>JAZDUH010000518.1:6857500-7235000 GCA_036419115.1 Scarus forsteni | reverse complement strand
ATGCTGTGCTTGAAAACATTGTTAGATCTTGGTTATTGTCTTTGTGCTACACCTTCAGCAAAATGCAAGAATTACCGTGAAAATGAAAATTGGTGGGATGAAAGTGCCATCATTTTAGCTGAATAAGCAGCCTTGATGTGACTTTAGTATCAGAGTAAAGTTAAGATATAGAAAGATTCACTGAAAGTTTGATATGTGGAATTTTCATAGATTTCTGAGCCAGAAGAAAGATGGTGCTTTCTAGAAATGCACATCGGCATCTGTTTAATAAGGGTGGGAGAAATAATTGATTCACATAAGTATCAGGATTTTTTGTTTGATGATTTTTAAATCCATTTTTTTTGTTCAAAAATAGATTTTTTTCCCCAAATTTAAATGCTTCATTTTAGTCTGTGTTAATAAGCCACTTTTAAATGTAATCCAGGCTTTTAAAGACAGAGTATAAACATCTGGTTAAAACATATTGCTGCATAAATCCTAAAAAATGACTCACATGTGATGTGTATTTTTCCTGATATAGTCTGGAGGCGTCATCATTGTTCATCTTTTTCACTGATGTTAAAAAAGCTAACTAATGGGGTGCTGGTTTGGCGGAGTGGTTAGCAACCAGGCACCCCATGTACTTGGTTCTGCCGGTCCAGGTTCGAATCCCGCCTGTGACCAGTTTGCAGAGTGTCTTCCCCTACTCTCTCACCCCCTTTCACAAGCCTATCCACTGTCTCTCTCCTATCAATAAAGGCACAAAATGCCCAAAAATACATTTAAAAAAAAAAAAAAAAAAGCTAACTAAAGATTGGCAATATCGTAGAATCGCAATTTAGATTGAATCGGCACCTAAAAAACCCCGTAAAAATCGAATTGGGAGAGAATTGATTGTCCCAGCCCTACTGTTTAACATCGGTATCAGCTGACATTGGTACTTTTTTTTTTTTTTTTTACTTAAACGAGTTTAGGATGAACATATATTAGTTTTATTGGTTATTTGTTCTTTCATAACAGTTTGACGTCACATCTAAATGTTAATTCAGAGAATATTTTTATTGGGCAGAAAAGTCCAGCCTGTTGGGCAAACTCAGGTCTGTTTTCATGTCTATACACGAGATAAAATACTGCTTTTGTGGAAAAATCATGCCAACACAAGTAATTATGAAAACACTGGTATTGGCCAAATTCTCATCTTTCAACATTTTCATCGGTCCTGATCTTTATAGCCACGATTCACTGTTGGATGTGTTGATGTGTCTAATTTACCCAGTTTAACCTGCAGTGAATTCTGTGTCTCCTGCAGGTAAATATTTTCTTTTATGTCGTTGAGGCTCTGGTGTCATAAGTCATGTGTTGTGTTATGTGATCAGAGCTGTTTGGAGGACTACTGCCTTAAATGTCCTCATGAATTATATCCCATTGAATGGACATCCTACATTTTCCATAATGTCTTAACTAATTTTACTGGATAACATTGATGACTTGATCAAAAACTCAGTCACCATCTCTGGCCGGAGCATCCAGCCCTCTCTTTTGACCTTATTTGTGCAGTGACTAAATGCCATTTGAGGTCTGGTCGGCCTTAGTTTGCTCCTCACGGTGCATATAGAGGGAGACAGCATTTACATCAAGTCATGCAAATAGACTGTGTTTCCATATGTTAGCAAAGAGCAGGTACAGTTTCCTTTAATATCTTAACTATTGTGCAAATGAGGAGATCAGTCAGGACTGTGGCATGAATTGTGATGATGCATTGTTGCATCCCACTTTTGTTGCAAAGTCTCTCTTTATAACACATTTATAACATTATTACCTGTGTGATGATATTCATACATTCAGGCTCACCTCACCTTATCTGTACTCAGAGGTAGATCCAGCCTGTGTGATGATGGCAGCCATCATCAAATCTTAAGTACAATGAATTTGGGATATTGAGTAAAATGTAAATGAAAAACTGATAAAAAATTATTTACAAATCCCTTTTTAGCCTATATTCAATTCAGTGAAACTGATAAACTTCATTTATCTCTGTATGTTTTCGGCATGATGAACTGTAGATGATGAAATCCCTAAATTCCTTGCTCATCTATGTTGAGAAATTTTCTTAATCTTTTGGACTTTTTGCTCACGCAGATGTCCAAACAGGGGTAAACTTCACCCCATACTTTCTTGTGATTATCTGAGCCTTTCGGGGATGGTGAAATGTTCCAAGCAGGTGTTTTTTGAGTATTCCTCAATTTTCAGCCTTTTGTTTTTCCTGCCCCAGTTTTTTTTTGTAATGTGTTGCAGGAAATAAATTCAAAATGAGAAAATATTTGCGAAAAACAAAGTTTATCAGTTTGAACAAAAGTTATCGAGTCTTTGTTGTGTATTCAATTCATTATGGATCAAACAGGTTGAATATGATTATGCTATGCTGTTCTTTTTTGTGCCTCAATTTTGCTGAAATGTGAGCCAAAAATGTTTTGCTCCAAATTAGATAAAAAAGTATTCATGTACATTAAAGTTGTGCATATTATAAAGCACAAACGGATACAATCGGTTGAACCAGGATCTTCTTTTACATCTTAGAAAGTGTAGACTTCATATGCAATATATGACATTAATTAATCATCCGTAAGTTCATTCTTTGACTGTCTATTTGACTCAGTTTTATTAATTGAGTAATTTCATAGAACTGTTTGTTCATGAAACAACGTGTCCTGTTGTTTAGGATTACAAGACATGAAAACTTGACCAGGAAAATGCTTCACTGTTTTTCCAGCATGTCTTAATCTGTGTGCATAAGCACTTCTCTGACATCTTTGGCTTGATTGAAGAGTAAATGGTTAAAATAAAATCATAACACGAGCAGCAGAATCATCTTTCACTAACTCTAAATGATCTGTTGTTCCCTTTCAGTGGAGAGCTGACGCTGGTCGCCATGTCTCTGTGGATGATTCTTCCCGTCAGTCTGCCTGTCTTCACCATCACTGGAATATGGGTTGTGTAAGTTAAATATTTTCTACATCATTTCTATATTTTTGCTAAATAAAAATATAAGTAATGTTTGTTAGGATTTGAAATGTCTGCTCATTCGTCGGTTTAGAGATTCTGCATCTTGAGATGGACTCGCCTGTCTGTACAAAGTCCATGGATGTCAAACAGTTTTCTTTTTCGGAGGAAAGAAAAAGCTTTTTTTTCAGAGATTTTTTTAGGAGATTCAGCTTTGAAATCCTCCAAACTGTCCAGTCTAATCCACTTGTAGCAGCATCTGTGAGCTTTTTAGACTCACTATAGTAACGGATACTGTTCAGCCACATATGTAGCTCTCTTCCTGGATCATGCTGAACTTCTATTAAATTAAACAATTTTTTTATACATGAAAAAAAAAGTTAAGTGGTGTTGCTCATGTCATTGTAGCAGTATTCACACTTTTTCCTACAAAAATTTCTCTCAAATCCTGGAGTAAAAGCAAACAGGTTTTAATCTTATTCTGATTTTTTTCCACCAGTTCCTCAGAAATTATTTGCTGATGTGAAAACATCCCTCTTTCCTCCTTCTGAGTTAGCATCGGGGGTCACATAATGCTTTCTCTCAGTCCAGCAGGTATGCAGTCTACAGCAGTAGGGTCACAGAAAAGAGGGAGACTGTTCAGGCACATTTCTCTGCTCCTCAAGGTTAAAGCCTAATTTGCCACCTCTGTAAAGAAACTTGCCTTGTAGTTTTTTAAAGCTGAAATAATGACGTTTCTCCAGGTCAGATATTTGATAAATCTGGTTACATGTGGGGAGATTTACTGAGGTTTTCATAAACTTTCTATAGAAGCTTATTATTCGGGTGAAATTTATGGAGGAATAGAGCTGTAACAGCAGGTAGAAGAAGCCAAAACAGCACACGCAAATGGACGTGCTATGAAGCCATATTGTCTTGAACTGGCACACATGTCTTAAGTGTTTTCACTCTTCCATCTTGGAAACAGCCCATAGAAAGTGTTTGGGACTGGGCACAACCTTTCAAAAGCAAATCCAGCAGGGGATTGAACGATTGTTATGTCAATCCCATTACATTACGGGAAATCAGTTAATCTAGTAGGCAAGGGCCTCAAACTCTTGACAGAACATGTCAGAAGTGGAGTGAAAGTGTCCTTTCTATAGAGAAGTTTGTAGTGTTGTTTGTTTTTCACTTAAAGAAGAAATGAGGTTAGGTTCTGATAAAACTGCCACTTAAGCTGTTAGCATCTATGCTAATCTCTGTCCGAGCAGTCACTTCCTGCTGTGGTCTCAAGCATAGCTCCAACCTCTCTCTGCTTTAAAGGACATATGACAATTTGGGCAACTCATAGTCATTATAGATTGAATCTTGGCAAGGTCAATCATCAATCAACCAAACTTTATTAGCACTTTTTATGTAAAAAATGTAGCACTAAGTGTTCAGGAACAGAAGCAGGTAAGAGTCAGGGGATACAAAAGAAGATACAAAACCCTACCCACCTTCTAAGTCCACATTTAACACAGACAGCCACTCACACACAAACACGCACACACAAGCAGGGGCATTAAGTTAGGACTAATCAACAGCTAAGTATAAATGGATAAAACCATGATAAGATATAATAAAGGTAATAGCGTACTAAAAGTTGATTAAAATAAAACAGTTTTAAAATCAAACTAGAAAAGCACTCGGAGAGCACAGACCTCCGCCAAACAGCACAGTTCCCAGACGGTGATCCGGATCAACACCAAAATTGAATCACTTCTTCCTTTTCCCATGCTGAACATTTCCTGAAAATTTCATCAAAATCCATCCATAACTTTCAGTTAACTGCTAATAGACTGATGTGTGTTTCCCTTCATTTTTTAAATGTATCTTTTTCCCTTTAATTATTATTATTATTATTTTTTTATTTAACCTTATTTATTCTTAATTGTTTAACTTTGTCTTCGTCCAACATTTTATTATTATGTTTATTACTCTTATTTCTATTTTTTATTTTATTTTTTATATTATTTTTCTCGTGATTGTTGTTTTTGTTGTTCATATGCTGTTCGAGTATGAAGCAGTACTAAGTTGACCACCTTGGTTTTTCAGTTGTTTGATCTAAAAGGAAAAAGGTTATTTTAAGAAAAACTTTTTGCAAATGGTGATATACAATTGTATATTCCTGAAAAACTCAATAAAAAAAATGGAAAAAAAAAATCCATCCATGACTTTTTGAGTTATTTTGTTCACAGACAGACAAACAAACAAACAAACTCCTTGGCGGAGGTAACAATGAAGGAGATAAATGAAAAGTGTTAAAACACAAGATCATAACCGCTGAAACTAAAATGGAGCAAAACATGTAAACAAAATTCAACTAAAAACCAGACTAAAAAGGTAGGTCTTGAGTTTGCATTTAAAAAGATGGATCCATCTGATTGCAGACACTGAATCAGGCTAATCCTGCTCAAGTGCACGGTCAGCGAAAGAATGTGTCGCCTAAAATGTCTTCATCCAACCACAGGAATACATAATAATATCTCAGCCCCTTATTGCATCGACATGACCATCACTTAAAGTTTGAATCATGTCTTACAACATTAGCAATGTTGTAACTCCTCTGCATACCTTAGCGGTCAAGGGGAAAAGTCAGGGGAGTAATGTTTTAATCATATAAACAACTGAAGCATCAACAAAGAGCAGACTGCAAGTATCTCCCGGGAGATTATAAAAACATCTCTGGGATCGTTTTGTTGTAGGTGTTTAATTTCCGAGGCATGTCACTGACCTTCAGATGGAAGTATGTTTGGGATGCCTGTCTTAATGAATGACTTAATAAATCTCTTACCTAACCCATCAGACTGAATCCTGGGGAGCAGAAACCCTCCATGGGCTCACCTGCTGCAGGTTCAGGATGTTTTGCTTTAATGAGCTACCCTCTGCCAGCTCACCCTCACCTTAACCTTCCCTCTCAGGAGGTTTTTGACTTGTGTCTGTTTCTTTTGTTCCCCTCTTCCTCTTCCTTTCCCTCCTCGGTGTGACCGCGTTGACATACAGTCTCCTTTTGTCCGAAGTCTTTCACACCTTCATAAAGTGACTGTGAGAATTCCTTCACACTGAGCCTCCAAAGGCTTCCCTCTCAGAGAGGAGCCTGTAATCCCCTCATTTTTACAGAGCTGTTGTTTTTCAGACACGTTGACACCCGTCTGTGTGCTTTCAAGTGACCCAGAAACAAAACTGAAGTATGCACCGCTCATTAGACTAGAAGAAGGTAGATTTTTAATGTGCAGAGCAAAGACACTGATGTTAAAAATTACACACAGTTTGATTGTTCCTGTAACAGTCTATCTGTTTGATCAGGTGAAGGCAAATCAGTTCCTCTAACTCTGGTGTCCTTATGTTAGCGATCAATAGAAACTCCCTGACTTGTCACAGTTTTAGAATTTGAACTCTGGCAGAAGAGATCCGTTTGTTTACTTTTCTAATCTCTGGCTCAGAATGTCTTCTGGGTGTTTTTTAAAAACTGATTGTGTGCTGCAGCTGATGAAACACTTTCTACAACAGATAAAAAAAGATCAATTTAAGAGACCTGATTTCAGTCCTGGTGGAGATGCGATCAAAATAATAGTTTTTTGTTTAGACCTTATATCTGACTCGAAAGGCCTTTTTGTCGTCTCGTGCAAAGTTTCTTGTTTCACAATTTGAGTGTCTTTCCTGTTTTTTCATCTGTTGCTGTTGTCACTTGAATGCCCAGTGTTCTTTCGATAGCCAATGACCTTGCAGCACCCAGATATGTTTTTGTCAAGAAATGAGGAGTGGTCGGGCTTGCACTCATACAGCTCAAGCAGCAACAGGACCTGATCACAGCAATGCCAACTTTTACTATTGACCCTTTTCAATTAGCCCTTCTCTACTCTACTCTATACTCAGCCCTACTCTACTTGCCTTGTGCTGCTTTTCCATTAGCCCCAGTCGCCTGCCCAATGTCGCGGTAAACAGCTGAGCAGCACTGACGTCATTTTGAGCGCGACACAACAATCTGTGTCTTTTTTGTCACAAATCAAGTAAAAAAGGACAGCAGAAGAAGGCTGCAGGTGGCCAGAAAAATACCCCTTGAGAAGCACAGTAGAGTTTTGGAAGCTATACAACAGAATGAAGCCGAGGACGAGAGCAATCGAGCTGCAAAGAAAAGAGGTATGAGGGTAGGCTAATGGTACCTACCACTAGCATGCTAGGTTGTCGCTCTCGTGACTCATCGATGACGACAATGTCTGACCAATCAGTAGCCGGCAGTCGGTGACGTCATCGTTTAGTATCGACTCAGCTCGCTTGGAGCCAGAGCAGAGTAGGTACTAAAACTAGCTCGTTTTAGGAGCTACCAGGCTAGTGGAAACACGCTGCAAAATGAGTAGGGTCGAGTAGAGTAGGGCCATGGCATGCTAGTGGAAAAGGGCCATATGACACAGCTTACAGAGTGCATGCTCACATAGTTATCACAACCGAGAGCTTCAAAAGGATCATGACTGCAACTTTACTGATGTTGAGATTCATTTTGGTTGTTTATGAGCAGGTGAACTTAGCTAAGAGTGCACTTTGTACATCAGGGTAAGGGAAGTATAGCGTGCTTTAGCATAGCATGGAGCACTTTATAAAACAAGCCTGACTCAAGAGGTGAAACATGCCAACAAATGGTAAATCATGGATTGTGCTCACAGAAATTCTGACTCTGAATTTCCACATAGTCCATCTGAGGAGCGTCATATCTGTACTCCGACTTTGCTCCAACCAATGGCTCGAGATTGCAAAGATCATGTAAGAATCACAGCTTTACATGACAATTGTGAGTTTAAAGATGCGATAGCACCAGATGTGACTGATGTGACCTGGGCTAACACTTTCATGCAAAGTCAATGTCCAGCCGCGATGAGGCAGGGCCCTAGCTGTAAAGTTTTAACGGTTGGTAGATGAGTGATGAGGATTCAGTTGGAACAATGTCAGCTTAACCTATACATTCATCACAGTGAAACTTGAGCTGGCGTGACCACACTTAGTGATGCAATGGTGACAAAATGAGCTATTTTATGGCGCAATGTGATCTCGGTCGCCAAGTTGCATTTGGTGTGAACGCACCTTAAGACACAACAAGAGGAGCAACGTGTAAACAACAGGTCTCATTGTCTGCCTGAGGTTGGTTTGCCATCTGCTTTAATATCTTCACTATTTCTGCAATATTTTGAAATTACCCACTTATTTTCCTGTTTTTGTAGATTTTATTGGCGGAGGTTGATGTAAACTTGAAGTGTTCCCAGTGAACATAAACTTGCTCTGTATATCCAGTGAACCAGAGTAAAGTTTTGCTACTGGCATACACTGAAGATGGATCAAGGGCAGGCTGAGACAAGCTGTGATTTGCTGTGGGGTGTGTTGGTGGGCCTTTTGGAAACAGGGGGTCAGATGTGGTCTTGTGTCTAAAGTTTTTGTGTTCCTATTTCATACATTAATTCCTTCTGAGCTTGCCCCCCTCACACAGAGTGCACAACAGCACACACACCATACAGCAAGACATCAGTGCCTTTAGTTTAGGTTTTTAATGGGCTAAGTCAGTTTATTTCTCGGATTGTCTTTGTGTGCAATGTCCAGCACAAGCCTTGTTTAAGCAAGTCCCTAGATTCATACTCGTAGTTTATCAGAGCGTGATCCATTCTATCATATTGTGCTAGACAGTGTTTTCTTTTTTATCGCAAGCATGCAGATGAGGTGATGTTTGTGTTGGTTATTGTGTAGCAGACAAGCTGTGAGGATTTCAAAGTAGCAGCTCCTCTGGCGTCACAGTTCAGGTTAAAATAACAGCCAAGCTGACGTAAAGTAGAATAAAGTAGCAACATTTCACGCCAGAAAAGTGAGTATTGTGAAACTTGTAACAAACCAGAGCTGCGTCAGTCTGTGAAACATCAAGTCACTCATGAGACAAGAGTATGATATTAGTCAAACATACCTGGATTGTTGTTAATCTAACTCTCAGGGAAGTTGAATTTAGCCATAAAACTGGACTTTTCAGTGTGTCATTGGCCATTTTCTACTTCAGATGATAATAAAGAACTGTCAGCCATGTTAAACTATTGTTAGAAAGATAATGTCAATCATTATCAAAATAATATGACTGAAGAAAGAATATCTTTGTAAACATTCTTATGTTCTTGTTCAGTTTTTTTGATCGTTTGTTCTTCTCTTTAATTTCACAGATATGCGATGTCCCTGTACAACCAACACGTCTGTCCTGTGAACAACTGGTACAGTAAACACACACAGTTACACACAGCATACTCACAATGTTTTGTAATGTCAGTTATACCTCTGATGCACTTAGAAGATACTTGACCCTATTTTGTCAAAGTGTTCACTGTGAGTTAGAAGCACATGTTTGAAATACTAATTTCAGAGATGCACGATATCACTGGTATAATATCAGTATTGGCTATGGATGCATGATATTGGATTTTTGCCATTATCCAATAAGTCCATATTTCAATTGATTACTCACTGTTGTATTTTCCTGCTGACAGAAAACCAGCTCTATTTTGGCAGCTCATGCTCTCATTTTATGATCAAAATACAAAAACCTCCATTATCTTGTCACAAGTATAAAAGGCTTAAAATTCATTCAAAATTTTCATATCTGCAGTTAACTATATTTAGCTTTTGAAGCAATATCCATCGATACCAATTAATAGCGATAACATTGTCCATCACTTGTTTTTGCTGATAAGAACGTTTTTTCTGACATCTGCTGCAGATATTTTAGAATATTGTTAACATTAAGTTTGGGCAATGTATGCATGCAAATTTTAAACTAACCTCTTGAATGAGGGGCTAAATTTGTGTTAACATATCACTATATATGTGTTTGTAGCTCTCAAATGGCTGACAGAGCATGATTTACTGTTAAAATTATATTTTGATTAAAAGAAGGTACAATGAAAAAATAATTTCAGTGATTTTCCTTATTTCTGCATATCAGTATTGATATTTGTTTCAGCAAAAAAACCCTTCTGCAATACTGCAATATTAGATATCTTTAAAAGTCCTATATTGTGAATCCCTACCTATTTTCCTTTTTAGCACTCAGTTTAAGTTACACCTTAAATACCCGGTCAGCATGGGTTTGAGTTTGGACTGTTCCCCTATGTGCAGGTCTTCCCTTTCTCTCACTGTAGTTTTTTTCCACTACCTTCTGTCTCTTGCCTCATTCACAGTTTAATTGTCACTGTAAAGCACAAGCGGTGTGTAATAAAGCAAAACTAGGGTGCGTCTGGTTGCAGGTTAGTGCAACAACTGGGTTCTTCCTTTATCATAAGGATTATACTGTAGCTCAGGGATTAAATTTAGTTTTTAGTTACATTCTGCAACCATTACAGCGTTACAGCAGATTAGATTATGCACTGAGTGAATTGATCTGATGTATTGCAAGACATATGACCTTAAGGGTGTGGTTATGTATGTAGATGCAAACCGGTCATAAGAAAAAGAGCAAAAAGATGAAAAAGTCAGCAGCATGAACGGCTGACATGTAACTGCAGCTGAGTTGTGTAAAGACAAATGTAGGAGTCACATGATCACGTCAGGAATGCACAGAGTTGTAGATTTTAGAGGAGAACAGGAAGTTTTTAACAGTCAGATAGGCAGAATGGGTGATGAGTCAACCCCCTACCTACTCAGTTTCCACTGGGAGTATCATAGGCATAACACTGTGTGACAAAATCCGGCTAACTACATGGAATCATATGCTAGTGTCATAACTTCCCACGAGCAGCGCACTGCAATACACCTTACATTTTTAACAAATGCATTTAGTTAGGACATGGTGTAATATTGGGGAGAGGGAGCTGATTAGTATTACTTTAACTTATACTGTATGCTTGTTGATATCACCGGTCGGTACATAAAAGAACTAGTAACAAATTTAAATGAATGTAAAAACGTGCCTAAAAATAATGACAAAGGAGAAAAACGCATGTTGCCATGCATTCTTGCAAATTTCCAAAGCACTTTCACTGGGGCTGCAAAACTGCAGAAATTTTAAATCTGATTTTTAACATAGTTAAGGAAAATATATTTGGCATCTTGACCAATACAACTTGATTTTACGCAAGAGTAATTGAGAATATCTAAAAAAAATCCTCAATCACATGCACACAGCACACTGCTTATTGCACACACTGCATTCCTCCATCACATTACCAGATAATTTGAGAACCTTTGACTATTGAGGCCTCATTTTTAAGCCAGTGGACTACATACAGTGACGTTGAAATTGATTGTGCAATAAATTTGTTAAAACTTTTACTTAAAAATTCTACTTACAAATAATTTTTATGATATTACATTTGTTTTATTTGCATGAATATCTTCCAATAACAAAACAAAATGTCTACGTTATTGGTTTTGTTAAGATACACTTCATGAAAGTCTCCGATTTCTAGTTAATTCCCAAAGTTCCATTGTACAGTTGACTATTTCCAAAATTCCACAGCTTAACTTCACATGCAAAGATTTTGGAAAGATTCTAGAAATTTACTGGTAGTTTTCCACCCCTATTGCGCTATGTATTAACACAAAGATTTGGTCCTCTGGGAATTAATAGAAATGTTTTGATGCGTAGTGACGGCAGTGCTTCTTTGCTTCACTCGTTCTTTATTCTAGTCATCTGAGAGAGAAAACATGAGAACTATATGAATGACAATCAGGTAACCTTTGTTTTCCTGTTAATGTGCAACAAAACTTCACCAAACAAAGTCTGTAATCATAAACAACCCATCCCCGTGAAAAATATGAAAAGTATGGGAAACAAACACCCCCTCTTTTTCACTGCTCATGTATTTGTGTAACATTAACTCAAAAACAGGTCCTATATGTGCTTCATGGTGGGCTTATTTTCCCAAAAATCTGCCAAAGCCTCAGCTCTGTTCTCTCTGACAGATAGATTTTCTGTCTTAGATCAAACAAGGTGAGGACTTAGCTCGGGAAAAATGGACATATGGAGTTATGGAGGAACATGTAGAGAATAAAAAGCTGCAGATGTTGACACGTGGGGAGGATGTGTAAAGAAGAGCTCATGTGGGTGTAAAAAAGGAAGGAGATTTAATGTTACAGTAAATGTGGAGGAATGTAAACATGTGTCAGAGCAGCAGTTGGATTCATGTCTGATACTAAGTCTGTTTGTGGTATATGACGCCTGATGTGAAGTTTAAATCAGCAGCTGTTTATTTAATTTAAGAACAGTCCGAGCTGGTACAGGCTATACATGAAAACACTGCACTAAAGCAGTCATCACTCCAAATATGAAAAGATAAAAATGTCAATTGCAGCAACGACAAAAGATAAATGTATCAGTGAAATGTCTTCAACTGTAGTGGTCAGGAAATACTGGTTTAAAAACACTCAAATCTGCTATTCTTTAATCCCTAAAAGCGCCTTTACTAAACATACATATTTGTCCCTAAGGACAAAAAATGTCATATTCTCGATAACTGCTACAAACACATCAAACTTTTAAAACTATTTCACCCTGAAATGGGTGGGTGGGGGTGTTAACGAACAACAAAATCTAAACTAAAATCATATCCAGAAAATACATTATTATTATTACCTCCGCCAAGGAGGTTATGTTTTCGGGAGAGTTTGTTTGTCCATCTGTCCGCCTGTGAACAACATAACTCAAAAAGTAGTGGATGGATTTTGATAAAATTTTCAGGAAATGTTCAGCATGGGAAACGGAAGAACTGATTCAATTTTGGTGTTGATCCAGATCAGCGTCTGGCCGCCATGACGAAAAATGTGATTTTTGTGAATAACTATTGAACTAAAGTAGATATCATTATGAATCCAATTGCTAATGGTATGTTTTCATGGTCAAAGAATCTAAATATTTCAATGAAATAAAGGTAGGACTAATATTTATGGTGAGAATCACAATATGGGTGAGGGCTGTGGTGCTGGCGGAGGTCTGCACTCTCCCAGTGCTTTTCAAGTTACTATTATTATTATTATTATTATTATTATTATTATTATTATTATTATTATTATTATTAGAATTATTAGACCCTGAGATGGTTTCTTTGACTGTCAACAACACTGATTTTGATCCACTGTAATTCTTTGTGCAGGCAGTCTTGAAGAAAACAGTAAAAGTGAGAAACTTTACTGCATGCATTGAATTGGAAAAAATAGTGCTATCTGGTTGACAAGTATAAAAATTGAGCACTGGAAAGTTGTAGTCTAAAATGAAATTTTAACAAAGGAATGCATTAGTTTATGTGAGATAAATGTCAGCTCAGAAATGGCATTTTTTGTCATTAGGGAGCAAATGAAACATTTTTTGTGTAGCTTTACCATTTTAGGCTAATTTAAGTAACTGAAACTAAATTTCTAAAATCTGTAAAAAAACGAATATCCCCTGGCAAATTTGATCTGTATCCTCTCAACACAGCCAAAATGGCTGTAAATTAAAAACCAAATGGTCAAATGCCCCTAAGATCTCTTAAAGGTTAACTGGTTTATGTAATGCAGGATAAACTAAACCTCCCTGGCACATTTTTAGCCTTAAGTCAAAATAACACAAGTAAACCTTTAAAGTTTACTCAAGAGACTTTTAACCCTAAAAAATTTAGAGTTAATCTTTACTTTATTTTGCGTAAAATCCGAGACATCATGCAGACTGAAGTTCAAACATTAATCAGGACATTAACACATTTGCTGACTTAAGATTTATTATGCAGAATTTAGAAGGCTGTCAAAGAACCGAGTCAAAGATTGACCTGATGAGTTCAGTGCTTGAACTTTAAACCACTTTAACACAAAGTAGAGTCACTGAGTTCAGTAAAAGTATCACACTGAAAAAGTTTGAATGTAAAAATCTAATACAGTGAGCCAAATAGAATAAAACCAAACCACATTTAAGATTTGTCTTTCTGCAGGCTGAAGTGTGTTTGTCCATGTGTGTGTTTTCAGGCTTTATAATGAGTCATGTGAGGAGCCCCTTCCCTTACAGAGGGGTCCTGTACTCTGCTGCACGCTGGATAACGTCCCACTCATCAGGTCAGTGAATGCACCACAGCTGATATTTCTATATGTTATTAACCAGAACACTGTGTTTGTATTTTCATCAAGGCTTGAAGTTTAAGATCCTTATTAGTAGAGGGACCAAGGTCTAATTGTTAAACAGTTTCTTGATGTATTTGCTATTCTCGTATTCTATTTCATCCTGTTTCATGCTCAATGCTCAGTTTCTTACTCCAACATATAGCTAAATTAAGGACACCACTATTCCTTCAAAGGGATCATGAAGTCAAAATTCAAGTTCAAAGTTTGTTATCCCTCAATAAATGCTCCTATTGTCACCTTTTAGTAACATCCATGACTGTTTCAAAGGCAGAACCTACTCAAGCAACTATGACTTCTGTTTTAACTATCAGCTAGAACTTTATACAATCTTCCTCAAAAATACAGAACTATCCCTTTAAATAGTGTTATCATAAAGAAAATAATTCAAATTAAATCTAAAAATCTAAATTTTAAGCAATTTTCTTTTTGATTCAGTTGTGTCATACTGCCAATACTAAGAGAATAAATGAAAAAGCAAAATTAAAAACATTTTTAAATGTGATCAAAACTTTTATTTATGGTGTATTTAACAATCAAAGTCCAGTCATCAGTCACAGTTTTGAAAATAAAGATATATTCTGACTGCTCTAATATTTATTCTTGGTCATCAAACAGTCTCATTTGTCTCGTTCTTGTATAAAATGTCAATTCAGCCAATTGTTGACGCTAAGATGACAGCAGACTATATCAATAATATCATCCAGAGGACCTTGTTTCAACTCTCACAGCAATTATAGTTTTCATTCAAGCAAAATAGAAAACATACTGTTTTCATGAGGAGACCTCAGAATTGAATTATGTGAAACATGAGACTCGCTGTGGTCTGAGGTCTCCAACAGTCATTTTTATGCTTGTCTGTCTCTGTTTTTCTTTTAGTGTAATACTTCTTTTCTACCCACACTGAACCCAAACAGAAAAAAGAAAACCCTAAACTTATTTTACTTGTTAATCATGACCGCCTGTTTGAACCACGGCTGTCCGGCAAACAATACTCTGATTCTTTTTCAATATCATTCTTTTAAAACATGAAATTTTCCATTCAGTTCTACAGAAAGTATTGAAGCTCACAAAAACAGTCAGATTTATACATGTAAAACCAAAAATTACTACTCGAACAACGATGGCAAGTAATAATTTGTATTATTTTGTTTACTACAATTTCTTTTTTTCAATTTCTGACTTTATTAGAGCCATAAATGGTTGTAATAAACTGAGTTTACTATCAAACAACATTTAGATAAAAATAAATACTTTTTCTGGGCCTGATTTTATTTTTACACTGTACCTTGAACACATTTTCCTGACTTTGAAAAATAATATAAAAAATAAAAAACTATTGCAAGTAAAGAACATTATTTTAATATAATAATATAACAATAATGACCTGTGCTTGCATAGAGATAGCTGTGCTTTATTTATATATTTACATATTACCCTGCCCAGTCGGTTTTATTTTTGCCAGCATATGTCTGATTGTTTGTCCGTCTGTGAGCAAGATCACTCAACAAGTTAAAGATTTTCAAGACATTTTCAGGAAATAATGGACATGGCACAAGAGAGAAGGGCTGAGATTTTGGGGGTGACCTGAATCCAGATCCAGGATTTGTTAACATTGTGTTTTAGGGCAATTTCCCACATTTTTGATAATAACTGGCTTAACAAGGTTTGTGCTCTCAGAGCACTTCTAGTTATTGCCCAGGTCTGCAGCTCAGAAGTTTGATCTTGCATCTGCTTGGTCTTTTGAAGTTTTGATAGACTAATGATATCAACTTGTCCAAATCCAAGTGTTGTTTTCTTTGGAAAAGCTCCAATAAACAACACCATGATGATGTCTCCTCAAAGTTGATCATGTAGTAATTCTGAGATAAAACAACACGTATTTTCTTACTATCAATTTAAAAAAAAGTGCAATATGATCACATTTCAGCTAGTATGTTTCTACTGTTTAAAATGCTATTCTGTGCTTTATATTCCTACAATGTTTGAGTTTAATGTCCCATTTATTTATGTCTTTTTAAACTTGACATTTCAGTTTAGTTTCTCATGAATATTTGACTTAAAAATATAAAAAAATCACACAAAAAAACAAATGTATCTTTCATGGTTGCTTTTAGGCTTTAGAGTAACCTCAGCATGGTTGTATGACGATGTAACAATACTGAAACTTTTGTTAAAATATGCACTTAAAGGCGCTATGAGGAGAATCTCTTTGCGGCGACATAAAGACTCTGCTACCCATGAACACGTGCGGCAGCTGTCGTAATGCTGCGTTCCAGTAACCTCGGAAATGGGAGTGACATTATCTCAGACTTATTGACGTTCCAGTTGAAGTCGGAAAAAAACATGCCGATCTACCAGGCTATTGTTAGCTGTTGTTAGCACGCCCTGCGTTGTTGTATGAAGAATGTGATTATCACTATGGCAGCATTTTTGTAAATAGAAGTCCAACAATACTATGTATACAGCTGATCTAGAGCGACACACCCCAGTCAATAGTGCAAATAAATTGATTATTACAGGAGCTAAATAACTGTTCACACTGGGGGCATCCATCTTCGATTGTCAACTCGGGGGTGGCGAGGTTTCACCGAGTTCCCAGTAGGAAATTCCGCAGTTTCCTACTTGGAACTTGGAAATTCCCACTTCTGACTACAACTGGAACGCATCAAGACTCAAAGTAAATCGTGTGTGTGTTGTGATGCTGATGAATGCAGTTCGGACCTTCCTCAGAACTCTGCATTGCTTTACAACTTCTTTTTTCAACAACTTACAGGATGCAGGTAATGTGACGAGGTAATGTATCTCCTTCCAGTGACGAGGTATTGTATCTCCTTCTAGTTACGTAGCGGTAGTTTTTGATGTGTGACAACAAGCAGTTCTTGGAAAACTTAGTATCATAGTTTTGCAGCCGGCTATATATTGCTACTTACAGCCCGGTGCTCTAAGACGTGTCCGAATAATATAAATTTGCTCTAGTTTTAATTGTCTTGTTCCCAAAGTTGAGTATCCAGGCCAGTCCAGCCCTGTCCGACCCGTCCGCGAAGCTAAGGAATAGCATTTATAGATAACCTATTTTGATGCTATAAAACTCATTTTAAAGTGTGTTTTTGATCAGGCATATATCTAAAAGTGAGACTTTTTTGTATTTGTGTATTTAGGTAAAGTTGAAACGGCATGCAGAAACATAGTTATAAGGTTGTTTAGCTCATTTAATGTGACTGATTTTGGGGATCAAACCCACTGAGCAGCTGCAGTTAGGAGGGGTTCAGTGTGATGAGTCCATACTTGCCCGTCTGAGGCTCACAGGGGGATAAAAGGGGACAGGGGAAGACCCCCTCACCTCCACAGGAAGAAGATCTTTTGTTGTGTGTAGTGCCTCCTTCAGCACTCTTTGAATCGTCTCCACACTGAGACACAAAATGTAAACAAAGCATTTTTCTCCCTGAACACAGCGACAGCCTGCAGTCAGACTGAGGGACATGGGAGTCATATTACTGAAGATGAAACCTCATGAACTTCACTCTGCAGAGAGGGAAACCTGTCCCCTTCTTTCAGTTTGAGGTTTTGTTTACAGTGGGACCTCCCAGTTGGTTGTTTCCCATTTATAGACATTTTTTCCTTCCTTGAACTACTTCCAAAAAAAAAAAAAAAAACATTTGCTGGCATGTTTGTAATACCACGGGGTAAGAAAGAAAACATACAAGGCCACTCTGCGTCTCTTAGAGTAAACTGTTACCATGCAGTCGACCAAACAGCATACAAGACCAAAAAGTCCTTTCCATTGAGGATCTTTGGCAGCTAATGTTTCAACTGAGTGGTGCAGGAACGAGGCAAAAAACATGGAAGTGGGTCAGCATGTAGCACTTTCTGGTTCCAAAGACCAAAAGTATATGAGATTTTAGAACAGATGAATAAAATAAATACTATAAAAACCCCAAGTAAGGCTTGTGATGAAAACTAATTTAAGTGCTTCATCTAAAATAATAAAATGCAGCAGATAATGTCTGCTCATGAATTTTGAAGCATTGCTGTTGTATTTAAAATGACAAAAACGGCAGAGGACCCATTGCAAAAAATTCCCATATTTTTTGTTAATTAAAACTCCATACACCATTCTACAAGGAGCAACTTAATGAGGTCACTTGATTAATGAGAATCTCATGTGTTGGAAATATTGCACTGATTAGTCAAATCACCAAGTTGTAGGTTAAACTGTCGTTGAGCTGTAGCTCTTGCAGACAATGAGCTTAAATCCTGAAAGTTAGATTTGTCCATGAAGATGATCACATTGAACAAAATGTGTAAGTTTCATATATTTTTGTTCACTACCTTATCATCAGACCTGATCCCAAAGGCTTTTAGTGAAGAGAACTAACACAGTGCTATTTTAGGATTTTCTTTCAAATTTGCATAAATGTCCACAATGACTCAAAAACCAACCGTAATTTGGCATCGCCCCTAGCAACCATGGGATATCCAGACACCAATCAGGTTTAATAGCATTCTCGACACTCTTAGCACGCAGACTCATTTCGCTTGGCTGGAAATCACCAACCTCGCCATCATACTCGCGCTGGGTTTGTGAAGTAATGTCATTTCTCAAACTAGAAAAATTAGGTGTACAGTCCAGGGTTCAGTACAAAGATTCCAACAAATTTGGAACTACTTCTTAGACTTTTTTTTTTACAGACAAACTTGATGCAAACACCCTAGACAAATAGTACTCCCCATCTCTATCCCTACCCCCTCTTTCACTCTCTCTTTCCTTTCCTACTCTTTCAGTTAAATGTACAACTTAATTTGCCTCATTACACTTACATAGCTGGCATTAGAAATAAAGGTAATTTATAGACATTATGTTCATATGTATGTAACATCTGTCTAACATTATATTGAAAACTGAATCAACAGCTTTTTTTCCTCCTTTTCTTCCTTGTTGTCATTGTTTTATTCCCTGTTGTTGCAGCTTACCATGACTCTCTTTGTTATACGTAATGAAAAATCAATAAAAACACTTTGAAATAAATAAAAACCAACCGTAAGATTTTGGAAGAAAAAGTCAATTATCTTTGAGCCTCATGATGTTGTTTGTTTTGGTTTTTTAACTTGGTTGACAGAAATCCCTGACAGGATTCTTTATCTAACTGTTTTTCAATCGTCCTCTCCAGGACAACAAACAGTAAATGTGGGTTTAAGGTCAGAGGCCAAGTGAGCCAGCACTGTGCTCCCACTCTCTGGCAGGTTAGACCTTCCAGAGACCTTGTTTTTTCTAGACTAAAACGAAAAACAATAAATCCTCCAAAACAGTCTTTCATTTGTTATCATCAAAATTTTAGAGAAACTCACGTTCCGTCGCATTATACTAAAACATTGGCAACATTTTCATATAAGAAGGTTATCAAAATGTCCCTTACTTTTCTTGACTTTGTTTCACAATGACAAAACTTTAATATTTTTTAATGAGCACCATCATTGATAAGTGCAGCCACTCTATGATTCTTCTGTCAGATTTTAACTGGACCAGAGAGCACTATCGAACATGTAGAAATGCGTCAACAATGTTTTGTTGAAAAAATGGCAACCTTTCCTTACGTATTTCAACTCCCTACAGACTTCACCAACAGACTGAACAAAAAGTAGCACTTTTTTATAACTCCTCCGTTTTTTATTATTTTCCCTTTCGCCTTATTTACTTATTCCTTTTTTTAATTTGTTGTTTAATTTCATTAATTTATTTTACTTATTTATTTTTAGTAGAGGTGTGGCTCCTACATGGTTCCTGGGGGGGTAGGGGTGTTGACCCAGGAGAAAAAATAAATAAAAAACAGCGAGGAGTAGGAATACTAATATTCCTTTTTGATATCTTCTCCCCTGAACTAAAATAGATATCATTATAAATCCACTTGCTAATGGTATGTTTTCATTGTCAAGGAATCTAAATATTTGGATGAAATAAAGGTAGGACTAATATTTATGGTAAAAATCACAATATGGGTGAGGACTGTGGCGCTCGCGGAGGTCTGTGTTCTCTCTAAATTTGCACTCTTCAATAAGAAATTAACAATATTTTGTTGAGTGTTTGAAATTTGCTGTAAGTTTTGGATCCTACTCATGATATAAGGGTTGGTATACAAGGATGGATTTTTTTGCCCTTTAAAAGTTGAGTTTAGAAGTTGGGCCAAAAAGTGGTGTTGATATGTTGAATCCAGAGAAGTTGGAATTTGACTGTGAAGAAAATTGAAGTTTCAGCTGTTCCATTTACATGTGAAGCACGGCTAGAAGTTAAATGACAATGCCAGACAGAAACAAAAACAATTACAACTAGAGGTGCTTTGAGAACACAAACCTATGCCAAGGCATTTCCAAGATTTTCAGGCCAACATTGTCAAAAATGTGGAGAACTGCCTGATCTCACACTGTTATTATATCCTTTAAAAACTCCTGGATTCACAACAGGGTTATGATCCCCATCCAAATTATTGGATTCTTCCTTGTGCCATGACCAACGTTCCCCAAGAATGTCATGAAAATCAATTTAGAAGTAATCAAGTCTTTACAAAAAAAAGGAAAACTGCCCTGTCTTAAAACGTGAACAAGTTCTTCACATCCTGACGTGAAACACGCTGTCAAAATCCATTCATAATTTCAACGTTACCTTTACAACAAACAAACTAGTTAAAAAAAAGTAGGCAAAAACATAACCTTCATTAATGCACATGAACATGGCAGCTATTTTGCACCTTACTTTGTACAGTATCATTCCACTCCTCCTGCACCTTATTCTTATTACTTACTGTATCATACTTTATTCTATTTTGCACCTTACCTTTATTATTTTATTATATTTATTTTTTATCTTATTTTATTTTATTTTTATTTCTTGTCTTATTTTACTTCACTTATGTTTGCACCGTACTTTATCGTATTTGTCTCACACTGTTTTGAACTGACTGAAGGGCTTTTGCAATTTCTTTGTACTTGTTGCAATGACAAATAAAGTTCTATTCTATTCTAAAGTCACATATTTATTACCTCAGGGTTTGTTTGTACTTGTTACTTTCCTGAGGCAGCAGGTAGTCTGAAATCTCCTTTAAAATTAAATTGTCTGGACTTTCACTGTTTTCCTTCAGAAGAGAAAGAGTGCAAAATATTGTTTTAGAATAAATTAAGTGTTGAAAATGATCTGTTACCCTCTGTTTTTTTAATATATTTTTTGTATCTGAAGTCTTTTACAGCTGAAAATGGTCTGTATTACTTTCTGTTTTTATTTTTTATTTATTTATCACATCTTTTCACATCCTTAATCCTTAATTTCTAATTTTTTAAAAATACTTTTGCATCCTAGATGTGTTTTACAGCTTGCCATCATTACGCTTGAGGGCTATACTACTTTTTAATTCATTTTAACAAATATAACTTTACTTTATCTCTTGTTTCTTTATTTGTTTGAAAGGATTTCTGCAAAAACATGAGCATAGGCAGGGCAGACTTACAAAAACCAAGAGGATCAACATACATGTGCAGCATTAGTTTAAAAATTCCAGCTTAAAAGTGCAACTAGGTTGAAACACCCACGCAGAAACCAGATGCAGCGGCTGTAGACGACGGCCCTGACCTGGACTTGTGCAAGAACTGGACTGAACTCACCCTCAAGTCCCCTCTAACCCCTCCTGCTCTGCTGTCTGTGTTTTTAACAGTAAATGTGGGACCCTTCCTCCTGAAAGCTGCTTCTTCAGCCTCATCTGCAGCACCGGCTCCTTCATGGGTGAGTTTGTATTCATGCTGCACTTCTTTCTCTCTTGTTGAACATTTTCCAGCGTCACTCTTATGGCTGAATTTGGGCTGTACGTGTGTGAACCCGGAATATTCAGGGTTGTTGTTTCAGCTGTAGTGACTCCAGAATCCCCTGCCAGGTCCCTCCTCGCCCCCTCTAAAGGGAAAGTTTACTCAATGCCATGAATGGTGCAATTTTACTGCTCACACGACCTAAAAGAGTTCACCCTCTGACCACGAGGGCATCGACTCTGCTCTGCTGTGAGACAATTCGACTTTAAACCTGCTATTTTGGATGTTTTCCTCTGGTTCACTGCCAAGTGTGAGGGCAGCAAAATGTAGTTTGCTCTGAAAATCGTGGTTCAAAGAAAGAGAATCAACTAAGCTGGAATGTGTCTTTTGTCTGTTACGTTTCCCTTGTTATAATATCAACTGGTATCGTATTTTTTATCATGAGAAAGCCTGATTAGTCGCCTTTACAGTGAGATACAGTTGTAAGGATTGTGTGTTGAAGGAAGGAGCAACACAACTAAATGTGTCAGTAGCTCCTAAAAATGGGGCACTGTCCAGAGTAAAGTGAATGTTGTTTTATTTGGAGTCAGGATGAGTTAATGTGTAACAGAAACGACAAATATTCAGGAAAATCAAACACCACAAGCAAACAAAAAAAATTAAGCAACTCATTGAGTTCTGAAATTCTAATTAATGTTGTGCTGTTTTGTCATTTGAAGAGCTTAAAAAAGGACGCTTCTGTTCCTTTGAACCTCACAGACTAGCTTAAAGTAATCTGCGATATCAAACATTTTATCTTATGCCATTTTTCTTGTTTATTTGGTTTTTTGGAAGCAGGTTATCTTTTCTCTAGGCAAGCTAATCATGCAAGCTTAATCTTACACACCCCTGCACTATAGGTGTCATGTCAAACTTATATTGCACGGAATTTTTTTTTAATTCAAGCATTTTTATTGAGTTTTCGTATATTCAAAGGTGCGTTCACACCGGACGCTACTTGTACTACCTCGGCGATCACTCTCCATTCAAAGTCAATGTACAGCCGTGATGGGGCGGGACTAACCGTCCTGCGATGCGACAGCCGCGTACAAGACGATCACTTCACTCATCACGCGATGTCAAAGTTAAAAAAAAGTTGATCTATTCAGGCGATGTCGTGTGTGGCTGTGCGGCAACAGCCAATCAGCAGTGTGTGTACATGTGACGGTGCAGTTATTCATCTGCCCTGTAGTCCGGATGAGTTCCGTCTAGGCGGAACTAATCTCAGTGAGGACATTAGTTCCGCCTAGACGGACCGCGGTAAACTCCCAGATAATGCTGCTGCATCATCAGCTGCAGAGTTTAGTGTTTGATAAGTGAGTGAAAAGGACACAGCTGGAATAATGTACGCTTATACATCCTATTATGTGATATATGATATGATCGCAGTGAAACTTGAGCGGACGAGACGTCACCGAGCGACGGCCGACGGCAGCGGTTAGATTATGGACGCGCGACGCTACATCAGTGGGCGGCGCGACTTTGGTAGCTGGGTCGCTTGCGGTGTGAACGCACCTTAAGACATTCGGACAGGAGACGGCACAATAACAGTGCACATAGAGCCAACATATGTCTTACAACGTACTAAATACAAATAACAGATAACAATTGTGCTCACAAATGTGCTTCAATTAGATCATTAATTGATCGACATATGGGGGAAGGATGGATAAATAGAGTAAAAGATATACAATTGTGGAAAGGAAAAAAATACATGAATAAACAAAAAAAAAGAAAAGAAAAAGAAAGGGGGTAAACAGTGTGAATAGATTTGAAATGTAATTAGAATAAGATTACAAATCTTTAAAAACTAAAATCAGGTGCCAGGATTGCCTGTACCCACAGAGGGGAGTTCCTGTTCAACATTACACAATTGTATAGGGATGGAAATTGATAAGCTTTTATCAATACCAATGCTGTTAACGATCCTGCTAATCGATCCAATTCTTTAACGATTCCCTTATCGATTCCTGCAGTGGGCAAATGTTGGTCTGATTTTCAGTGACAACAATGTCAAACACATCACAGCATAGATATCTGCTTCTACAAGTTGCTGGTGTCTCCACTCACTTAAGGTTGTGTAGTAGGTGCAATGAAAATTAAGCTTCAATTCTGATGCTTCTGAATCCTGTCAGTGGAAGGAATTGATAAGGGAATTGATAAGCAAAAAGATTAATGATATAGATTCTTTGATGGAGCTGTTAACGATTTTCAACTGGAATTGGTTTTCGATTCCCATCCCTACAATTGTAAGGATCTTTTTTAACATTTTACCCTCATCTCAGCTTAACTTTTGCCTAATGGCGATGGCTTTGTTCGTTACTCAAGTCAGATGTTCTTTTTATTCTTAACATATGGGTAAAATATAACTTATAAGAATTTTTTGAATATTCTGTCGTTCTTTGGAAAGCAACTCAAACCCCTCAGGAGGATGCAACTCCCTATTGATTGTTTTTGAGAAAATCTCTTACCTTACTAGTAAGCCTTATTCAGGTTACTTCTTTTGACAAACTAACTAAAGGTGAAGTGATTAAATGAATGAAGGCTGTGCCATTAACTGGGGATCAATGGAAGTTCTTCTTGCACAAACCTTCATTACTGAAGGAAATGAAGAAGTGATCAGCGTTTGGTCTCCTGCATTTGTTTAGAAAGGCTGTGTAATGTCAGTGTTGATTACCTAACAGGGTTATGAAGCGTGAGTATGTAGTTTCTCACAGTTTTGTTTGTTTGAACGGTGCTGTGAAACGTTTTGAAGTCGTTTTCTAAAGGAACTGGGTTTGGTACAGGAGTATGAGGTAAAGTGCTTCAGATCACGTACGCTGCTGCACAAAGAGGATTCAACACTACACAATACAGTGTAGACAAAGGGAAAAAACTACAGTTACATAATTTAGATGATTATTTGTTATTAGCTTTATACAGCTGATATGAGCAAAAATTAGACTCTACTGTATTTTGCTTACATTCTTAAGTATGTTACGATATTTCAGGGCTCTAGAGTGCAACCATTTTGGGCGCACATGCACCCAAAATTTGTGAGAGTGCACCTAACATTTTTTCTTAGGTGCAATGGTGCACCAAGAAAAAATGGTAGATGCACTCTTACAAATTTAAGTTGACAAAAGAAACTGCTGTAGTGGAAAAATCTGCTGAAAATGGACAAGAAACAGCACCTGCTTCCTCTCTTTTCTCTGTCCCTGCATTGCATCTTCACAGGCTGCAGCCTGTTGGCCCACCCAAACACATGCACGCACATCCCTCAGTAATCATATCACACAAAACTGTAAAGAAAAAAAAGCCACGAAAAGAGAAAAAATAAAGAAAGAATCATGAAATGTTCTGTCATATATGTCGTTTTTTATAAATTAATTTGAGAATTGTTTTTTATTTAACTTAGTTTCAGTTTTGTAAATATTGACCATAGTGTAGGTATTTATCTATTCTAGGTTCACTTTATTGGAGAATAAGACCATCCAGTTAAATGTTATGTTGTTTGTTGTTAAAATCTGGATATTAATTTCATTTTTCAGTTCAGTATGGCTCCTTAAGCATTTTTATTTTTAAATATTTTATCTCACTTGAGATGTTTGTGGTTTTTCTTTCAAAATATAATGTTGGTTTGAATAAAGACAAGTTGTTCTTTACATCTTTGTCTGGTTTATATAAAAGTTATGGAGAGTGATAAAATGGTGACCTTATGGCGTTAAAGGGAACACGATGAACAATTTGGGTGCACCTAATTTTTGTGCTGGTGCACCGTTGCAACCGATGCAAAAAGTTAGTCTGGAGCCCTGTATTTAATATTTTGTTATTTTTTATCCTTTTTTCTGTTTGGTCCTCATATCATGAGCTAAGACTCTGCATCCATGGACCTTTGACGTAAACCTTTGTCTGAACACGCCGTCGTAAAGCTTTGGTTAGAGGTTAAATTTTGACTGGAGTTCTTGAATTTTTTGCCCCTTGGATTGTTTCATCTTCTGACCCCCACACACCTGGTTCTGTAGCTTTTTCCTAGAAATAATGGAAGTTAAGGACATGTAACACGCCCATAACCTCTGAACTTCACTTTTTCATCATTTCCAACGTCAAAAGCCTTCCTCCTTCACAAAGTCTCAGTATAAGTGTAAGAGACAGTTTACTTAGGACATCTATCCCTCACTGTGCGTCAAACAGGGAAACCCTCAGGTAACCTGTTAAATCATAAAAACGGACCAATGTGTCCTCTGCTGGATTAACAGTATGAACATTAAACAGTGTTTGCAGCATGTCGAGCTGCAGATGTGAGCGGTATGTGGAGTGTGGGAGAGGAGCTGGAGCTGCTGAGAAGCTTTGAAGAGCGGTTTGATAAACAGATGAGAGGAATCTGCTCACACTGAGATCTGCTGATTCAGCAGTTTATGTTTCCTTTTCATGCTTCGTTTTCATAGTTTGAAGTCTACGCTGCCCCTTGGTCTTTATATCTAAAGTATGTGATGTCAGAGTAGGCGGCAGTGCTTGGACTGCATTCATAGCTGGAGGTCTCTGGAGGGTTTTGCACACATCAGACATTAAACCCACAAAAGTCCCCTAATTTAGCCCAAGAAAAGTCATCAATCTGCTGGATGAAAACGATTTCTGCTTTTTTTTCCCATCATCATGTCGTTTATCTCCTATTCTCTCCCCTCAGTGATGCTGATCGGCCTGCTGCGTTATGCTCATGTCATCGAGAAACATCAGAACTGCGTCCTGAACACAGCAGGACTCTCCACCTCGTGGATCTGTGCAGCTGGACTCATCATGGTTGGAAACTTCCAGGTAATTAACAGAAACATTTAGCCCGCATGCACACCAATGCACAAAAAATACCCGAGCATTTTGTCTCTGTGTTTAGCATTATTCACGATGCAGCAAATGGCAATGTCGCCTCCACTTTTGCACATCGATTAAAGGTGTAGTCAGCGATCTCCTAATCTAATGCAGTATTTGTCAAATTCACCGTATTTCTCCTCTCCATCCACAAGATGCCCCCACTGACAGCATGTTGAAAAAAAAGTCTGGTTTCAATACACAGCCTTGGCTCTGAATTTCAGCAGGTAAATACTGTGGCTCGGGCCGAGACACCAAAACAGGGAACACCCCCCCACATACAGGGGGCGATCATATGCGCAGATCAGACAGAGGGGGGAGGGGGAGTCGTAGGTTGCATAGCTTGCGCAGTTAGTGTAAGAGAGAGATACAATAGGTGCAGTAGCAATGGCTGAAAAACAGCCCCAAAGAAAAAGGTCAGAGGAGCAGAAAGTGAAAAGTGAAAGAGCTAAGACCGGGGTCAACATTGGTGTTGCTTTCCGACGGTGGAGGGAACTCCGCGAATTGAAAGACCTGAAAACGGACGCGGATGTTGCCGTCTTTCTGCTGGATAGGTAAGCAACATTAGCTTTGTGGTGCTTCACATAACAGTAACAGCTGTCGGGCATTCATCTTATTGTCTCATCTGCTAAAATGTAATGTTGTCGTGATGTTATCAATATTGTCAGTCGAGTTGTCTGACGAGTCAGGGTTACCTTAGCTATGTTGGTCAGCTACGCAGTTTCTAGGGCCGTTTCCATGACGATGCACGTCCATCAGCTTTCGGGGGTGGAGCCAGGGGTGAGGTATGAAGGGAGAGGCTGGTGTAAATTTGTTAATCAACAACCTCTCCACTTGTTTTCTCCCACATCGCTGACTACACCTGTAAGCCAATCTGCTGTCAGGAAGACACAACACAGCAGACGAAACCAACACAAATATGAGTGATATACATATATTTTTGAATGCTTTATTTATTAATTTTTGTATGTGCAAAACAGCACATCAGTAGGTAAAAAAAGAAGAAAACAGGTAAATAACAACCTGGACAGTTACCCATTTCCTCTTCCTACCCCTCTCCCCTAAAGCAGGCTAAAAATTAGAAATAAACTACTATATAACAAATATCTCTAAGATCATCTGCAAATGTAATCACACTATACTTGCGAGATTGTAAAGAATTAAGTATTCAAACACAATCAACACATTGAGCAGTCATGAGGGTCCCTTCTGCTGTGTGATATCAAGAAATGGTTTTTGTATCTGATGGAATTTTTTTGATTTTCGTAAAATCCCAGATCTAATTTTCTGCAGATATGAGGTACATGAGAAGTCTGTGAGCCAGGCTTCAAAACCTCTTACAAAGATACATCTTTGTTCCAGACTTAAAGAATCATTTTCTTAGCCATGACCGAGCCATATTGAATTGACAGAGCCTTTCACTGTCTAAGAGTCTAGAGCTGTTTAGACCAACCAAGAATACCTGTTTCTGGGTCTTGAGGGAGGTCGTATCCATAGACCTCAGAGTAAAAATGGAAAACCTCAGACCAGAATCTGTGGAGTTTAGTTTATGAAAGCAGTTTAACACGTGACTAATGGAGTAATATGAGTGATTTTGACTCAAGTGATGATTCTACTGCTGTGGATGCACCTTTATGAAGCAGTGTATACAGAAGAAGGATTTTTTCAGAATGAGATTTAACAGGCTGAGAGAGAAGAGGAGACAAACTTCAGTGAAATCAACGCTCACAGGCAGAAGAACACAAGGCAATGTACTTCATCGAAAAACAGTGTCAGACACAGAGAGAAACTGGAGGAAAAACAAAGAACCCGAACCACCCACACTTGAACAATTAAATCAAATAATAAATAACTGTATTCATTAATAGCAGTGTACCTTACAGATGGTCTCTGTTCATTCATTCAATACTGTTACTACCAAAACTAGACGTAACATAGTGATATCATCATGCTGGTCACCTGTCATGTAAGCTAACATTAGGGCACCACAATCAAAATGATGCAAAAATGTTTCTAAAGATATTTTACACAACACATGGCTGCCAACCACTGATGCCCTCCCTAGCCTGCCTTATGTTAACTACATGTTCATCCATCAGTTATTGTGGCTGCTATCTTGAGTTCACAGTACACAGATAATGACTGACCGGGTTGTTATTGAAGGTTTCTTAAAGAAAAGTCATATTTAATACTTTAAAAAAACAGCATGTAACTTAACTTTTGCACAAATAGAGAGGAAAACACGGAGGCTTACAATATCATGGCATCGGCAGTCGTTGTGACATTGGGCCTTAAAAAAAACAATAAGTAGTGGTTACATAAAACAAGTAAATCAATCAACAAATAAAATTCCGGATTTTCAGAAGTTAAGTTACATAATTTCTTACATAATTGACAAAAAGCAGTCATTCATTCACAGTGAGATCGGGATCTCTCAGTTGGTGATTCCTGTCTTTGTCAGTCTTGGTTTCTTTATTTTTTCTGAAGGTGGATGTTTGAAGTTTTCTGCAGAATAAATAAGGTGTGGTCCAAGTTCAGTCTGCTGGGTGTGTTATTGTGTTAATGCTGTTAGATGATGGCTTTGTCGTTAAATAGTAGTAGGGTTGGGCTGTATAATCTAAAAATAAAATCACAGATTTTTTTTTTCTGTAAGATTCTGATAAAGATTTTTATTTGTATTTTCCCTCTCAACAAAGTAACACATCCAAGTGACACAAAAATGATTTGAATCAAGGTTTACCTCGCTGTACTTTAGTCATAAAATATTAAAAGGACAAATAAAAGCCTAAACCTGAAAAGTCCTACCACCATGAAAACTGTACATTTTCAGTATTTTTGTAACACTGCAACAACTAATAATTGGAGTAAAATTAAGTTTAAAAAAAAATCCTAATTCTTCACTTTTAAATCTTCTTCAGAAAATAATTTGAATTAATTTAATCAATATATTCCCCAGCCCCTTTAAACAGAAACTATCTTGCAATTTTTAGACACTAAGAAACAAATTTGACGGGGTTCAGTCTTTGCAATTGTGTCATTCATGTTTTTTAGGTCGTTGTTATAGCAACACAAAGCTGTGTGTCACTGTGATCTGTGTGTGACATGAAGTTGACACATTAATGATGGAGGTTAAGGAACTCAGACTCTTCCTGCTGTCTAAATAACACACTATGAGCATCAGGGAGCAGATGTTCTCCTATGAATCAACTGTGCTGAAGCTGTGAGCTGAAATGCTGATAGTTAAAGCTTTCTCACTGTTATTACTTTGATACTTGACCTCTTTTCTGTGGTAAGATGATGGATTGAACCCTCCCTGCAGCCACTTGAAAGACACTTGGTTTAATTTGTGTCTGAGTCTGACACACATACTGTCCTTGCTAATAGGAGTGTGCAATAGGCAGTGTTAGATTGCGATGAACTAGAATGCATTGATGATCTTCCAAAGAAGAAAGATTGTATTATTGTCTGTAGGGCGCTTTCTATCTGCTGAAGTTCTCTACTCGCTCTCATGGCTCTTGGCAGAGCTGTAGTCTTGGAGAAAATACAACTGAAACTTAAGAATTTATCCGTAAGAGGAGCTTAATGACCTGACAAACCAAATGTTCAACCTATTTCATCAGTCCATCTAGGAAAGAGCTCATAGAAAGTGTTTGGGAATGGGCAGAGCGCTTGCAAAGCATATCCCACAGGTGATTGGACAATTGTTCTGTCAATCACATTCATTACAAGCCAATCAGATAATGTAGTAAGTGACTCGACTGATGTTGTGTTAGGACAGAACATGAGACACATTTTTAAACAAACATTCAGCAAAACGTACCAGAGGTGGAATGAAAATATCCTCTCTTTAGAGAAGTTTGTTGTGTTTTCATTTGATAAAAAATGCAGTCCAGACCTGATAAAACTGCTACTGAAGCTGCTAGCATCTACGCTAATCTCTGAGCAGTCACTTCCTGCTGTCGTCTTGCTAGTAGGTCAAACCTCTTGCTGCTCATAAGGACACTGATTGGGCCGCTTATAGATATAGATTGTAGCACTGCAAGATGGATCTGTTCAGACCATCATTCAGGTAGATCCAGCTGTGCAAGGTTGGAGCTGTACCTTGGCTTTATGGAATTGTGGTTTTTTTTTTTGGGGGGGGGGGCATTTTGTGCCTTTATTGATAGAAGAGAGACAGTGGATAGGCTTGTGAAAGGGGGTGAGAGAGTAGGGGAAGACACTCTGCAAACTGGCCACAGGCTGGATTTGAACCCATGCCGGCAGAAGTATAAACATGGGATGTACCTGCATGCTAACCACTCCGCCAAACCAGCACCCCTATGGAATTGTGTTTGATTTTTCTACACCTACAGGATGCAAAAATGTTGCAAAAACTGCCTGAAAAAGTTTTGGATATTTGATGGTGACACAGCAGACATTAATAAACAGTCAGCATGTCAGCAGAGGCAGAGGTTATCATGTTGGTTGCATAAGTTACAGAAGTAAATCAGCTAAGAGCAGGCAGAAACCACCTGGACCCTTATACACCTAATTATGTTCAGAAAGGTCTGGAAGAGTTGGTCTTCACTGTAGAACTGAGGCCAAAAGGCAAAGCGGAAAGCAATTTAATGTTTGTCTGCAGGCAACAGTAAGTACGATTGGGGGCTGCAATTCTGCAAACATATTTGGGATCAGGTCAGGATTAACAGTGTTCTCATTGCTAAGAAATACTAGCAGATAATGATTCGTCATGCAGAGCCATTGGGGGAGGTATCTGATCGACTTGATTTATTCTGCTGCAGGACAACGACACCAAACATACTGCCAAAGTCATAAAACAGTATTTTTAGAGTGTGGAAGAACAATGGGTCCTTGAAGTGATGGAATGACACAGAGTCCTGATCTCAGCATCATGGAGTGTTTGTGGTTACATGATGGAGGGATGCAAGCAAGCCTACATCTACACAAGATCTGTGATTAGTTCTCCAAGATGTTTGGAACACCCTCCCTGTAGAGTTCCAAAAGGCGAGGCGGGGACGGGGATAGAGAAAATTGGGGACTATAGAGGCCATTTATGCAGCCAAAGAGAAACGATGACTGTTTAGCAAGTTAGGGGCAAAAAGTAAATGTTTGTTGCATGGTAAAACCGTCACGTAACACTGAATTTAAAGAAGAGAATGCTCGGGCTTCACGCAGTGCCTCTACTGTGTCTGAGCTGCAGGAACATTGTCAGATTTTCTGCCCTCATGTCTGTCATCTCTTTGAAAATCTCTTCTTTAGTTGTGTTTATGTCTCCAGATCATGCAGCAGCATCTTTTTGGCTATTCAAGCTCAAACACAAGACGTTACGTCAGCTTGTCACCCTGTCCTGTCCTCATAACACTTAGCAGAGGAACATTTTTAGAAGCACATCTTGTTCTTAAAAAGAGCACAAAAGGTGCGAGGATCACCTGCAGTCCTGATGTTGGATGGATTTACAGGAGAGATACAGTACGGAACATGATTGAACATGCAGGTAATGCTCAGAAACACACTACACACTCACACACACTTTCAAAGCTTGCTGTTCTCATATCCTGCGGGTGTCAGTTTGTTTAGCACAGACATGTGCTGACTGTGGAGTTTTTCCAGGAATGTTGTTCTAGTTGAATTTTACATGCACATGTATGTGTTTAAGCATGTGCAGTGCTGAAAAGTGGCTGCACGTATGTACTAAAGTGGTTTAAAATAACAGTTCAGAGCTTTTTAGAGGAAAGGATCATTGTTGCCTCTCTGAGGGCTGACATGGACTTGTCTGTAATGGTTGGTGGATTTACTGATAAGGAGGAACTACAGAAATAAGCTATTTATAATTAAGAAGGAGATTAAAATAGTGAAAGAAATTATTTAATAGAGGTGTATAAAGTGCTTTTTAATGGGCCTTTCCAGTTGTTCATCTAAAAAGTTTCTCTATGCCCTGGTATACAAGTTATGGCTATTAAATAATGAGACTATTCCTATGTGGACAAAAACACGTAATCCACACTAGACTATTATATATTAAGGTTGAGTATTCATCCACACATAATGAACATGTTCAGTAAGTGACATCTTTAGTTTATGGCAAGCAAATGATAGAAGTTGTCAGAAAATGAGTAGCTTAAAAGTAGATCAACACATTCACGGGATATTTTTGGTGAAACTGAACTTAACAGAAGCCAAATCTTTGCGTTCATTACCAGGGTATATGGGCTTGTCACATGCACACATGCTTAAATGGCACAAAAGATTTTGTGGAGGTAGAGAAGAAGTCCAGGACATCGAATGTCCTAAGCGCCCATGAACATCAAAAACTTTTTGATTTTTTGATTGTTTCTTTGACATTAAGCATATAATCTTGGAGGAGTGGGTTCCAGAAGATTCAACGGTAAAACAACACTATTACAATCAGATTCTAGAAGAAGAGAAAAGGTTTGCTATTGTGGAAAATGGTTTCATTCCTTATCAAGACTTCAATTCAGTTAAGACAACAAGTGACCAGAAGAGGTGGGCAGAGCCACAGCAGTTTGTGGGTCATAGCAAATTCCTCCAGGCTGAGAGCTACAGTTTTTTCCTTCAACTAACAGGGATGCAAACTCTTGGCAAAAAGTTAAACAAGAAAAGTTTTCTCTATTGTGTTATTTAAAAGACAGACTGTGAGTTTTATGTTTGTGAAATATATGATCAAGTTTTTACAGTAGTTCAGTAACTAAGGTAAATTGTACTTGCAGCCTTTAAATCTAGAATTACTTTGTTTTTTTTGGTAATACAGTTGGTCTGGCAAGTAAAGATCTTTGAAGCTGACAGGTGTTCTAAAATTCTGTGCTGTTGATTTTGTTTCATTTCATACAAACTTCTAACGTAAAATAACAGAAATAAGAAAGGATGGAGTAGAATGCAAGCAACAATCTTTCCAGTTTAAATATGATTTAAAATGTAGACCAGTTACCCCTGACTAAAACCATGACATGCTGAGAAAATGTCCTGTTTCCACTCTGATTCAACATCAACACATCTCATGTATGGAAGTAAAGTGAGCTCTCTGTGCAGAGTATTTATACAGTAAACCTCCTTAAAGACTGGTGCTGTGTTCGCTGTGACTCAAACACTGAGTCTCATTATGTAAGAGGAGAACGAGGGGCACTGGTTTCAGCCAATCCGAGAGCAGACCAGGACAGACCCACACACCAAGGGGTGAAAGTGATGAAGGACCCTGAGGATGAACTGATATGATGATACAGAGGCCCAGACGTGTGCAGACAACAGACACACAGAGGAGGGCCTCAAACTAACACTGACCTCTGGCAGAAAAACACACGTGTTAAGTATCACTACTACACTTTCTGAACATTAAAAACAGCTCTGATGGATGATATGAGCTCACGTGTGTAGTGGTGGAGGACAGATCTCTTACTCAAACCAGCTGTAAATATCAGTTTTAAATACAATGTGACTAAATGTCAGGACTGGTTCCAGTTTATTGTTAAATATAATGTGAACATTTAGAGTGAATTTTCTAATATCACCAAGTGTACGACCATATTTGGACTTTGGGCAACACTGATTTGTGGATGGGGTTTGATGGTTTAATAGTTTTTGTTTAACTGATGAGGACTTAAAGATTGAAGCAGAGAAAAAAGTGATGCCAAAGGTGCTTTCAGACTGAACTTTTCTTTTAAGCCACACTTTTGTGGACGTATAGGGAAACACCAAGCCACGTTGAGCTAAGTCATGCAGAATGAAGTTAATCTCAGTTGGACAATGGTGAAGTTCAATCAGGAACACGGCTATAAACGGCATCAACAGTTAACCTTAACTTTCCTTCGTTACCCTCACTTACAGCTGCTTTTCTCTACTTGAGGCGGCCTTCTGGGGAAAGCCATCTTTTGTGCTCTAGTGCTGAAATACTGAGACTGGCTCCACCCACTTTTGGCAAAATGGCATAAACTGTATGTATGCGTGATGTAAAGTTTGTTGCATGACATCACAATACGTCTTTACAACATTCAAAGTTACAAAGTAGAGCGTGTTACTCATGCATTACATCTATGTTTGTGAACATTTAAATCCATATATAGTTAGTCTAGAGGCTATCAGGGAACATCATTCTCTACCAGCACAACATTTTGACCCATTTTTGACACGCTGGCCTGCGTAGAACACAGCAAAAAATGGATCACGGTGCCCCCCATGGCAGACGTATTTGCTCCCTACTTTTTCTTTCCCACTGCCATCAGACTCCTGAACAGGTGACAGGAGTCTGCAGTTACCTCAACTGCACCGATAAAACTACTCTTGCACTTCATGTTGGATCTTTTGCACAATTTACATGTTTACAGAATTGTACAGAAATCAGTGGTTAAATAGTTCCATCCTTAACAGTGATGACAACTTCATACATGTATATAGTCTGAATCAATCTTCATCTTGTTTATATCTGAACTTTAAATTTTTGCTGCTATTATTTAGTATTGTTTAGAATCTTTGGTGCTCCTATTTATATGTATTTTTATTTTTATATCTCTCACCTGGCATTCGTTGTGGACAGAAGAATAGTTATTTCATTGTGCAGAGAAACATGTTTCTCAATGTGCAAATGACAATAAATGCTTTGCATTTTTGAATCTTTGAAATGACCCCAACAACTTACTCGCACCAAATTTTTTTTAGCTTTATATGCCTTTTAGTGTGTTAAACATCTCTTTTATGTGTTAGAGCACTCTTATGAACAAGACGAATGGCCCTTTTCCATTAGCCCTACTCTACTCTGCTTGACTTACCCAGCTCTACTCTACTCGCCTTGTGCTGCTTCTCCATTAGGCCCAGTCGCCTGCCCAACGTTGTGCAGTGTCGATTTAAACAGCTGAGCAGCACAACAATCTGTGTCTTTTTGTTACAAACTGAGTAAAAAAGAGAAGCAGAAGAAGGCTGCAGCTGGCCGGAAGAAATACCCCTTGAGAAGCAAAGGAGAGTTTTGGAAGCTATACAACAGAATGAAGCCGAGGACGAGAGCAATCGAGCTGCCGTATGAGGGTAAGCTAATGGTAGCAACCGCTAGCATGCTAGGTTGTCGCGCTCATGACTCATCGATGACGGCATTGTCTGACCAATCAGTAGCCGCAGTCGGTGACGTCATCTTTTAGTATCAACTCAGCTTGCTTGGAACCAGAGCGGAGTACGTACTAAAACCAGCTTGTTTTAGGAGGTACCAGGCTAGTGGAAACACACTGCAAATTGAGTAGAGCCAAGTAGAGTAGGGCCAAGGCGTGCTAGTGAAAAAGGGGCAAAAAAGTCTGTGGTATTTGGACTCCTCCTTCTCTTCCTCTTTGTGAGGGAGAAGACAATATAATACATCTACTTGCATGACGGCCTACTATTGTTTTGTCGTCACTGTCCTATCAGCTCACAGTAGCAAGCCCAGTGCAAAGTGTGGGCCGTAGAATGAATGCAGAGTTGTTGACAACATGGCGCCAAGCAGCACTGAACTGATCAAGTACAGCAAAGATGACCATCAGCCAACTGGAGCAGACTGGGTCCACGTGGGGGAGGAATTTTAAATGGGCAGGAGCTCTAATAGAGCCTCCCAGACAAACAGAGAGTACAGCTGTATCAAAGTGCTCAGTAAATGAAACTAGTAGACTGATAAACATTAGTGATTGTGAAAATATTCTACAGTTGAAGCAAAAAATGGGCTGTTATTATTTTTTTAAGATTTTTGGGGGCATTTTGTGCCTTTTCTGATAGGAGAGAGTGACAGTGGATAGGCTTGTGAAAGGGATAAGAGAGTAGGGGGAGGACACTGCAAACTGGCTGTATTAACACCTGTGGCGGCAGAAGCATGTATATGAGCAGAGCTTGGTTGCTTACCACTCTGCCAAACCAGCACTGCATAATATGGCCTTCTTAAGCCCTACAACAACTGCAACTACAACTGCTTGCCATTTGTTTTAATAATTCTGGTAAAATATCAAAGATGTGAAGGTGAAAAGCTGATGTTCTGCTCTATGTGACGTGAGCTGAGGTTTTTATCTGGTTTCTGTAGGACCACAGCTCATAAATCAGACTGTATGTCTCTCTTCTTTGTGTGCCTCCTGTAATCTTTCCAGCTCTTAACAGCTGCTTCTTCTCCACTAGACCTCTTCTGTCGTCTTTAAAGCTCAGACTGTCATCATCAAACCAGCTGCTGCTTTAAACACGTGTTCTTGTACAGAATATAATGAACGTTCGTCTATCTATGACGTGGAAACAGGATATTATTATCAGGCTATTCGACAGCTCCGAGGAGATAATGACGATGAACTGGTTTTCTTTATAAACTGTTTTTTGTTGTTCATTCTTTTAGCTCTCTTACTTGTTTTAATGGGGCAGTTTGTTCTGTTCTGTGACGATTAGTGTTCACTGGTGATGTAAAATGATTACCCAGAGTGCCGTTGTCAGGTCAAGATGACCTGTTTGTTGATGTATGCGTGTGTACATGTGTGGCATTTTGTTCAGTATCTGCCTTGCTGTTGTCAGATGTATTAAAAAGAAAACGCTTGAAGGTTTATGGCACACATTTTAACATGTATTTAGGTTTAGTAATGAATATGTATTAGCAAAATTATTTTAAAGGGTTAGTTCATGTTTTTGAAGTTGCTTCAGGTCAGTGGCATAATAACATATAAATATAAGTGCCAATAAAGGAACTTGTGAGCTTTGTCCACGGGGAAGAAATCTGGTGGTGGACTGTAGCTAGCAGTACATGTTGCCACTGAAAGCCTTGTATTAACCCAATTAAAGATACTCAAACAAACACCTTGTCTTGACAATCGGATACAAGTTTTATAACTTTTCCTAAAATTGACAGCTGATACTGATCCTGGCAAGTAATTTTTACAAGCTAATGAAAGCAAATTAATACTCATCTATGCTGTGGTGATGGTTCTTTCCTTTCCACACAGCAGCATATTTGACAAATAAAAAAAACTGCATAAAGCTGTCCATACTTCTATAGACTTTTATCACATCTTTGTTGTAAAGTTGAAGGTCCTTAACTATCACAGCATGTAAACATCAGTGAAGTGCAGTTATAAATATTTCACTCCTATAGTTTCACTCCTAGACTAGCTGGTTGCTATGGCACCAGCTAATGGGGATCCTTAATAAATCAAATCAAATAAATCAAATCAAATAGTTTAAAGTGTTCTCATATTTCATCCTTATGTGTTTCCATCTTAGGTTGATTTTGCCAAAGTCCTTCACTACGTCGGAGCAGGGGTGGCATTCCCGTCCAGCATGCTGTTTGTCTGTCTGCAGTCGGCTCTGACCTACAGACTCGCCAAGACGCAGGACGAGTATCGGATGGGACACCTCAGGGTGATGATGGCTCTGCTCGCTCTGATCGCTCTGGTTCTGAGTATCCTTTCTACAAAATACCCTCTGGATTTCTTATTGTTGTATTTTCAGCCAACTCAACACTTTATTGGTTTATCAGCTGTCCAGTGTGAACATTTCAGCTCCACAGTCATTAAAGTGTAGTCAAACAGTAAGCTCAATATCTGCTTTTTAAAAACACAACTCCATGTCTGGTCTGTGTGACTTGAGTTTATTGGCTGGGCTCTGATACCAAGATGTCCCATCATCCCTGTGGCATGTTCAAGGGTAAACTGTGTAACATGGCCCCCTGCTGGAGAGGGGACAGCTTTACATCAGTCACATCACAGACTGGGTCCAGAAACCTCCAGGACAATCGAAATAAGAAGCAGCGTATTCCAGTTACGCTCTGTAAACCAGATGCTTAATGCAGAAAGATTGTCATTATCCCAGGTTAGTTGTTAAATGATATAGAATCAAGGCATCAAATATCTTCAAACTGTATATGATCTTACAGCATTTGATTGTGGGGATTCAAAAATTTGCATTTGATATGAATAGGTTAATAAGTTTTCCATATTTTTAAATTATCAACTGTTTATTTAATGACTTTGTGTGTTTTTTGGCTTACACAACTACTCTGTTTATAGTCTATTAAAAAAGTAACGTAAGACTAGATTTTTAATTGCATGGATAGGCTAAAAAAAAAAAAACAAGAGCTTCAGCCTCTATCTTTTTGGTCATTGACAAGTTTGTGATGAATGATTGTATTTTGTGTTTGCTCCTAACCTTTTAAAGTCTGAAAACACAAATTACAGCCAGAAAATTCTATTTTTTTGGAGCTGAAGTGTTTATTTCACTTTCTGCTGAAATCCAAAAACAGACCAATACTTCCATAAAATTTAACATAAATATTATTCGCATCTCATTTGATGAATTGTTTTTAGAAAAGGATAATCCACTTGAGGACTTTTTAAAACATTTATCAGATGGTATTCTAATTTTTACCTCCGCCAAGGAGGTTATGTTTTCGGGAGAGTTTGTCCGTCTGTGAACAAAATAACTCAAAAAGTTATAGATGGATTTTGATGAAATTTTCAGGAAATGTTCAGCATGGGAAAAGGAAGAACTGATTCAATTTTGGTGTTGATCCAGATCAGCGTCTGGCTGCCATGGTGAAAAATGCGATTTTCATGAATAACTACTGAACTAAAATAGATATCATTATGAATCCAATTGCTAATGGTATGTTTTCATGGTCAATTAATCTAAATATTTAGATGAAATAAAGGTAGGACTAATATTTATGGTGAAAATCACAATATGGGTGAGGACTGTGGGGCTGGCGAAGGTCTGCGCTCTCCGAGTGCTTTTCTAGTTTTAGTAATTTGTTGGTTGTATTGATTAGATAAAGGTATCAGAAAAGTATGTATCAGATATGATACACCAGGCTTTAGGGGGTTAAAAAATATTAAGTATTAAAAGCATAAGAGGAATGGCTATTTAATTATAAATTGTGCTAATGAGGATAAAGCATGCCACACTCAGTGATTTAAGTTAAAGGTTGGGCATTCTCTCTCATCTGCTGTAAGTTTCTAATAAATGACGTCTTTAATTCTGTGCTGGCTGTTGACTAAAGGAGTAGCTGCTCATTATCTAATTAACATGTCTTCCATTATTTAGATCAGTACAGTAATCTTGTTAAATTTCCATATGAAGCCTAAAACAGCTTGACATTTCATTTATGTAAGCAAACCAACAGTAAATTCAGATGAAAACACAGCAGACCTGTAGAGAAACATCTTTCACTGTGGGGTCATGGAGGTTTGGGTGTTGAACTGACCTCCCTGCTGAAGAGCATGTTGTACTCCTTAACCCTCTGATACTTCAGGTGGAGTTTTCTTCTGCCAGCAGAGCTTCACCCTGCAGCACGCCTCTGCCATCTTTGAGTGGATCTACTGCATGCTCATCATGATCTTCTACGGGACCTTTGCCTTTGAGTTTGGCGGCGTGTCGGGGGACACGCTCATGGTCCTGTCCAGAGGAGGAGGGGGAGGTGGGGTGCTGAGCTTCTCCACATCTGGACACAAGACAGATGTAGGCGGGGGCTCCAACCTCCGCCAGCCGGAGAATTTATCCATTCTGTAACCAAAGTGTGGGAAAACCTGAGGACTGAGACTGAAGCTGCAGCAGAAAAGTCCTCACACTCACTGCTGCTCACAGACTGAAGAGGAGACCAAAGACTGAACATTTAGAGACGTTTTCTGACTTTGCACATGATTTAAGGTGCCTTCTTCTGAACTCTAACTCCACCAGAGACCCCCATGGAGACACACTGTTTGTTTGAACTCTAAATGAAACAATCACCCTGAATTCTCGGCTGAAGTCGTCTTTTATCCGATCTTAAAGCTCCTCAGATGTCAAAGTTTGTTTTTGTATTCAGACGTCCAGACTCTGAGCTCTTTGTTGTTTTACTCTCAGGAAGTTTGTTACATAATCGGCTCCACGAGCCAGAGAAGTTATCAAAAACTTTTTACAATACATGAAAAGTTGCTGTGTGCCAAGAATAATATGTTCATTAAGTGTGGATTGATTGTTGTATTTTTGTGTTTTTGCCTGAATATTGGCAGCAATATCTGACCTATGCTAAACAGATTTTAACATGATGTAAGTGATTCAAAACATTCATGGCAGTCCACACTAAATTATCTTCTAACAATAGTCTGATAAGCTTTGTTGTATATTTTGATTAATATCATTTATGCTTTTGACAGAAATTTAATCTGTTTCACTGCTACCTATACCAATGAGCAACTTATGCAGATGCTATGGGACCAAATCATTTAGCAAAAGAAATAATGATGCTGTTTTTGCTCATATATGCAGATGTTTTCCAAGAAAAATATTTAATATCGTAAACAAAGAACCAAAGAAATAAATATATTGGAGTGTTTATATTTAAATGTTCCTCTTTTAAGGTTTTTATTTACACTTTTTTCGATAATACTTTGAATACCTTTCTTGTAATTGTCATTTGGATGAGGAAAAATTGGTGTAAGATTTATAAGAGTCAAAATGTTGAGGATAGGCCAGAAGTCAAGAATGTTGTTTGAATTAAACGTCTGAGTTGACTTTAGCCTTGTCTTTTTGACTTTTATTTCTGATGTTCTGTCTTTTTCAGAACATTTTTTTTTTCTTTTCTCAACATTTTGACTTTGTTTTGTGTGACTAACATAAAATAATGAAAAAGAATCAGGAAAAAAAGAAACAGGAAACTTGTTCCTGATCAGTGGAATACATATGAAACTAGAAAGCACTTGGAGAGCACAAACCTTCACCAAGGAAGCTCACATATTGCTGTTGTACTAGGACCAATAGTTCCATGATAAAGTCAGCATCATAATATGATTCCTCAACCCGGAAAATCTTCACCTAGCACTCAGAATGTTGATATCATTACTATTAGTGAGCAAAAATCACTCTTCATAAATGGTGGTTATCTGGATCACCACCAGAATTTTTAAGCCATTACCTACATGTCCTGAAAACTTCAGTAATCTGTCCTGTAGTTTTTGTGTAACAAACAAACAAACAGAGGTAATAATGTGCAGTGTAGTTACAGGTTTAACTTTCTTCATCCTGGATCAGTCATCAGATCAGTGATGTGGTGTAAGGGATGTGCATTATGCATTTCCAAATAGTCAATGGTTTGTATTTAATAATTAAAATGAACAAAATACTCCAAATTCACACAAAGAAGCTCCGTGTGCCTCTCCAACCTGTTCCTCCCTGCAGCGCTCAGGGTTCTGCACATTCCTCAAAGTCATCAATGATCACTGAAACAGAAAAACTTCCCCTCCTATTCATAATCTCCTTCAGCTGCTCAATTATAATCTGTTTAAAATGCTGCAGAGGGACTTTTACTCACCAGGACGTCCCTCTCTCAGACCCAGAGGGTAACGTGAAGGAGCCCTTGGGAGGGGAGTCCTGTTACTTCTCATCCCTCTGTCCATGTAGTCCCCTAAATCTGCCTGTGAGGAGGGACATGAACAGTGATGATGAGCAGCAAAGATGAGTCTCAGTTTATCTAAAGTAAAACAACAGCAGAAGTTGTGTATTAGACTTTAGTTGCAGTCTCACCTCACAATCTGAGGGCAGAGTAGCTGGATCATTATGTACAAAAAGAGCTGGCTCCCAGAGGACAGCCACACAAACACTGATAGAAGCACACATATAACACAAACAAGAAAGAGTACATACAGACTTTTATCTGCTTCAGTTTTTTTAGTTTACATTTTTTATTATAAACACTTATCAAAAAAGTATGGAAGGCCTGATTTGTCACCTTTTTACCAAGTATAAATGGTAAAGGCTGTGCATTGTTGCAATGAGCATCACAGCCAACCACATGGCCAAAAAATGTGTCAATTGAAGCTGGTGTTTGTACACGGTGGCAGCGTTAAATATTATATGATGTCAACCTCAGGACCATTTCCAAATTAGGACCAAGTTTAGTGAGACTTGTGAAGTTAAAGACAGACCGTGAAGAGGGCGTCCCAGGAAGGCCAGTTGCTCACTGAGGAACCAAAGGTTTGCTTATTCCACAAATGCACAATCTGCACAAGTTGTATATCTGTTGAGCGACTAATCAGGCTTCCCATGACTTAAAATATAATACCATTTGTTATTATTGAAAGGGAAAAATAATCCACCAAAATAATGTTTCTAAGCTTCTTTTATATATTTACCTCTGTCAAGGAGGTTATGTTTTCGGGAGTTTGTTTGTCTGTCTGTAAACAAAATAACTCAAAAAGTTATGGATAGATTTTGATGAAATTTTCAGGAAATGTTCAGCATGGGAAAAGGAAAAAGTGATTCAATGTTGGTGTTGATCCGGATCACCGTCTGGACGAAAAATAACGAAAAATGAGATTTTTGTGAATAACTACTGAACTAAAATAGATATCATTATGAAACCAATTGCTAACTGTGTGTTTTCATGGTCAAGTAATCTAAATATTTCGATGAAATAAAGGTAGGACTAATATTTATGGTGAAAAGCACAATATGGGAGAGGACTGTGGTGCTGGCGGAGGTCTGCGCTCTCCAAGTGCTTTTCTAGTTAATATCATGTATTCTAATTATTCATTTCTAATAGATTGATAATGAGATGTTTTGTAATAATGTTCGACAAAATCCTTGCAAATGAAGCTCTTTTTAATTTAATGAATTGAACTGAATTAAATTAAGTTCTGGTTAAATTTATAAAATCTTTCAAAATTGTTCTGTTTTCTAGCTGCTCACTAATTCCACACACTTGTCCAGATATTGCCGTTCTCTTATGAAATTTAGATAGTTTAAAGATTTTTCTTGAAATTTGTACCTTTAAATTCTTTGAAATTGTAGACAAAATAATGTTTCAGATTTTGGAAATTTGATGGAACAGGCAAGGAATTTGAGATAATTCCCCACAACATTATAAATGTCTGAAATGCACAGTAGACCAGTAACAGTAAAATAAGGCATAATAAATGAAAAATTGTAAATACTTATGATTACATACAAACTAAACAACACAAACATTTCATAATCGATTTTAACATATCAGAAACATCTGGCATTTTATTTTAGAGGAAAAACTGGTTCACTTTATCATAGTTACGTTTTCTACAGGGTGGCACAGTGGTGCAGCAGGCTGAGCACTAGCCTCACAGAAAAGTTGCCAGTTCAGTCCCCAGGTTGGTCAGGGTCTCTCTTTGTGGAGTTGCATGTTCTTCTCGTGCATGCGTGGGTTCTCTCTGGGCACTCCAGCTTCCTCCCATGGACCAAAAACATGCTCAATATGTTGACTGTTGACTCCAAATTGCCCTTAGGTGTGAGTGAATGTTGTCTGTTCCTCTATGTAGCCTGTGAGCCGGTCACAGGGATGTGAGCCAGACCCTGCAACCCAAAAGGGATGAGCGGTATAGAAAATGGATAATGGATGTACTCTACATGTGTGTCAGGGCGAAGCTGCAATGTCATAAACTGACCACAAGATGTCAGCCTGCTGCAGGGCACCTTTAGACTCTGGCTTGAACATAACTCATATTGAAAAGATAAAACAACATCACTAAGATATTCAATATCTGACATAAAAACACAAACATCCAGAAACATCAACACACTGAACTAAAATTAAATAGTTACTGGAAAAAGTATCTAGTAACATTCTGAAATATAATTTCCTCTACTCACGAAACAATTAGCTCTTACAGTTTATATCAGTACATTACAAAATGTTACATTAAACAGAAACAGAAAACAATATAAATATACTTTTTAAGATATCAGAGTAAAGAAAAGCACCATTAGCCCTTCTAAGATGTGACGTCAGTGGAGATACTCTTGAGTTTGTAGATTGATGCTGTTTCTGTTTGCTTCAGGCCACAATCTTCTGAAGGTGTTCTTGATTTCTTTTTGGACCTGGAAGACATTTTTTTTATTTATTTGAAGTTCAATTCTGACAAATATGATACTGCAGAGGTCAAACTTTTAAAATATTACCTCTCCGTTTAGAAAGCAGTACAGGAGAGCAACAATGAAACCCTGGAGAACAGAAAGGTGAGACAATTAGAGTAATAATCTTTTATTTCATTTTTGTGGATGGATGGATGGATGGATCAAGCTTACAATGTAAATGAGAGGACTGGACTCAAATGGGGGTGGGATAATCTGATCTGGCATGTTTTTGCTCATGTTGTTTTTGCTCATGTTTAAGTAATGTCATTAATTCAGGTTTTTAGATAAAAATTTTAAAATCAATTTTAAAAAGGTTTTAAAACGATAAATGTGAACCACTTGTTGATTACACTTCCCAAACAATGGAATTTATTTTGTGCATTCTAGATGATGACAGAATAACAAAGTTTTACTGCAAAGGTTACTTAAAGCTATGGTCTACGATTTGGAAGCTTTGTACATATTAATAACACCGTTTATAAAGCTGTTATGGTCCTATGGTCCTATCTACACAGTATAAAGACCAAAAAGAACGAAAAAAATCCATTCAGTATATCCGCTGAAAAGCTGCATACTAGCTGACCAATCAAACCTAAGAACCTGCGACTATTAATTGGTCCGTGAGTTGGTCCGTGAGTCCATCCAATCCCCTGTCTCTCTCACTACGCAGCGTCATGCGTAGTGCGTCATGGTCCTGTCTTCTCCCCTCTACCTCCGGTGAGCAGCTAGCAGCGTTAGCTACTGAACTATCATGGAGCCGGAAAAGCCTAGCGCCGAGACCGGCCGCATCCTCTGCTGGGCCCAACGGAGCTCTGCCCGCTGGTTGAGGCCTGTTAGCGGGCTAACGGGTTAACGGTTAACGAATAGCCTCAGCCGCCGTCCAGACCTTCAGCATCGACCGTTTCGCCCCTGGTTGATCAGGTAATGACTTTGTTTACTACAGTGGGAGATGTCTGCTGAATTACTCTGGTTAGTTTGTGCCTGCACGGGCTAATAACTTGTAGGGGAGCGGGTTAGCCTGTTAGCCGCTAATCGTTTGCACTCTAAGCTGAGCTGGGGAGGACAGGCTGAGAAAGATAAATCCTCCCCCACTCGGCTCCGCTCTGGCGGCGCCAGACCCGCATTGCCGCCGGTCCAGTTGAAATGGCTACTGCTGTGTGTTACAAGGGGGATGTCTGTCGTGTTTGATACTTTCAGTTGAGCTGAGCTGTTTTTGATTGAGTTTGCTGCTGATATATTGTGCTTGTCGCTGGTAGCTCAGTCCGAGGGGGCTTTATGAGGCGACACGAGCTGGGGGCGGGATCTTGGAACACGGGGGGGAGAGGTGAGGGAAGGGGGGGCAGGCTGCGGTTTCAAATCGTAGACCACAGTTTTAAGATCTTGTTAAAAAAAATATTGAGAACCTGAAATTGTTAAAGGTTTTTTGAAAGCCTCTTGGAACCCTGAAAAAATCCTCAATCTCTCAAAAGTTTGAGGTGTCCCAAAAGTCTCAAAAGATTTGTCTGAATTTATTTGCGAAGATTTTCAGGATCCCATAAAAAAGGAAAATAGATAGATAGACAGATAGATAAATAAATAGATAACTCTTATCTCGCCAAAAAAAATAAAAATAAAGAACAATCAAGTTTAAAAATAAAGAATAAAAATACAGCAGATGAGAAAAGCTTTAGCAAACTTAATCAAAGAAGCAAAACATGTCCTCGAACGAATTCTCTAATGTCAAATTCAAATATACAAAATAGCTGCGTGCTAGCTTGTTAGCATCTCAGCCTGGTGAGCCATGGATGTGGTGAGCTAGCTCATGACCTGCCTCTCGGGGTGGACATGTTGCCTTCAGACAGCAGACTCACACTGGTCATCATTAACCTTTTGTAAGGTCAGGGAGGTCAAATTTGCTTTGATTTGGGCTGATACACAAATTGATTGACTGATTGATTGATGCCCCTGTGGCACCTCTATGTTAAAATAACATAAGCAGTAAAATCTATCTGTTTTATTTCTTTTGATGCCTCCATCTGGATCAAAAACATTCTGTCGTTCCTCAAAGTAAGATTTACTTAGGAAAGTAACTAATGAGCTCATGTGCATAATGGCAGCTGTGTTACCTGGAGGGATCCACACACCAGCTCAAAGAAGAGTCGAGGTTTCACTCCGACCTGTTCAGGTATCAGAGCAAACACTGCGTAGTGAACTCCAAACAGAGGGATGAGGAGCAGGCTGGAGTGGAAGAGCCTCCTGCAGCAGGAGACAGAGGAGGAATCAGAAACAAAAAGAGGTACATTCAGAATAAAAAAACAAACACTAGAGTGTGTTACCTGTACAGGCGTGTCTCACTCCGGTTCATCTGTGCTGCCTTTGTTTTCTGAATGATGATCCTGCTGATGTTGAGGAAGATCACGAAGTTTATCTGTGAACCAGAGAACCAGCAGAACCAACAAGTTAATCTCTACGTTCTTTGTGTTTATTAACCATATTCTGCATGATTTCTCCATTGGTGTGTCTGTAGAAAGATGTTTAACCATGTTTAACCCTTTATCTACCAGCTCAACTGTTTGGCAGAGGTCATCATTAAAGGATAACTTCGGTTCCTGCAGCTTTTACATTGTTTATAGAATGAAGAACAACAATATACTCACCCAGAAGGCTTTCCTGATGCAAACGGTGCTTCGGGAGATATTTAGATCCAAAATCGAGCAGCGGACATCGATATAATGGTAGCCTGTAGGGCATGGATCGCCGCTCCTAAAAACTGCATTAATCGTCCAAAAACTCATGTTTTTCACCAATATTCCATCATGATACGTTCCAGATGATCCACCATTGCAGTCTGTGTCTCTCTACACAGCACTGTGTGGCTGAACTGACGAGTTTGTTTACGTGCCCTTCACGCATGCGCAGTGCGGCTCATTGTTTCAGGGGAAGACCGGCAGCTACAAATCGACTTTCTTCTTCCAGTTTTGTGCAAAATGGACGAATATCTATGGGATGAAGATGTTGTGGAGGAGGACTTTGAATATGATGGACGTCCTTACAGTTTGGAGCCAGATTATACAGATAAGGAGCTCATAGAAAGGAGGAAGCGATCACAACGCTCCAGAGAGTACTGCGCATGCGTGAAGGGCACGTAAACAAACTCGTCAGTTCAGAGGTTAGTACAGTCACACAGCGCTTTGTGGAGAGACACAGACTGCAATGGTGGACCATTCGGAGCGAATCATGATGGAATATTGGTGAAAAACATGAGTTTTTGGACGATTAATGCAGTTTTTAGGAGCGGCGATCCATGCCCTACAGGCTACCATTATATCGGTGTCCGCTGCTCGATTTTGGATCTAAATATCTCCCGAAGCACCGTTTGGATCAGGAAAAGCTTCTGGGTGAGTATATTGTTGTTCTTCATTCTATAAACAATGTAAAAGCTGCAGGAACCGAACTTTTCCTTTAAATTCAGGGATATTTAATGTGTTAAATAACAACAAATAAAATCATTGTTTGGTGAACATTTCAGGGAACAGAGAAAACCACAAACCAACCAAAAAACATTTTCTAGCTGTTGGATTGAAAGGTTACAAAAGCCAAAAGTGAAATGTGTGATGACTTAAAATGCACAAATATTTGGGACAAAATTAATTAGAAAAGGCAGAAATGTCTGTAAAAAATGCGACAATAACCTAAAAATGATGAGTTTGAGTTTGACAAACACAAAAAATGTTTTTGATGAATAACAGACTCTATGTGTACATATATATCATCGTATCAGTTAGTGGTTCAGTTAAATATTTAATATAATAATGATGGTAATTATAATAGTAGCTTTCAGTTTTTTTAAACCTTTAAATCCCACAAACAACATATAAGTTCTTTCCCCTTTATTTGCGTTTTTCTCGGTATCGTTAAAAATTGACAGAACCAAACAATGATGTGTTATGTTTATGTAACACATTAAATATTCCTAAATTCAATGACCTCTGCCAAACAGTTGAGCTGGGGGTTACAGGGTCAAAGCAGTTATTTCAACCAAAACAAACAGTCTTTTTGTTAGTTTGTGTGTGATAGTGTTTACAGCAGATACACAAAGCCCAGATATTGGATCTCAAAATGAATATACAAATATGAACAGAACTGTAAGTCAATAAATAAAAAGAGTAATTAATTACTTAAGATCCACTTAAGATCCTTTGTAGAAAACCAGTACCATTCCATCTTTGTAGCATTTTAAAAATGCACAACTTGATGAGCTTCGATACATTTCAAATTTGCTTGTTTATTGTATAAGGTGCTCCATGGACTTGCTCCACCTCCTCTGTCTGAATTCTTTAAAATAAGGGCTCACAGCAGCCTTAACACCAGGGCCTCATCGAGAGGGGACTGTGAGGTGCCATACAGAAAAATAGCCTTTGGACAAAACTCTGCTTCTGTAAAGGCCAGTAAGATCTGGAACAGTCTCCCACTCGCCATGAGGGAGTGCCCCACATTACAAACTTTTAAAAAACATGTTAAGCAGTGGCTGAAAGCAAACCAGACCTGTAATCATTAACATCCAGGGTTTTAGAAATGAACTGTGTTGTGTTGTGCTCTCATTATGATCTATTGTCCAGTTCAATGTCCCGCTTAAGTGTGTGTGTGGTGTCATAACGCCATAATGTTTGTGTGTTACCTGCCTAGAGACTACTGATTCAAATTAGCATTGATGCTATAATCCGGCATATTTACATCTATTGTTCTTTGAATAAATGTTCATTAATGTGCACTGTCCCTGTTAAATGAATAAATAAAAAAATAAACAATTGACAAATGAATAAATCAATAATATTAAAGTATAACTATTCTAAAAGAAGAAACTAGTTTCATTATGATTCAGAAAACGCATTCACTGATTCACAAAATGAAGTTTACAGCTAATTTCAGACCTATTTTCTTGGACCTATTTATTATGCTAGATTTTGTCAGGTTAACTTCATTTATATGCATAATTTTGTTATTTCAAATTGACTGGTAGACTGAAGGAGTAAGAGGGGCCACATATGGGCCCCTGGCCACCAGGTGCCCACCCCTGCTGTAGCTTATTAGTAATTGTTCCGACTGTCCCCCCGAAATTATCAAAGAAAGTGAACCAGGGCAGAACAAATATGTTGTCTGTAAAAAATGTGACCTTACAAAGATAGTCAGCAGGATGGGGACCTTTATAATCCACCACAGGCTGCTCTCCAGGCCGTCCCAACACCTACACACACAAATATTGACAAAATCAAAATTATAACAATATATAATAGACTGAGACTGGACTGCAATCTCACTGACCCCTCATCATCAAACTGAGTTTTCAGGAGGATCCAGATCACAATGGTCATGGATGGAGTACCTTAAAAAAATCAGGCAGGACAGTCAGAATTAGCCCCACAAACAGAGGAGACACAAACGTGAGCAAATACAAACACACACTCAAAACAATTCATACCCCAGCCCACAGAGGCATAGATCCAGAAAATCTTAGTGGTCTGAGTGAAGGTAAAGATCAGCAGAGTCTGCAGGAACAAACCCTCCACCAGCAGCCAGCAGAAGTTTGTTAAAACACAGAAATGGAAGAAGGACACAGCAGCTTTACAACCAGCCTGAAACAACAGAAATAAATACAAAAGAAGTCATTTCACTCTTTGCAAGACAAAACAAACGTTCAGTGAGCTTATTTTTCTATAAACTGTAATGCAGTTCATAAAAAGACTAATACACAAATATTTCAAACATCTGATAAATTTTAAGTTACCAGATTTTAAAGCAGTAACCTACATATCTATTATATTTCAACCATCTTAGATTCCTTTTTTTAATAATGAAAGATTAGCTAAAAAAAAAGAAAATAGAGTTTGTTTTTGCTACTCTGCATGAGCTGGACTTACTGTGGACACTGTGCAGTGGTTTGTGCTTTTGTCTGCAAATAAAACAGAATCTTTGATGAACACTGCGACGCTTCTGAGGATGAAGGTCAGGAAGAGGTTCAGGTGGATGTAGTTGCGCGTGCAGAGAAGCTTCCTACGGGCAAAATAAAGACAGTTGTAATGATAACAAGCATTTGTTGAATTTTTTTTTGTGATCGTTGTTTGTCTTTCATTTGTTTGTTGTATTAAAACATATCAGTCTAAAACTGAAATTTCAAGAACCGAGTTTACTCTGAACATCTCGAGTACAAAGAGAATTTTAATGACACAAACCTGCAGCTGCAGAAAACCAGCACAGCCATGAGAAGAGAGACCAGAGAAAGTCCATATCCGACACTGTAGATCAGCTTCATAATGTCAAAGAACATTTCCTACAGGAAAGAAAAATAATGTAACGGTAACACTGTATATTAAGGTACACATATTCACCATTAATCTGGTGCTTACCAATATGCATGTAAATAGCTTACTAGCCCTTAATTAGTAACATTAATTTATAGTCAGTAAGTAATGATTAGAAGCTAATATCAGGAAAAATCTTAATTCGTGGCGTAATAGAGGTAGAATAAGGCAATGTAGAATAAAGTGTTAATATGTACTTAATAATTACTAGTAAGCTATTTACATGCATTACATGTAAATAGCAGCATTCAGCAGCATTCACACTGACTTCAGAAGGACAAACTGAACCTTCTGCATTTACTTTACCTCTTTTCTCATGTCTTCATCTTCCTCTGGAACTTCGTAGTCACAGGCTTTATAATACGGCACACTTGGCTCACTCCATCCTTCAGCTGTACACCTCCTTGTAATGACAACTGTGGGGAAAAATAATCCAGATTTAAGAAAGCAGTTAGTTTAAAGTTTGGCTGATGTTACCAGGAAATGGTATGGTCTGGATTAGTGAATACAAGCTTGATAATCTCTTTTTCTTAAGGTGTTAAACATCTTTTCTTGCCTGCACTTATGTCATTTCTTCATTTACATTTATTGCCTTATTGCCATTGATTTAAGATTTTACCTGGGTACATTTCAGCTTTCAGCAGCAGCAGAGGACAGCTGATGGAGATCGTCTCTCCCACAGAGCCAGCTGGCCAACAGCTCACTCCATCCCACTCCATCAGACAAGCTGAAAGTTAAGAAAATCAACCTGAATGGAAACTGTTTGTGTTGCAAAAATGCTGTCTAAATGTAATTTAACTGGAGCAGTTACCTGCAGTTTTGTTGCTGCTCTTAATCTTAAATTTACACTCATTTTCTTTCTCTTTAAGATGAAGAAGTAAAGAACATTCTGGATGAGTTGACCAAACCTGATGGAAAAGTCCACACAGAATCCAAGGATAATTAAAGTTATATATTTTTTTTAATCTTAAGTACATTTATTTATGTAGTGTTATATACAGTAGAGCTTATGATATGACATTTTTAACCTCTTACACTAGTACAAAATGATGTAAAATTTTGTAAAATGAAGAAGTAGCTGTATAAACAGAGAGTGTTAATAAATATATATACTGGCAATCTACTAACATAGTATTACTGGACAAGCCTGTCACCAGCCCTGAAACATAAAAACGATACAGTTGTAGAATTTCATTTTCAAAATCTTACCACGTGCGCAGTGATGGTCAGGAGGTAAAAAGCAGAGATCAGATTCATGTTCATACTTTCAAATCATAAAAAAAGCAGCTTTTCTAGCATGTAGTCCCTTTTTGGTATCCTGAAGCAGAAGTTGTCAAAACCTTTTAAGCATCAAAAAGCTTTAATACAATAAAAAATGTTTATAAGAAAAAAAAAAGCCCTGTATCAAAATGTTCCCCTCGAGCAGCTCGACAGCTGAAGCATCTTTAGTGAGATAACAGAACATTCACATGATGTTTAAAATGAGCTCACCTACAGCTTCACCGTAACAGCAGGAGTTTTAGTACAAAACAAAGTGTATAATTCATGATGGTGACATGACTGTGTGTCCTCTTATATATGTGTGCATTAAGTGGAGTTCATTCATTTCAAGGTTTGTACTTTAAATGTTTCACTGAATTCACAGCAGGACTTTCATTTAATATTTAGCAGGGAGACAACACAAACTAAGAACTTAAACATAAGGAGGAAAACATGCACATCAGTAAACATGACACACTGATGGTGTTTACTTCTAATTCAGAAAACATATTTGTTATGAAGTGATCACTGCTGTGGCTTCTGTGGGGGACACAATATCTACAGTTTTGTAAAGCCAAAAGCTTTAGAAAATAAAATATTGCTTCACTGCCTATTGTCTTTTTTACTCAAAAACCACCCACTTGACACATTTGCTCTAATTTCAAGAGTAAATGATAAGCTAAAAACTTACCAGATTGTTTAATCTAAAGGCAAAACACTCAAAATTACTCTTTTGAAGAAAACATCATCACATGAAAACGTTTCTATGGATCAATAAAATTATCAAAAGAATTATTATCCAGTTACTTTATCAAATGATGTCTTCGGATTAAAGAACTCCCTGAGTTTTCATATTACACCGAGCTTTTGTTTGGTTTATGTTATGAATTCTTAAAAACATTTTCTTAAACAGAAAATCGTTCATATTTCAGTGATTATGTAAAGCATCAGACTGCAGTACAAAGGACAGCGTTGATGGCACAATGTCTCCCTCTAGTGCCTGATACACAAAAATAATGTTTGTGATGCAAACATTATTTCTGTCTTTTTTTTTTTTTTTTCCCTTGCTGATTTCCCAACCAATGGGCTTCCCCCACTTGGTTGGGAAATCAGCAAGCTCATTTTCATCAGCCCAATTAAAACCCCTTTGTCTTGATTAAGAACATAAACAGAGACCATGATGATTTAACATTCAAATGAAAAGTAATTGAAACCCTTCGTATTCATGAAGTTGAGAGAAGTTTTCAGTACGGATATTTTTGTGTGTGTGTTTTGCACAACTAACAAGTGATCTCAACTATTTTAGAAATCTCTTGTACTCCTGATATTGAAATGAAGAGGTATTTTACTGGTTATTACAGTAGTTTTTAGTTAAACTTATGCCTAATGTATTTAAAAAAAACATTAAATTATGTTGTCCCTGTATTTGCTGATGTATTATGCTGCAGTCTGAGCTACAATAGCTTGTTATCCATGTAGGTGAAAATGGATGCAGTGATATTGGTCAAGTTAATTTCGGACCTGTAATAATGATGGAAAGGGAATAAAAGGCTAAATGAAAAGAACAGATGAGGCTCTGCAGGTCTGCAGCAGCAGGCTGTCAACACCACCAATCTAGAACAGCCTACAAGACAAAAACCAGAGAGAGAGAGAGAGAGAGAGAGAGAGAGAGAGAGAGAGAGAGAGATAGAGAAAGCTGGGGAAAGGGAAAGGAAGGTGCTCACTGTGCCAAACCCTCCAGCAGTCTAAGGCTATTACAGGCTGGTCCAAGCCTGAACCAGCCCAAACTATTAGCTTTATCAACCAGAAAGTTTTGAGTCTGTCGGAGGAAGAGAGGGTCTCTGTAACTGAACCAGGGTTGGTAAATGTTGACAAATCAGGGTGGCCTGATCACTGACGGTTCCACCTCCTGCACTACTTTTAGAGAATAAGGGTACGAGGAGCAGGCCTGCATTTTGGGAGCTTAAAGTTCAAGAGGAGTTACACCACAGAACGTGCTCTTCAGGATGTTTTGAAATTTGAACATGAAAGAGAACACATGATTTTTTTTTGTTTTATATTACCTTTAGTTTGTTATACATGTCTCCTCTGTGTGATAAAGTAATCATGTGCACAAGACAAACATCTGCAGCATCAGGATTTCTCCCTCTTCCTCTCTTTACTGCACCAGTAGCTGCTCTGAAATGGATTTTTCTTCAGATCCCCCAAAATGGACTTATCAGTGTGAAGACTAGGTCTGATGAAGAGTTGTTGACAACACGACAATGAGCTAAAATGATCATTTACCAAGGAGCACCCCAGTCAGCTAATCAGAGCAGACCAGGTCTATGTGGGCAGGAGCCACCACTTTTTTAAAGCTTTTCTCCTTAGGTTGAAATGTTTTCTTGAAACTAGGACTATGATTAGCTGTTAAGTGGATAAACCTAATGGGGCGCAGTATCTGTTTCAGGAGACCCCTCAATTCAAATTCAGAGGGTACCTGACAAATGATGGGGCTCTTTCTATGAAAAGTGTACAATGACAAATTGATAATCTTGACCTGTTCTGACCAGACTGTTGAACCCCCTGACTTTTTGCCACCTCCTGATGACAAAACATGTCTGTGGGAAACCCTGAGATCACATAAAATAGGTATAAGGGTAGGGTACTAAGTTGTAATTCCAAAAAGTATTCACACTTGATTCCATGTTTTTACTTTTGCAACTCTTGAAGATTTTAAGGCCCCAGACGATGCAAAAGCATGTCCTGTGATTTAAAACAAGGCTCACCTGTAACATTAAGTCTAGCCTTAAACACAGGAGCGGTTGTCTCTATTGATTTTATGTAATCTATTAAATGGATTGGCAAACAATGTTATTTAATGAGCTTTAAAAGTACTGAGAGGTGAATTTCATTTAGATGGGGCAGAGACAAGCTGTTTCTAGGAATACACAGATGCATCAGTTTAACAGCAGGCCTTTTCAGCAATCATCAGCAAATAATGAGGCATGAACAGATGTCAATTACAGATGTGTCACATCAATCAAATGCACACCTTACTCCTCATAGATAGAGGAATAAAAAAATCCCAAGCTCTGTTTTCATGATCAAACTTAGAAGAAAAAGTTGGAACTGTAGAAGAATTACACCAAGAAGAAGTCATCAAAAGTGTCAGAAGTCGGCTTAAGAGTTTTTATAAACATCTTTAGTCTTTATTTCATATTTGGTGCATCACTAGCAGTTTAAAATTAATGCAAAACAACATCTGCTGTGGCCCAGTGTTGATTGTATTAACATGAATGGACATGGATCCCCTTTAACCAGGAGGTCAACTCCAATCTCCAACAAATCAAACTATTTTTAACTTATTAACCTTCTAACTTCAACCTTAATCTTATTTGTCTCCTCTTATCTCCATTTACTCTCTTGTACGCTGACAGATTAGTCCTCCCCATGTCACAGAGGCATTTCCCTTCAGGTAAACAGCCCCCACAGACCATATGAGGATTTAGAGGGTGTGTAAAAGGAGATTTTCAGCCTGAGTAGGATCCTACAGCAGCACCTGGTTCACAGCTAACTCCACCACAGGGAAAATCCAATCATCTTCAACCACACAGCCTGTGGCAGCTGTTACACCAGGAACATTTCCAAAACTAGAGAGAAGAAGGAAAGGAAGAAAGGAAGGAAGGAAGAAAGAAAAAAAGAGTCCCTAAAACACAAGAGCTCAAACAAGAGAGAAAGAAAAGAAAGAAAGAAGGAAAGAAAGAGTCCCTAAAACACGAGAGCTAAAACATTCCCACACAGATCCCAGCGTCACATATTCCAACTCCTTTTTTCTGGAGCACAGTGTGTTTTCTCGACTCGGTGTAAAAGTTGGCACCCACTGCGTGACAGCAAGAGGCCACTGACGGCACCGGTGAAAGACGGGTGACACAAGGGTGCACTGTTCAGTCCCTCAGGTTCCTTGGGTTTATGTGCCAACACTCGACCTTTGTGCGCCGGCACACTGAGATGTTACTACTGTTCAGTCTGGCACTATTATACACACAATTACTGCATGATTTTACAGAAAACAAAATCCACTTGTAAACAAACTTACTTTCACGTAACACTTCTGTGTCCATACTTCAATACTCTGCACTATTGGACTTACTATTTCTAATTATATTTTATATTTCTACTTGAATTGTATTACACCACCAAGTAGGTATGTTTTTACTGCTGTTTGTTAGTTTATAACCAGGGTAATGCACAAAGTTATGATGGGTTTTGAGAAAATTTCAGGGAATTTTAGTCATGGTATGAGGAATAAGTTATTCAGTTTTAGTGGTGATCTGAATCAGGATGTAGAACCAAGATTTTTCCTCGGCAGTTGTCTTAATTTTCACTAATAACTCAGTAACTTCCTAATGGTTGTCATCACATTTTCAGCGAAAGTTGGTAATGGCACAAGGGAGAGGGGATAAATATTTGTTGGTGATTCAAACCTCGATGTGGATCGAGGATTTTTTGAAAAAGATTTCTTCACATTTACTTGCCCAACAAAGTTGGAAATGCCTTGGTGGATGTTTGTGCTTTCAGGACTGTGCTGAAGAGCAACTACAATGAGCACATTTCTGCTTAACTTAAAATCAACATCTGTCAGAGTCGGTGTTATTTCAATCAAAAGTTCAGCAAGTTCAACTCGCCTGAGGAGCTTCTCTTTGGGATCGTCCATGCTGCTTAGAGATAACATGCTTTCTCTTTTAATAAAAGAAAACAGCAGCCATGTATGTTTATAATTAGACATGCTACTTTCTCATGAATTGTGTCCATTTGTTTTCACTTGAAAACTCTGAAAGATTTAATGTGTATGATAAAAGAAGCTTGACTGTTTCGAAGCATCAGGAAGTAGAAAAGCCTAGAAAACCATATTGGGCTGTATGATTCAAATGTATGAGACCTGAGGTTGTGTAGCATCCTGTTTTCATGGAGCTGTATCTGACATACATGTGGATGTTATGTTACTCTATCTTAATAAATATAGGAGAATGGGTATTTAAAGTCAGACCATGTCTCTTCATCGCTCTACATCATCTGGAATCAATCAAACTGAACAGAATAAATACAGATAACATAATGAAACAGTTGGAACTGCTAACCTGCTCTGCATTCAGGACGCAAACATGGACAGACTTCAGAAGACTTCTGGAAACATCACTGCAGGGCTGTCCTGTCAGACCAAGGCTGACATGGTGCAGCTTTTCCTTACTGATGGAGATCTCTGCATAATAAATAAAACAAACAAAACAGCCCCGTGATATATCATTAAACAGACTTATAGTTGAACATTATCTTGAAATAAGTTTTTTCACTCAATGGCTGTCTGTTAAATTACCGGTCATTAAAACTGATCATCATTCCCCTTTTACACATCCTTCTGCTACAGATAAAGACGATGACAGTACCTAAACAGAAACATTAAGGCATTTTGAAAAGCAATAATTAAACTCAGTTATTTCTGAATTAAAGTCACACCACCTTGGTGTGAGGGGAATGGTTGAGGGTATTTTCTATGAATGTTGCCTGATGCATTGAGCAGTCACACCGACCAAGGACAAAGAAGCTGAGAAAGAAATGGAGGATTTTAGGACTTTAGTGTGTGAACTGCTTTGGAAGTTAGACTTTATAGTCAAACTGGTCACTGCTATTAAACCCCCATTACAAGAAAAACACAGATTTAAAGTACAATTTTATATTTGAAGCCTCTCTTTAAATAGAAAATGGAAAGTGCAGAAAAATATAAAAATATAGAAATCAAATTAAAAAGTGAGGTGACTATTGCACAAGCAAAGTCCAAGTGACTTTAACAAAAAATAATTATATTCAAGAAAATGGAGCTCAGAAAATGTCCAATCCAGGTACTTCATTGAAAATGCTCAAAGTACTGAGAAAGTGAGAGTTTTGAGTACATTTTGCTGTCATTAAAGTGTAGATGAAAAGAAAACTGTAGTCTGTTGTAATCTTTGTGTTAAGATTTAAGGACTAACTTTGAAATAAGGTAACTAGTTTCTTCAAATACTAAATATTAAAATATCTCACTACTTTCAAATAGTTAATAGGCTTTAAATATTTTATTACCCCTTTGAATTTTCCTGACATTGGAGATAACCCATCCAGTTATATATTGAGTTATATCTTGGCACAATAAAACATTCGATCCAAATATTATAATATAACCAGCGAGTTTTGTCCTGATGTCAAAACAGATATCAAATATTAGAAAATGGCAAACTCTTCACACTGAGTACAGGAGCATCCATTTGACCAAAGCGAATTAAACAAAAACAGATGTAAAAACCTTACTCTCAATATCTATTTAGTTTTGTTGCTGATTTCAAATCCATTTGAGTATGTGTATCATAATGGTACACTTGGTTTCTGAATTGCAATTCTTTGTACAATGAAAGAAAAAGCTGGTGGAAAGCTTTAATGTTTTTTGACTCAGTACTCAGATGCTATGTGAGATGTAAAGAAGTTCAGAACTTTCCACTTAAATTAAGAGAAAAAACAAAAAAAAGGAAATTTTCACAAATATTGCAAATTACGACAGCAGTATAAATATTGTCGCTATCACGCAAAAACCTCCAATTTCCATTTTCAATGATTAAATTCTTTGTCTAAAATAGTGCTGTTGATCACCTACCATGTTGGTAAGAGGCTTTCTGAAGTACAAAAAGAATTGTAATAAGGACAATACATCATTCTTTCACTCAATATTAGAGTGTTTTTTTTTTTCATTTCATTAAAAGTAGATATTTTGGAGATAGGACTTTTATGGCAAACAGTGATGATATGTATTATCTAAACATTTATTCCCAATAAAAAGCTTTACAAAAGTCAAATTTACATGGGCCACACACCACTGTAACTGTAACGCACATACTGTAATTAAGCTTTTTGAATTGTTTTACCCTTTATGTGGTACTGCTGTAATACTTTAGTCTTACAATCTTTTAAATAAACAGCTTCTCAGTAGCTACACATGTATTTAAAATGACATAAAAATCAAAATAGCTTGGTGTGAGAGAATGCTCTCAACCACTCTTCAGGTATATTGCAAAATCATGTCAAATAGGTCGTCTTATAGTTGAAAATATACATTAATGTTGCTCTTTGCTGATTTTTTTTCTTCAAACATAGACTCAAACAATTGAATAGCAACCCACTAAGTCGAGGTATTTATTTACAGGGTGTAAAACACAGGTATTTGCACGTTAGTATTTACTCTGTAAATGATGGCAGCAGATGGCGTGCAGGCTGCCGGGAGCAGACAGGTTGCATTTCAGGACAGACAGTGTCAGCTCCTCAGCGCCCTCCTCCGGCCTGCTGCTGCACTGCGAGCAGAAGCTGAGTCGACCCGGTGAGCGACTGCCACTGAAGAGACAACACCGCTGTCTGCACCCAGGTAAGACCAAACACACATTTTTCTGCTTTTTAGACTGTTCAAATCTCAGCCCTTAACATCCCACCGAGCGGCGGATGTGTGCGCCAAACGCTGCGCCGTAAGCCTCCCTCAGCATTCGTCTTGTCACTTAATATTTTTTGCATGAGGGTGGAGAGGTTGGGCCTGTGTGCGTTTGCACATATAGAAATATCATACACTGGGACGAGATGGATTTTTCTTTCAGCATACAGCAGCACAGAATCTCTTGCTGCGGCTTCAGCGATTTTAAATGAGACTTTTACGCATGAGCTTCGTCTCCATCGATCCTCTGACCCATTCAACAGCAAGAAAAAACGTGTTTTTGTTACAGCCATCGCCGCTCCAGCTCTGCACAAACACGGCATATTCTGCATGTTTTCTCCTCTTTCACAGCGGGAGAAAAATGCACTGAAATGTCTTCACCGTGCATCCTCTGGAGCAGGTTGTGCTTTCGCTCCAGCAGCACGCAGATTGCCTTTACGCGCGGTAACAACACTAATCCAACAAAATATTTATAATCTTATTATTTAAGGATTCCCTTGGGACAACAATGCAGTGTTATTTCTCTGATTTCACTCCTTTTTTGTTTGTAAACACCTCTTTTCTTTGTGTGATTTACGCGCATAGAGGCTGGACGTGTCTGCACGCTCGGACTCTTTACGTTGTTTTTCTCGCTCCCGTTATTCTGGATCTTTCTGCTTCTTTCTGAGGGCCTAGATGGTTTCAAGCATAGCTGTACGTGCAGCACAGATGAGCTCTTTTATTCTTCAACCTCATTCCCTGCATGTAAAGCAATTCAGAAACAAGCCCTCCCCTGTGTATTCCTTAATTTACATGCAGTCCCCCTGTATCTTCATGTTCCTACATTATTTAGAGCGCTTTTTCTGTGGGGGGGAATCGCGATGATGGTGATGATGCGGCGCCTGTGCGCAAATGCCAAGCCCATTTTTCATGTTAGAGTCCGCACAGCAGCGTTTCTCCGCTGTCAGTGGAGCGGGCTGCTTATCGGACACATATGGGCTCCTCAGTAATCCGCGCAGGGTCAGTGGACAGGCTCTGATCCACAGTAGGTGCATGAAAAGCTTTTCCCCATGAAGCCAAATGAAAACAAAGGCTTTAATTCGCCGTTTGCGTGTCAGTGGGGATACAACCTGCTCTGATGGACAGCGTGGATTAAGAGGAATGAGGTCTCTCTCCTCCATCACACCTTCTCTCCATCCTCAGGGGAACATGGTTTTACATGGAAGCAGGGCTGGATTTGGTCATTTTATGGCTCCCAGCTAATGACAACATGAGGCCCTTTCCATGTCTACAGGAATATTTCAAAATACATTTTCTTCATATGCAGACATTCTGATGCATTTGTGAGGGTTTTCAAGTACAGAAACTTGGTCTATGATACAGTGCTGTCTGAAGTGCACTGATTTGTTGGCAGCTGCCCTGAATTTACAGTGTATTTTCACACCACAAAGACACATCATCACACATTGAGACCTTCACATTAATCCTGCAAGGATGTTTTACATATCTGTGTCATTATGCCATCAGGCTGTGGAGGCTTGTGGCCGCTGTCATACTGTGTGTGACATCTCAACCAAAGTTTAGCTCAACATACTCACACAGAGGCCATATTGAAGCAGGACTTCAGGCTCTCTGACCGATAGTAAATCCGCACTGAACCGTCACCGTGTCAATCATGTCTCAGAGACCAAAGGAAAAAATTTCAGTAACATAAAACAAGAGGGATGTAAAAAATTATCTGTACAGTGAGAGCACATTGATGTACTATAGTTCTAGACTGAAGCCTTTTTGAATCAGGCTGAAAATGTTTATTTAGGCCACAAAAAACTTCGGTTTTCACACAATCATGGAACCTCCAGGGAACCAGCCTCAAGTGGACACTCAAGGAACTTCAGCACTTTCACATTGGCAGGGTTTCTGCTTGGTTTGGACAAAGTTAATTTCAAAAGTGAATTAGTCACAATGTGTTTCATCAACTCTGCCCAATGACTGTAGAAAGAACTGATCGAAACCTTCTGCAATCAGCCAACTGATTATCACATAGCCTTTGGAAAGCTTCTGAAGCCAATCAATGGGAGCAGCCATACTGGAAATGCTCACTCAAGCTAGTCTTGGAAAAGCCTACTGAGGCCGAGCAGATACGTGACATAAGGCTGTCCAATAAGTACAACTCATGAATGTGGTCATGACAATCATGTCATTAGCTAACTGAAGTGTTTAAAATAGTAGAAATGGTATCAAGTTTAAGTTTGAAATACCTCTTAGATTACAAACAGCATGCTGTCATATTGTAAGCCTGATTATTTACAACCCCGAAGACGCTAAGACGTACTGCTAGATGACATCCGGCCCTTCTGCCTAACCATAACTTTATTTGTGCGATTAAGACAATGTCCCCTCTTCTTCTGGTTAAAAATGTACCTGACACACCAGAGGGACATTTCTTTGTATTTTTTTCACTGGTCAATCTGGGCAAAAGTCCATAGAGTTTTTGGAGGAATCATTCTGTGAATCACAGTCATTACAGGCCAATCAGAGAACGTAGCTGGCAGGCGGTACTATGGTGTTAAGTATAAGACATAAGCCATTGTGTAGAATGAACTCTCGTGAAAATGCTGGAGGTGCAGCGAAAATACAGAAATGCTTGCGGTTTTGTTTTTCATATTACAAAGAAATGCAGTCCAGATCTGACAAAACCGCTACTAAAGCTGTTAGCATTGCTAATCTTTGTATGAGCAGTTACTTCCTTCTGTTGTTTTGCTCATATCTCCAACCTCTTCCTCCTTGAATGAACACGGATTGGGCTTTGCTGCTTCGGACTGCACACAATCGGAGCTTGGCGAGAAGGATCTGCCTGGTGACAGACACTGAATCAGGCAGATTCATCTGCAGGGCAAGATTAGCAACTCCTTGCCTAAACATTGCAAATATGTTATGCATTTCAAACTTACATCTGAAGCATTGAAAGTAATTTCGATGTATACCCTATGCTATGTCTTTATGGCATATCAGAGTAGAAGCCCTAAGCAACTGCGTTCTTTTGCGTAATTGTAAAACCACAAAAGCCCACTTTCCCAAATGCTGGCTACACACTGATGTATTATCCGTAATTAAAGGAAATCATTTCTAAAACTTTAATTTAACCATCAAAAAATATAGTTAAACCCACAAAAAAACTCCTAAAGCTGTAAAATTTCACAAAACTAGCAGGCATTGTCCTCACTCAAAACAGGTTTCACACACTTTGTCCAAATAATGTTAAAATGATTATGCCATTTCAGCTGTATTCTTCCTCTTTCGCTCAAAAAAATGACTGAAGATGAGTACAGTTCTGCAATTATAAAGCCCCTAAATACCCTAAAAATTGTTTCATAACAAGCAAATTATAGTGAGATAGATCACAGCAGACATGGGGAGGTGCCTCTTATTGGTCCTATTGGTCTTCACCAAACCCTCCTCTGCTCATGGGAACAGTTTCCTGTGTGTTACATTACAAGTGAGGGAAGAGGAGGGTGAGGATGGGGGGGGAGACAGGCATGTTGTAGTCTGCAGCCGCAGCTGGAGGCTCTGCCAAGCGTCCAGATGATCTGCGGAAAGGAATGAAAGACATTTCAGTGTCATTTTGTTCCAGTTTTGATCGACACAGACAGCTTTCTGCAAGTTTCTGCAGCGAGTTGGCACGAGTTGATGCTGGATAAATGGACTGGTATGCTGCAACCACAGTAGAGGCAGAGAGACCCCTCCCCTCATAGACAGAGCTGAAGCTGTAGTTAATGTTCAGTAGGGGGAAAGAGTTTATGAGATTTATCGTTTTTCTTCAGGCCAAGTTTGGAGGCCATGTTGTTTACTCTGTAATCACACTGTTTAATGGGCATTATCAGTGATCATCAAACAGATATGAGGTGCTGTGGGAATATGGTGCATCTTAATGGATGTACAGGGCAGTAAATGTCTCCTGGTGAACAGATTATAGTGTTAATAAAAAGTGACTTCATGTGATCAATCATTGATCTTCAGACCTCTGCTTTGGGGAAATGTCAGTGTTCTTCTGTGTGTTTTTTTCATTTAGTCAGGGGTGACAATCATGTGTTGTAGAAATAATGGGTGAAAGGAGCAAGTGGTTGGCTCACACTCAAAGCTGTCTATTCTACCATTATGGCAAAACTGCTAATTCACTGATAAAAGAGCAAAAGAATGGCTAAATGATATTGTCCTTGCCTTATCAATAAGCATTAAAACATAGATATCTCTTTTAGGCATGGCATCCATCTGTTGTGATGCCTTTATGAGGGGGGTTGACTAGTGCTTTAAACAAGCAATGAGTTTAATACAGAGAGAGGTTTATTACCTCCACATGTGAGGTTATGTTTTTTCTGGCGTTTGAACAGTCATTTGTGTGTTTGACCAGTTGTCTGTCCATCTGTGAGCAAGATATAAATGTAGCTTCATCTTTCCTATCAGTGGGTTCTTTTGCATGGCCCAAATTTACACTCACAGACAAAAAGAGGTTTGGCTTGTCAGCTTCAACATTTTCCGACTGCTTCATGTTTCCTGATATAAAGAAAGGACACATTAGGACACTGTCAGGCTGTAATTTGCTGTTGTGTCCCCTTGTACACTGCACGACAAACAAAGCACCATGGGACTGAAATCCTCAAGCTTTAAATGTAGTTGTAGGACCCAAAAACTGCATCAGAATCACTTTGAAATCACACAATGGGTGCCTGGTTTTAGGTAAGATGATGCAACTTGGTGAAAAACCTACAAAAATAACTTAGCCAGTATCATGTCTGACCTTATACCAAAATAAACAGTATTTCAGGAGCGTCTATGTATTTTAACCATGTATAGATCCCCAGATTTCATAGATTTAAGTTTGACTGACATGGTAATCCTTCATGGTGTCCACATAGATGTATTGCCCGTGTAAACTGGGGCAGCCTTGGTAGCACCTACATGCAGTATATGTGCACATAAATTAGAAGACTGTAGGGAACTAAGCTAACTCAAGCTGGTTCTCTCATCAGAATTACCATTTACCTTCTCCGTAGAATAGACCAACAACCCTGTGTTAAATACACCTCAATAATCAATGATGCATGAACAATACAGAAACTAACAAGCTAAGTATAGTTTTAGACTTCAAGTCAAGCATTGTTATCCTGTTTTTAAGTCTAACATGCTGAATCTTTTAAAATGATGACAGAAAATAAATCTGCAGGTTCACAATACTGTTCTCGGTCCCTGCACTGTAACAATCAACATCTGAATTTGGCTGCTGACGTGACTGAGTCATCTGCCTCGGAGACGCATGCATTATGGAATGAGTCTTTCAGCAGTGTGCTCCATTTAGCATGCACTGTCAGGCTGCAGCCACACAGAGGCTCAGGTCCAAAAGTGACCGCATCCAACCAGCCGGCCTTGATTTGGAAGGACCTGCATGAGGAGCTTAGGCTGGCAAAACCAATAACATCACCAAAATTACTTTTCTACCATTGAGCTTGTTATATAACCTGGACCAAGACAGATTTACCGTATTAAAAGCTTCAGAGCTCAAACAATAAGTTGATTAATCGATTGGTTGATTGTACTGTTTTAAAGTTATTAGTTTAAACAAGAAATACTAAAGCATGAGTCTTTCTGCAGTGTAATGCTGCTGTGACTCCCTCCATGCTATGGATGCATCATATTCACAAGCAGATCAACTTCAATCAAAAGACAATATGATCTAAAACCAATATATGTGAAAAAACAAGATAAAAAACAGTCAAAAATAGATGAGCCAAAAAAAGTTTTTGAGGCCAGAAGTGAACATATTTAGACAAGAAGGAGTAAGAATTATGAAGCAACCAGCTAAGGTTAGTTCTAGTTAGCTTAGCAGTCAATATAAGTGAGTCGCACTACTTTGGATGTTAATTTTAAGCTTTACTTAACAGGTCTTGAACAAAATGTGCTTATTAGGAATGTGCAATTTGGTGCCATAAATATTACATGAAGCTTCCTCAGAGTTAGAATTACAAATATTAGTTTGCTAAATCAATGAGTCTCTGTAACACTTGTTAAAGGCTACTCCTATGATGCTCTACTACACAGATGTAAAATATGTACAAAGCACAAGAGTTACCCAAATAGTTACTCAATTTTTGGTTTTCACTTGAACCACAAAGCAAGCATCCAGGTTCAACTCAAGCATGTGGACGTTGAACTGTGAATGGGATCAAGAGCTGGGGTTGCTAGCACTGTTAGCTTTGGCCACACACTCTAGTCCAGATTCACATTGTTATCCTTTCTATTCCCCAATAAGGGTATTTTTTGAAAATGTATCTTGATACATGCTTTCATGTGTGTCATTCAAGCAAAAGTTGACACTTGGATAACACTAGTGTGAAAGCAGGCCAGAGCAAGAAAGAAAAAGGGGAGCAGTACCCCTGAGTACCATATGGAGCAATCAAACCTAATATGAAGACACTCTTCAATTAAAAATGTCACTGAGAAGCATCACATGTTAACATCAGACAAAAACCAGGTCTGTGTAATAAATGTAACTAGAAATGCTCACCTCAGCAAACCTCAGTCAAGCCATTTCAGACACTGTTAGCAGAGTTATTCTTGAAATTGTGGGAAACTGCCCTTCTACGTAATGTTAACAAACCCTTTAGCGTTGGGCACATGCCGACTCAACCATCTTCATGCAGTTGTCGTGCAATAATTCTGCCATGCCCTATAAAGTCAATATGTCCTTAGCTTGTCATCATCATTGATGTGGATTTTGTTGCGGTGCAGCTTTTAAAATTCATTTATTGTTGTGCTTTAATGTTGAGTCAGATTAAATATTAGTCAGAGAAAGGAATTGGCCTTCTTGCTGCCATTTTCAGGGTTATAATGCCACCACAGCATCAAACAGACTGGTTAAGAGTTAAACCTTAACACAGGTTCAACACCAGATCGGTAGAATAATTTTAAATAGAAGTGCTTCAAGAGCTCAAACCTCCAACAGTGCATCTTGGCTATTGTTAGAGTTATTCTTGAAAATGTGGAAAACCATTCTATCAAGCAGTGTTAACAAATCCTTTTAAAGATTCACAAATCAACATCTGTATTCTGATCACAACCAAAATATAAACACTTCTCCATGTGCCATGACCAACACGACCAGAAAATTTCATCACAATCTGTGGCAAACTTTTTTTTTTAGGAGTCCATGACCTCCTTGGCGTGAAATACAAGAAATAAAGCAGTGATTGCATAGGAACAGTGAAAACATTTCTGCATGTCAGGAACATTATGAATGTTATTAACAGCTTGTAACAGCACATTTAAGTATTTTTATGTGCGCTGAAGGAAAGATTTTTTAAAACCACATGTGGACAGGAGAGGGTTTTTTTTAAATGGAGGAAGGAAACCTCAGTTTTATAAAAGCTACCTATGAGTGGACAAGGATTTAGATAAGCAATCACAAAAATCAAATATTTTAATATATTAACATTTTATGCACAAATGTAACCACATTGTTAGGATTAATGGATTTAATGACTTGTCTTCCAGCTAAATTTTACTGTATTTTATTAAAAACATTTGCATTCACTGACATGCTTAGAAAGAGTGCTGTAGATGTCAAAAGAAGTTGCTCGGACATCTCTGTGATTGCATCCCCTTGTTAAAGTGAAGAAGAAAAGCCACAGCAGCTTTAAACTGCATTCCTGTACACAGTTAATTGGCACCACGCTGATTGAGGACTTAGGCTCATTTCACCGGCGGAAGGATCTGTGTGTGTGTGTGTTGGTGGTGATGGTGTGTGTTACTTGTAGTCTTGCGTTACATATTGAAACACGCTGCGGCTGTGGCTTCTGATTACTTTGCGCCATGACAACATGAGAGCAATTTTTCATATTTTGAATTCCAAGCTGTGTGACTGTGGAGCAAGAAACGCCTTGGCGTGTCCTTTACTGCTCTGCAAACTGGAGCTGAAACTGATCCTTGTTACGTAACCGCGACACATCTTGTTTTAAGAGGCTGCAGTGTGTTTAACCTGACAGGAAGATGTGTGTGCAGGTAGCTGGGTGTGGTTACATCCTGGAGGAATGAAAACAAAGATGAGAGAAGTGGCTGAAGATCTGCAACGGCTGGTACAGATGCTGAGCAGGAGGACGGCACAGAGATGCTTCCCCTCCAGCGCTTAGACGGAGGCGAAATGGAAACGGGCTCCACCTTCATTCTCCTCCTCCGCAGGGCCGTGGCATCATTAGAAAAGGTAGAGTCAGTGTGAGGCTGCTGGAGGCTCTGAGGGAGAGAAACATGGAGGGAGAGAGGGGAGGATGATGATGAGGAGAAAGTAGGTCAGAGATACAGAAGCAGCCGAGCATGAGAGAGCAGCATCCTCATCTCTCAGCTGAGTGACGAGCAGCGCCGGTGAGCAGGCAGGGTATCAGACAAACGCCTTTGTGCTCCTTTTCAATGTGATTTAATGCTAGGATTATAGAAAAATGAATCAAGTAGCCCACACAGTAATAAATAAAACAAAAAGGCTACATATTCTCCGCCTTCTGCACTCAAACGTGCAGATTTACAGCTTTTCCTTTGTCTCAGTCAGTGGGCACCCTTCAATGGTTTTAAACTGTAGACTCCTAAGAATTTCTATTTCTGATATATCAACAGAAAAACTATTATGGACATAGTCATCCATAAAAAATATGACCAGAGCAACCACCTATCCCAGGTAATTTCCACAGATTTTATAAGGTCAAAAGACAGATTGTTTGACATTTTGTTGTGTTGTTGATCAATTGTCTCTCTGAAAAATGTCCACTTAACCCTAATTAACTTGACTGAGAATTTTATAAGGTTGTTTTTGTTGGTTTAGTGTTTAAAGAAAACAAAAAATGTGTTTCAGCATACAACAAAATTATTTAATTTCACGTCACACAATGCTAAGGTGGCAGTCTCTGTACGACAAGGGTGGGATGGTAACAATAATGTGCAGTATAAAAAATGTTTGCAGTTACAAAAAACAGATAAAGAATGGAAATCACAGCATTTTTATACAGTTCTCTTCCCAGGGTCAGAAATGTGAGCATTGTCTTGTCTTTTAAGATTTTAATATAATGAAGAGGTCACCTTGACAATTGAGAAGCTGTGAAAAGCATTTAGCTCCGGTGTGCATAAAATGAATATTTAAACCCTCTTTTTTAGTGTACTAAAGCCATTCATCATTGATTCTTCTGTTCACTTATGAGTCTCAAGAGACTAACATACAGAGGATGGTTAAAACTGAACCAGCACAGGCTGGAATATGCAGACTCAGGGTCCACAATGTGGGTCAAGCTTTAAAAAAACATGATGCTAACGAGGGCTGAATGCTATTGGATAAAAGAGTGACATCGCAAAGAACTATATTTCTGATGCATGTAAGTATACCTGCAATTGATATTAAAGCCATCAAGGGTTAAGTCAATGTTTTCCATACGCACTTCTTTGAAGTATTATACTGATAATTACATTTAAAAATGCATAAACATGCATAAAATTATCCTATGAATGAATCCTATGATAAGATGCCCTAATTCTGGAGCGAACATTGTTAGCTATAGCAATTGCAATATATTTTCCATAAAATAATATACAGAACATTTTTAATTGCAATAAATTTACAAAATTTCGATTTATTGCGTATCCTAATTGTTTAAATTATGCTTCCACTATTGTTTTAGTTTAACAGCCAATGAGCTATGTTTACAAAAATCAGAAAAGAATCAGGTTATAACAGACAGAAGAAGTATGCTAATCTTCTTTTTCCAAACAATTACTTGCTGACCTCGAGGAAAACCAAACTGCTGATACAGATGAACTTTTTCATTTGGCAAAAATGGGACCAGCTGGACAAACTGTGATCTTGTTTTCAAGGTCAAGAATGTGATAAATGTTTGCAATGTGGGATTGCTACACTGTAAGCAGTAATGGTAAAAACATCTCCAGTCACCATCTATGATTTTGTAAATGGTTGCTCCAAACAGTAATTCTGGATTTCACACTGGTGCATCTTTATCTTGAACACTCCTGTCAGGGTACTAAAGCCATAATACCCATGTATTAAAGAGTCTCATAATATGTTTTAGGGAGAGATGGTCAAAGCTAGGGATGTTTGCAGGTTTAAAATTCAAATCTTGCTTAACCCAACTTAACACCATATTTAACAGGCTACTATACAACAAATGAAACACTTGGTCAAAAGTGAGAACTACTTATTCATCGGTGAATCACAGTGTTAGCAGGTCAACCCTTTGAAGTTGGTTTGCAAAGTGGAGTGCTGCTAATGTTAGCAGTGCTAGCACCGATAGCCGTCTTCTTCTTCTCCTTACAGTTTAATGTACGTACAGCTATAATGGGAGTTGTTTGTTGCCTACATAGAGTAAGTCTCCATTTTTGAGATCAAAAGTGGTCACACAATGCTTTTCCTAAGTGATGTCACTAATGCTATTCTCTCATTCCATTACATTTATTCAACATGCTTCGTTTTCATGCAGTTTTGATGTCATCTTGGCAGCAAGATACCAGGCACTGGGTAGAACTAAAGTGGTTTTAAAAAGAGGACAGCTGCATTATACTATAGACAGAGTGTTTGACCAAGATTTTGGGACTCTATGAATAACATAACAAAAAATAGTAAGCTTTCCAACCTGTTTATCTGCAGACAGGCATTTAGGTATCCCTCTTTAATCATTTAGCCAGCTATTTGCATTCATCTCTGGTTAAAACTTCAACAGTCTGTATAGACTTTAGGTCCATAATCAGGGTCAAGCTTAAAAAAACACAATGCTTACAGTATTGCTGAGTTATACTCTTGTGAACTTCCACAACTTTAGAGCACAAAATCTTCTATGCAGAGGCCAAAGTTTTCTTTTAAACTTTTGTTGACTTAAGTTCAAGCCAAGATAACTGGTCCTTGCTTCAAAGAGATGATATCATATAACTCCAAAATGAATGTTTTTGTGTTTAAATCTGAATTCCCCCTCAGAGGAATCTACATCTTCCTGCTTTGCCCACTTTAAAATTGTGGTTAAACACAAATCATTTGGGACTGTTCTTGGAGACGTGTCAGCAGCCCTGTTGACCGAGCTTCTCCTTCAGAGCCGTCTTAGCAGTTTTCTCAGGAGGCCGGGCTGGTGCCAAGATTACATTTTCACACGCCCCTGAGAGGACCGAGCTGCATCAGCAGACCTTTCAGCCCTTTTCCCCCTCATGAAGCTGCGACAAAGCCTGCTGTCACATTCCCTTTCTGCTGCAGGTGAAGTTAGTGTGTGTTTTATCTAAGAGCAAATCATCTGAAGGGTCTGACCCAACACATTTAGTGACAAACTGTGTGTAGAGAGAGAGAGCTCTTGCTAGTTTATAGACCCTTTTACAGCAGTGTGCAGTGACATGATCCTGCTGTAGATTAATGTACATTCACTGTTTAGACACGAGTATTAGCCAGAGGAGACACTTCTTATTGGTCCTCAGTTTGTTTGCTCTTTAACCGCCTGAGCTCCCGGATGCAGATCGAGGGACTGTCAGAGGGATTGTCTTTGTTGGCAGAGCTGCAGCTCTCTTGTTGTTTGGATTCTGTCATGTGTAATGTTACAATGGGAGTCTTGTCCCCGAGCTCTGAGAGTACACTATTCATCAGGAGTTTCAATGGGACTCATCGTCATCACTTTCTATTTATAATAAATTGGAGCTTCCTATTTATACAAGCATTTTATGGTTGAATTTACTTATTTTTTCGACATTTTTTCCTTCAAAAATCCTGTGTAAAAGATTAAAACTATCATGTAGAAGTCAGTCAGACTGCACCACTGTCTGTGCCTCTCCCCTCTAAGCGGAGCCAGCTCTCAGATCCCTGAATGGCTGCCATCTCTGATTATTTCCCTGATTCAAAAAGGTCTACTGTCGGGCTCATTGGCATTTTTCTTCTACATTTGGAAAACAGAGACAAGCAGTGATTGGTTGGCAGAAGTGAGAATGGGGACGTTGTGTTCCTGCACCAGCGCCAGACAAATAGCAAAAGACAAGGCAAAAAAATTGGCAGCAAAAGTGGAGGAGATCGATGAGGGAGACCAGGTCGTTGTAAGTGGATTTCCAAATATTCATGCTTAATCTAGCAGATTAAGTTAAATAAATAACTACTAACAACAGCTGCTTCTGTGCGGACAGAACATTGCATTGTTGGGATAGATGTCTGACTTACTGTCTAATTGAAATGAAAACACAACTACCTAACAGAACAGTCTAAGATGGAGAACGCTAACAATAATGAATATGTGTATTCTTATTGCAGGGATACATTTAGGTCACTTTCTCAAAGTTCAAATTTCTTGAAATAAAGATAAAAAGCTTATTTTTCTAAAATAGTTAAGTAATTTACCAAAATAGCAGCTGCAAAAACTGTTAATTTACAGTAAAATATTTAAAGATGAAAGATACGTGCATTTATTTGGGACAATTTCAAGTGGTGGAAAAAAACCTGTGTTGCACATAAGTACATTCTTTCAAAGTAGGATGACAAAATAAGTAAAAACTATGAAAGAAACCCCATCTTATTATTTTAGCAGGGTAAAGTAATGAAGTAATCCAGCTCACTTTTCAGGATAATTGTTCCATAAATTCTCTAGACCATGGTTGGGTGACTAGTAGCTAAAGGGCCCTCCCATTGTCTTAAAATATCAAAACAAATGTATACATGGAGAAAACCAGACAAATCCACGATGCCAGCATTAAAAATATCTAATTATCAAGAAGAAAGAGCAATAGTTTTTTGGGATTGTTTCTATGAACTCAATTATGCAACTATACTTGATAGCCAGTTTTAAACGCTGTTGCTTTCATTAAATGAAGCTGAAATTGTCTTGAATTCTATTTCGCTCATTAGATAAGGTATTTCTAATTGAACTTGAGATTAAATGTATCTAAATGTTAACAGAGTAACTTACTAAGACACCGATACAGCATTAATTTGTCCTTTTAAGTTTCCTTCAAATGTGAAAATTTGGCTCTCTCCTAATGAGGATGATGTTAAAGTGAACTTTTGGTTGCGAAAGTTGAAGATAAGCAAGTCTGTGACATCAGGACTTCTCTCACTACCCCTCTTTACAGTGGCAGTAGCTGCCTGGACAGCTCATTCCCCTGCCTGGCTCCTTAAATAGATCCATCGGTGTGACGTCCTACAATTAAAGCCGGGTATCCACTGTACGACTTTTTCGATTGCGGTGTTCAGCTGCTGCTCATACTGTACGAGGGAATTGCAGGGGCTAACAGTTCACAGCTCATGATTCTTCTTCTCACACTATACGACCCGATGCTCGGATGCAATCTGACTGCTCACACTGTTCGTCCATGTATGACACACATGGATGTATTATAAGAACTTATAATATAATAAAGTCTTATAATACATGACGACACGTCGGACTCTTGTATCCGGAAATGCAACGTTAAAAGTAGTAGTAGAAGAAGAAGAAGTGGAAAGTGGTTGGATGCTCACAGATGCGAATGAATAACAAACAAAAAAGCAATACCCGAATAGGCTCCGCTGTGCCTGCCACAGCTCAACTCGTCGACCCTCCATTGATTGGGTCCAGGTCCGCTGTGATTCCATGATGCTCCGTCTTATGCATTTGTTTCCTCGTCTGTATCTACGTTTGTGCATGTGTAGTGTGACTTAGCCTCACGAGGGGCGACCAGGATTTCAAACAGGTTTGATTTTCATCCGATCAATCGGGAGGTGGTCGTGAGGTGTTAATCGCTTCTCTCTATACTACACGATGTGAAAACTCGGCCCGATCCCCAAAACAGTCACATGGGTGAAAAATCGGGTGAAAAAGGGCCAAAAATTGCACAGTGGATCCCCAGCTTTAGAGGCAGTTTAAGCCCAGTGACTCATGCTAGCAAACCCAGTGTGGAGCAGAGAAGATAAAATGAACGGTCAGTTGTTGACGATATGAAGCCAGGCAGGGCTGAACTGACCACTCACTCACTACAGCACAGATCGGTTTACCAATAAGAGTGGACAGGACCCTGTGGCACCCTTTTGTGAGGAAGGGAGATTTAAAGGGGCAGGAGCTCTAAAAGAGTGTGTCTGATGGAATACAACTGGATTAGGGGTACTCCGTAAATAAACACTTGGAAGCAGGTTGTAGTACTCAATTATATATGTTTATATATGCTGTGAAATTCGTAAACCTCGCGGTTTTCTTATGCATGGACACAAGGTGTACAAAGATGTCTGCCCCATGTAATTTTGTAAATTTAGTCAAATGGTTGATCCACTAAGCTGTCCAAGACTACAGCTCAGGAGAGATCAGCACATTGCTTGGGTTGGCATGTCATTGTAAGACAAATTATATTCTGCTTTAAAACATTAAAATAATTGCAGAGAGCATCCAAATGGTCTGGAACTTTCTAATTTAGACGACCACAAGCAAACACAGGCTAACTTTCTGCCACAAGTAAACTCTGCCCACAAAACACGTCACCACTGTATACAAACACAGAGATGGTCTACCCTCACACTCACATGAGTCATTTTATTGCTACAAATCTATTCACAGGGTCCTGGTGGAGCACGTTCTGTTCTCTGTTATTGTCTCCTTACAGTCATTCAGTCCTGGTTTTGCCACCACGTTGTCCCATTCATGCTGCTTGTGAAGCTTGTGGAATGTAGTTTGAACATCCAAGGTCAGTTTATACAACATAAACAGAGGGAAGGTCACATAGCTGAGCCAAGTGTGCCTGTAGAGAGGGTTTTATTGGGCCGAATAACCATGGAAACTGTTAGGGTGGAGTATCCATGGTTACAGTTTAGGCGTTGCTGGCTGTAAAGAGACACTTGCATCAAGAGCCGTCATGTTGTTGCTGAAGAAGAGGAAGGAGGGGAGGGACTGGAATAGCTTGGTTTGAGGAGAATCCGTACAATTAACAAACTCAGAAATATATCAATGCCCTGTATTTTCAAGAAGGTAGCTGCAAAATGTACATTTTAGGTTTTAAAAAATGATTTTTGACAACAAACTATTGACATATCCACGGTTAAAACTGCTATATACTACCTGAGAAAAATGTTGATTTTTTTGTTTTCAATTTTAATTACAGTAATGTAGTTCAACTGAGATATTTATGGTCTAAAAACAGAACTCAACATCAGGGGGGGCCTAATCAATCAAGTGTGAATTAAATAAAAAAAAAAAAGCAATATTTATTTTTACAATCCATCTTACATTTTTAGCGCATATTTTTTCCCCTATTTATCTGACTGCAGATTAACTTGTAAGTTGCAGTGGTTAAAATACTCACCTTTACTTTTTCACAAATGTATATGAAGATGGACTTGAAGATGTATTAAATAGCAAAAAATAATAAATGCGTAGGCATAAGAATTTAAAAAGTACTCCTGAGTGAACTTTAGAAGTGTATTAAATAGTTTTTTTTAATGATGCTCAGGAGTAATTGATCATATTTTATTTTGGTCCTAAGGTGCCACTTTTTTTTAACATGAATGAATGAATGATGCATGGCGTGGTTTATTTTGAGCCCTTTGGGACAGGTATTAAAATGAGATAAGATTGGATGAAACTGGTATCATAGTTTGAACTTGTACACATGCTTTGAAAACAGATGACTCAAAAGGTTGATACAATATTATTACATATTTTGTTCATATATATTTGAAGATGAGAGATGATGGAGCCGGGGGGGAAAGAGAAACATGATATTATCACTGTCTTCCAACTTCTCGCTTGTTGGCACGGAACATTTACTGTAAAGGTTCAAATATACGAGCACTTAAATTTAGGGACATCTTATTTGACCGCAGAAATGGGGGATCAGCCGGCCTGACCTCAGTCTCTCTCATCTGTCTCTTCCATTCGCTCTCCCTACTCCAGGCCTGGAGCACTTCTGTTGTTGTACTTGTTTTTGCTGCATTTCTGCACTTGCAGGTGTTTTCAGGGTTTGGATTGTTTTGGGTTTTTACTTTGTCTGTAATGGCCCTTTTGCATTAGCCCTACTCTACTCTACCCGGCTCTACTCTGCTCGCCTTGTGCTGCTTTTCCATTAGCCCCAGTCGCCTGCCCAATGGGGTGCAGTGTCGCTGTAAACAGCTGAGCGGCACTGCGGTGATGTCATTTTGACCGCGACACAACAATCTTAGACTTTTTGTCACAAATCGAGTAAAAAAGGATATCAGAAGAAGGCTGCAGGTGGCAAGAAGAAATACCCCTTGAGAAGCACAGGAGAGTTTTGGAAGCTATACAACAGAATGAAGCCGAGGACGAGAGCAATCTAGCTGCAAAGAAAAGACCTATGAGAGTAAGCTAATGGTAGCTACCGCTAGCATGCTAGGTCGCCACGCTCATGACTCATGATGACATTGTCTGACCAATCAGTAGTCGGCAGTTGGTGACGTCATCTTTTAGTATCGACTCAGCTTGCTTGGAACCAGAGCGGAGTAGGTACTAAAACTAGCTTGTTTTAGGTGGTACCGGGCTAGTGGAAACACGCTGCAAATTGAGTAGGGCCGATTAGAGTAGGGCCAAGGCGTGCTAGTGAAAAAGGGCCATAACGTGCAGCACATTTCTGCTCTTGAGGATATTTCCTCTTACTGTTCTTCATCGAGTCAGTATAGGCCATTTCCTCCTTATCGGCCACCGAACGGAGGACGTATGGCAGACATCATAGTCAACAGCAAGTTCATCCTAATACTATAAAGTAAAATATAAACAAATAATGAATAAAACATTTGCAGAGAAGTGAAAGCATTGAGTAAAAATCACTCAAGAAAGTCTAAAGAGAAAAATTGATCCAACTGCTCAAAAAAAAAGATTACTTTTCAGCACTGAGAAGTTTGAACATTTAAAGCAACATTAAATTTGATGAATTCTGACTGATCTCTGATTTTGACGAATGATCATTTAGTAAACTACGCTGACTTTGGGTTTCTGCAGGATTTAAATTGGACCTCTGAGAGATTAAACTGGGTCGTGTTTTGGAGCCAAAGTGGGCAGGAGGCTGAAAATAAACATCAGAAGCTTCAAATCTGCAGAAATGTACAAACACGGAAAGAGCAGTTTGGATCCAACACTGATTACACCATAAGCCTCGCCTTGTAACAGTGTGTGTGTGGTCAGTGTTTGAGTGACAGGGCAGTATATATCTGATTCTTACTGAAAACTGCTGATGTAACAGGAGGCTCGGCTTTAATCTGATATGTAATCCTCTTTCTATGAGATTTAACGCATTCACTTCTCTCTGGTTGAAGGAGCATGATGGAACAAAATAAGCAGTCATTCAGTGAGTGTGTCCTAAAAACAGAGGGGAAGTTTACTCTTTCCTGAAGCACCATTTCCTTTAAATTCATGTCAAAGTCTGTTTAAACAGAACATCTGTCAGGAAAGTGAAGCTGCTTTCCAGATAAAAACTTGGACCATCAAACAGAGAACAATGCTTAAAATGTATTGTAGAAAAGAACTGTGTGGACAGGGGGGTAATTGGTAAGTATTCTGGGTAATGTCCAAAACCACTTCTATGACAACATACTTACAAATACCCCATCATCAGTAAACCATTCGTTCCATGCTGGCAGCCTTCCTCTCTGCAATATTTCTGTTCCAAACTACATCCAACAAGCTAGCAGAAAGTGCTCCACCATCTGAATATTAACAGGTTTTAGCAACATTATCCATACTGCCATCATCTGTACCACTTAATCCTTCTGAGGTCACAAGGAGGTGAAGTCTTTCCCAGCTGTCATTGAGCACAAGGCGGGTAATACCCTGAACCTGTCACCAGCCAATCACTGGGCCATATAGAGAGACGGACAAACAACCATTCATGCTCACAAACTGGAGTGCCTGGAGGAAACCCATACAGGCACAGAGAGACAGTGTAAACTCCACATATTAAGACCCCGGACGACACAGGGAGTCGGCCTCAACAACATCATATAAACTACATGAGGTCGTTATTTAACACAGCTATATAAAACTTTGAATCAGATCAACAACAACATCTCATCAGGTCCTCTTTGCGCCATGGGCAGCATTTCCAAACAATTTCATAAAAATCTGTTGATTACTTTTTGAGGTATCTTGCACGTGACAGACAAACAGGCAAAAACTTGGAATGTGTTTAGACTTAAGACTACACAGGGCTCCAGACTAACTTTTTGCATTGGTTGCACCGGTGCACCTAAAAAAATGTTTTACCAGCACAAAAATTAGGTGCACCCAAATTTTTATAGTGTCACCTTTAATGCCAGAAGGTCACCGTTTTTTCACTATTCAGAGTTACTGCTCTGTGCTGAAACCTGACACCACAGTCAGGTTCTGTCTGGGCTCATTGGCATACTAACAGCTGATTGGATGATTACTGAAAACTGTGTGTGTTTGGGTGAGCCTACAGCCTGTGAAGATGCAATGCAGTGGCATAGAAACGAGAGGAAGCAGGTGCTATCTGTTTTCGACTGATTTTTCCACCACTGCAGTTACTTTTGTCAACTGAAATTTGCAAGAGTGTGCCCAACTGTTTTTCTTGGTGCACCAGTGCGCCCAAGTAAAAATGGTAGGTGCATTCTCAGAGATTTTGGGTGCATGTGCGCCCAAAATGGTTGCACTATGGAGCCCTGCTACATGATGCTTTCCTTTTTGATGAGGGTCTTTGTCTAAGACATTTTCCAGTGCCTGTTTGGACTGCAGCATCAGTTTTGGCTTTGAGGAGGAAAGATATCAAGTTAAGTTGGGCTATGCGCATAAAACGTGTTTATTTTGGTTTACGATCAAAAGACACTGAGGTAGCAGTTAATTTAAATGCACTTTTGATGAGAAGTTTATATTATATAACTGCTTGTATCAATTGACAAAAAAGTACCCATATGCAGTAACGTAGAACATCAGGGTTGCCACCCATTGTGTTGCACTGTGATACTGAATCAAAAGGAATTGCTGATTGAATAATTATAGTCGAACTGAATTGTGAGACGAGTAATGCTCTATGAGATTGGTTTCAGCGCCCTCATGACCCACATAGGACCAGAGGTGTAGATGATGCATGGTTGAACCACATTGTGTCCAATATGAGCAAGTTAGTCTAAGTAAACATCAGTTTAAAAGAACAACTTAATTCTTTTGTTTTTAAAGAAATGAGTTGTCTAAATATCTTTTATGGCTGTCAGCACTGACGTACTCTGAACCACTCATCTTTGTTGTCTTTCCTTTCTTGTATTAAAAAACCTGTGTGAAAGACTGTTTTCTAAGCCTTTTTATAGCTGTGGTAACTGTTTTGGTTTAGTTTTACTAGGGCTGGAATTTTTCACCTAATCTCAGTATCACAATTAATTGAAGCTCTTACCTCGATTATGATTAATGAACGACTATTTTATGCTACGCTGGAACAAATTGGTGGTGTTACTGTTGGTCTTCCTACAGTGTTTACTCTTAACGTCTTTCTGCTCGATGTTCTCTGCACAGAATCCAAAATGTGCCCAAACAACAGAGACAACATTTTTCTTGGTTATAAGGTCCTGTGATAGATTGGCGCTTGTCTCTGTATATATATATATATATACACATACATACAGAACACAGACTTTATACATACATACATACATACATACATACATACATACATCAAAATAATCAACATGAGTAAAAACTATTTCAATTTTAGGGTCTAAATGTTGGTTTGGTTATGTCTTGATTAACTGCCCAACCCTAGCTTTTACATATTAGATGTACCAACTAAAACTCAAGATTTGAAACAAGTGTTGTTTACTTTATTTTAATCAATACAGCATTCACTATGAACTAAAGGGGGAAAAGTCTCAGATCCAACCAAAAGAATATTGAGTGATATAAGTCCTATAAGTAGCATGATTTGTAATTATAAATAGTTTTGTCTTTATTGCTACATAAACCTTGCAAAGTTGATAAAAACCACTGGCAAGATATAAATTATCCTAAAAAAATCTAAAATCTCCTTAAAACTGAAGACTTGCTTTCTTCCTTTCCTTTGTTTTAGTATCTCTAAACTATACATTATCAAATATTTCATTATTAATGATTAAAAGAACAAAAACTCAATAAAGTGCCTTATCACCAGGACTCAGTAGTCCATGCATATATTTTATTCTGATTTTAGCTAAAAACTCATATCTATACATCATATTCTGTTCCAAAATTTTTTTAGTAACCATGTTTTTCAGTAGTATAGGTAGTTTCACATCAGTCTGGTAACCTGTGCTGTTGTGTCGGTACATGAAACAGAAGTGCTGCACTTGTTCAGGAGGTTGTTTAGGAAGTGAACTTATCACATCAAGGACGACACTCACATGTGCAGGAGGGACTATTTTTAACGGTCAGGCAGTAACATGAAGCACCGACTCCACGTCAGGATGTATAAATAACCACTTTTCACAGACACAGTGTCTGTTTACATTTCGCGGTGACGGACTGGATTCTGCAGGCCGGAAGACAAGGCGTCCATGAAGTACACCATCATTATTTCTAATCCTTAAATCCAGACCTCCCTCTTTTCCTCATCTACATTTCTTCAACTTTTGCAGCCTGACCTGCGACTGGCAATGGACTACATGAACAACACCTCCAACAGCTACGGCTCTGGAGACACCATGAGCTCAACCTTAGCCAACATGACCATCAATGACCAGCACCACCAGGAGAACGGCGTCCAGATGGGACACAGAAGCCCCGGAGATGCCAAAATGAAAGGTCAGACTTCAGACAGAGCTGCACAGTAAACAAAGAGATGCCTCTTCAGCTAATGTGCTTCATGAACACAGATGATTGGTTGTCAAGGTGATGTAATCCTGATGACATCACTCTCATTATTGTCCTGTGGTTACGTCACCGATCAGCTCTGATGTCCCGACAAGTTCCAGCAGAGATTTAACGAGATTCATGCTCCGCAGCACTTTGATAAAACAATAAGATGAGTTCTCAGGCAGTGAGCTGTTAAAAATACACGTTACATAATATCTTTGTTTCCAAACAACAGGCGTAGACGGTTTGTACTAACATATTTACTCACTGCTATTGACAAGGTTTAAAGCAACACTTAGAAATGTTAGACAAACACATTTAATATCATAACTGTCTACTACTAAAAAAACACCTGGGATTTCTCTTCCCAAGTATAACTGTGGAAAAAAATGCTAATAAATAGAATTGTCCAAAGGATCAATAATTTAACTTAACAGTTAATAAACTCATGGATGTGATTGTTCAGCAAAAGATGGAAAATTACTTAATGTTTGAAGTCTGTAAAATAATCTGTCCTTGCACCACAGAAGCATATAACATCAAATGTTAAAACAATTAAATTAAAATATGTGTTAATGCAAACACAAGCTGCTTACTGTGGTGTAAGGGGCAGATCACACAGGGGGCGCATCATCAAAAAATCATCATAGGTAAAACTGTATTCCTATGTACCAGTAACCTGCCAGGTGGTTTTCTCTGCTGCTTAGTGACACAATTTTCCAGCATTATTTTGGTGTTGTAAGTTGAAATAAGTACCGAGTCTCACAGTTTGCGAATGCTACTTTTGAATCTCAAACCCTCCACAGAGTCATCTCTGCAGAGGTGACCCATCTTCTCAGATAAAGCAGGAAGTAGGCAAGAAGAGATGAACTTAAAATCTCTGCTACTATGGCATTGCTCTACTTCTTGTTATGGAGCAAAGCAGAGGACTTTCCATTCGTCCAACCCCATTTTTCCATTAATTTTATTTAACCGCATGCGAGTGGACGCAGACCCTTTCCACATGGGCTCCCAGCATTTCTTTACCCCTTGAGGCATGTTGGTGTGCCTGCACCTTGAGTGATTTGCCTCTAAAAATGCATCTAGAATAAAACAAATGTCATTATAAAACAACCTATCTGGACGTTATTGCTCTGGTTTGCTGACCACTTTTTGTGATATAGTTTGTGTGCATTTTCATTTCAATCCTCATGTGTGGACAAAGGCTATGCCAGTGGGTGCTCAGATGGAGGATTGTTGTCCTGCTCTGTGGTATTCATCATAACTACTGCAGCACAGAAAAAACACAAAGGGGTTTAATATGTTTGGGATCAGATGAGTGCAATTATGAAAAGAAGAAGAAAAATATGAATTTTATTTTCAAATGTAGTAAAGTAAGGGTAAAACTTCCCCTGAACAACAATTCTCAAGTTTGACAGAGACACTAAATACTCTGGTTGAGTACTTAAATCAAGCCACTTAATCACTGTCCATCACTGGGTATCTGTGACATGCAGATGTTTACAGGCCACGGTCCCCTATTTTCCACTTGAGTTTCCCAGGGAGCAAAAACAGATGTCTCAAACTTGGAATCCACAGTATCACAGTTTCTAAAATAAGGATGTGGTGTTGGCATGGACAAACACAAAAACAGGATATTTAAAACCAGATAACAACTAGGGTACTTTAGTCCATTTGAGCACGGCCTATCAGAAAAGTCAGTAGTTAATTATTCTGCATTACTGTGTTAGCAGCGAGTGACATCCAGCTGCTGCCACACTTTGACACAGTAACTACAGGCAGCGTGTGTACAATAGCAACATAGTGCGTAATTAATTGGATTAAGACAATTAATGAGGAGGTTTCAGACCTTAAATGCATCATAATGAAACTCATTAACACTGTCAGCCCTGGTGTAAAACACAACTCAATCATTGTTTCATATATATGAAAAATAGCTGAAAAAGTTGGTGAGTACAATGTGGAATTTAATAGATTGATAAAATATTTGGTAATGGATCTAATATAAACTTATATGCCTTAATTCCAAAAAGCAAACAAACCCTTGTGGTTATATAATTTTAAAGTCTGTATAATTTAACACTAATTTTTAGACTTCGTCTCTTTTGATGCTTTGGCTGGAATATTATAGAACCCCCTCCTGTACAGCATGCAAACGTGTTCGTAGTTCAACTGATTTCTAATGACAATATAAGGACCTGTCATCTTGTATATTTATTACACAAGTCTTTAAACTAAAGTGAATTATTTTCAGCAGTTTAGCAGATAGATCCCTGTGCAAAATGAAATAGATGTTTTTTTCACACACTCCTCCCAGCTAACCTGTGGGTAAATCTGGGTCCTGAGGGTTCGAGATCCATCTGTCCCTCTGGTTTCATATTTACATCCCAGATCATGTTCTAAAAACATCCCAAAGGGGAAGATTTATGTTTCAATCCCTTCAGAGTTTCTGGGTTTCCATGTAAATTTGGGTCTGAGTCCGAGCCCCGCAGATTGTGCTGTGCTTTGTTTTAATCCCTCTTTATATAATGTACACAAGACATGCCTGTCAGGCCTTGAGTGTCCGCCTGCAGCTGCACTGCGCTCTGTAATCCAGACATCTGGGTCAGAACGAGCCCCGTCTCTATCCTGTGTCACTGCGCGATATCCATTCAGAGCATAAACAATCAGGCTGCACAGAAGACGACTGAAAGAGTTGTTAACGTGAAGACAGTAGATATGAGCCATGAGACGGTCGTATTTCCCAGCTGTGGAGTTTTGAAAAGTACATAGAGTCTGGACAGACTGTTCAGCTTGTAAATGATAATCAGTATCAGTTTTTTTTCTTCTTATCCTGATCAAACCATATGGCCAATTAGTGCGTAGCCTAGCTTTCCCCAGTTTACAGCCCTCTTTAGTGCAGTCCTTTTCCCCGTTTCCACTTTCCATCATCCCCAGCTCAGACAGGAAGCAGTCAGATCCATCCGCAGAGATAAACAGCACAGAAATCCACGTTAAAAGAGGAAGTGAGTATCTCAATAATGTGTTTGTGTAGAGCTCAGAGTGCAGTAGTAAACGTGGCATCTGGAGTGTGTAGTAGCAAAGTGTTAGTTGTGTGCTTGGTTAGTCAAATGGAAAGTAGATCAGTAACGTGCGACAATGATAGGAGAAAGGATGAAGGAAAATATAGATTTAAATATCACAATATGTGATATTGTGATATTTTATGATTCAGTAATTTACAGAAGTTTAAGACTGATGAGAAACAGTGTTTTTTTATGCATGCAGTATTTTAATGCTGTTAAAAAATAATGTTCTGGTTCAAAAAATGACATTTCATAGTATGAGAATAATGTGAAAATCATATTGTCACCCACATAATGTGATGTGCACTGTATGACCAGATTCCTGCACACACCCTTTGATTGTAGAAATGGACAATGGTTTTGAAAAAGCCACTGAAGTCAAGGGTGGGGAACAGTGCCAGTATTTTCTTGCCTCTGATAACGCTTCTCTACCAATCAGGGAACCACTGAGTTAAACAGTCTACTGAAATATATATTATTAAGAAAAATACAGTTTCTCCTAGGGCTGGGCGATATGGCCTAGAAATAAAATCCCCGATTTTTTTCCACAACACTCGATTTACGATTTTAATCTATTTGAATGAAACATCTCAAGTTTTGCCTTCATGTTGTCTAAATGTTTTCCTCTTAAAGTCAAAGTCTGGGTCATAAAAGGTTGATTTTGTAGTAGAAACGTAGGCAGGTTTGTCTACATAAACACTAATAGGCTGAAGTATTTTACAGTATTAGCATGAAACTCTCTGATCAATATTATATCTACTTAAATAACAAATACAAGCCTATAAAAGTGCTTGTGCAAACCCTACAAGGCCGACCATGAAAATTTTAATTTTTTTCAAAAATTGCAACTACTTACAATTGGACTGAGTCAAGAAAAAAAATCTCAATTTTTAATTTTTTAAATCTTCTGCAGAAAATAATTCAAATTAATCGATTTAATAGATTTTTTTGCCCAGCTCTAGTTTCTCCTAAAAGAAATGGCACAACACAATATGAATATCATCAATGGTTCATAGCCAAGTAGTCTTTTGATTATATCACAGCTAGAGGCCTCGCATAAGGATGTAAAATCTATTTACAAATTAACTTAACAACTTTCACTATTTTTGTTCTGCATAATACTTTTACAAATGTTCATTTTTTAAACAATGAGAAAGGCAGTCATCATAGACAAAAAGAAGTTGAGTCTGCAGCTGCTGATGTTTTTTAACAGTTCAATATTCACTCAAAAATCTACCGATGAGTTTTATGGCATTCAATTTCTGTTTATCTTCAAAGTTTGCTCCTCTTTTTAGGAAAATTCCTCTGAAACTACCTTGTACACCACCTGCTAGCAGATTGAGCATGTTATCTTTTAACAGAGAGGTTTTTTTGTTGGCTAGTGTATGGATATAAAAATATTTTGATATTACTGGTGGTTCTATGTTTTACATGTTAAGTTTTACAGAAATAAGTGTTTTTTTCTAGCCTGCTTGAGCACCGCAGGGTAAAAACCAACATGTTGAAGTAGCTGGTTAAACAGGAAGGAGAATGTTGTTATACTTAGTCAAGATTCCTTTGTCCTCATGAAAGGATAAGCACTCAGTGAAGAGACTCCTAATCCCATTTATGACACTATGTGTTACCGATAAATTACATAATGCACCACATGGCCATCGCAGCCTAAACTGCATTATCACCGTCCTGCACCTGCTTGAGCAAAATGGCCATACTTACTTAATTTTATCACCAGAGGGCCACGTTTTAATCAGTTGCTAATGTGTATAATTTTTATGAATATGGTGATTCTTGTTTTATTGACCTGAACACAAAAAAGGTACAGTAAAGCCTTTAATTTCAGAAAACTACAACCAATCACATCTACTGTTTCTTGAAAATGACATTTATACTTAGCTTTTTACTGCTGTAATGAATTTTGACTGCACACATGTTGGTCTTGCAATAAATGATTTGATGCTTGATGGCTAGTTTTAATGTGTTTTTTATATATATTTGAGCTACAATTTACTCTGGGACACTGGTTTGTGGACATGGTTAAGTAATGTTCAGGGCTACATGTGGCCCAGCACTATCAGTAACCTATGCTAGTATGAATGTAGCATAGTATGAGATAATACTTGCTATGAATTGGCACTTTACAAATAAACAATGATTGACTGATTGATTGATAGCACAGCCAATGAGCCTCCAGAACCAAGTGGAAACCTCCTTCCCCATTTTCTTGTCCAATTAGTCTGACAACTGCATAGCATGAGTAAGCTGAGCTAAAACTTTTGAGCACATGTGCAATGTCTGCTTGTTTAAAGCTTTGATATAACAGCATTTTTTCAGTCAACAGATTTTCTTTTAGTCAGTATTGTTCAAGCGGATATTCTGAAATCAGTTCACCCTTAACAAGATGTGGACCTGTTGAAGATTTGTCCTTTACCTTATTACTATAGGAAGTATTTGCAGTAGATTCAGCACTTTATCTATGCAAATTTGATCTTTGAGTCTGTTTTCCATTGTTGCTAAGCCTTTGCTGACATTTTTTTATTAACATGTGATTTTGTTTATGGATTGTGTAACAAATTTCCACAATTTATTGATTTTCTGGTATAACATGAAAAACATAATTTGGGTTGTTATTGATGGACAGATTTTTGCTATCATTTTTGTTGTTTGGCATTTTTGATGGTTTAATGAGAATTTCAGTTGTTTTGTAATCTTGTTTCTTCCTTAATAATGTATATATTGAACTTTATAATGCCGCCATTTTGTCAAGCAAACTTCATTTTGTTGTCATATTTTAAGTTCCCTTATCTCTCTGAATGAGCTGAAATAGTTCGCTCCTAACGTCTGTGTCTTATTTACTGTGTAACTGTTCTGACTCTTGCTAAAGTCTAACTCTTTCCAACCCATTTTTACAGCTCACGACTCCTACCTCTGCCATTTTCAGACTCATATTCCCTCCTGTAAAGTAATCCTGAAGTTTGACCTCCAGTTTACCTTTGATTCACAGAGACTGAAGCAGCTCTCAGTGAGAACGGAGAGAAATCTGTGTCTGAACTTTCTCAGGCAGAGAGCAGCCACAGTGACGACACGGTGAAACCTGGTACGCCCGCCTGCACGCATCATGTCATAAAACTAAAGCACCATTGACCTCTCTCTCATTGTTTGTGTTTTTGAGTTTGTGTGAAGATAATTTATCTACTTTTGTTGTTAACTTTACTTTCTTTTCAGTGGTATTATCTGGAAGGCTTTCATCTTAATTTGTTGATTTCTTCATTTTTGAAGTGTTTGTTCCTTCCGGCTTTACTGCTTGAACACACGTATGGATTAAAGCTGCTCATTTGCCTGATTTTAAAGCCTGTTTTCACATGAGCTGTGCTGTCACTGCACTGTAAAATAAACGTCTGTTATTCAGTAGGGTCAATCAATAAACTGAGTTCTGTATTGTCTATACCAATACTAAGAAAAAATAGCTGTTCAGCCAGGCTCAGTGATTGGAGTCTTTTTGAAACACTGAAGCTAAATTATTGATCTTATTCACTTTATTGATAAAATCAAACTGTTGATAGCTTTTTGTACTACCATAACAGAGGTATAGGTCCTGAAAACCCAATGTTGGGCAATTTATAGTTTTTTGATAATCTAAAGTTTCGTGCAAACATTTGAAAACTGTTTAAGGAGCATAATTACTTTGGCATTAAGTGTTACTCAAAAATTCTGACACAATTTCTTATCCTAAAATTTATCAAAATCAAATCAAGATGGTTCTATACCTGATGTGGCTCCAGGTCTTGCACAGGTTTTGGCTCCAGGACTTTGTTTTGACAGGCTCTGGAAATCAACAACACAAGTAATTAAGAATTTTAGGACCCAGGCAGTAGGGCTGGACCATCAAGTTTTAAGATAAAACAAAATAACCCTAAATGAGATTTAAAAAAAAAGTAAGTTAATATTTATACATTAGCATAGTTTATGTTTTGTTCAGTAAAATTCTAACTGTATTGTTACCTGTTATATAACACAAAAACACAAACAGAAATCCTGGACGCTTTGTAGAAGTTCATTTCTTGCTGTCAGAAAATGTTAGACAAAATTCTACAAACTGAACACTGCTGCAGCATGTGTAGAAAGGGCTTGATCTGACCACCCCATCTATCCAAGTCTTAAACATATTTGCACAATTTAGACAGAGCTAGCTCTATCTTTAGGTTAAAAACATGGTTGAGGATCATTATATTTCTGGTTCTGGTAGTATAAATCATTGACATAATGGGAGGTTTAGGAACACAGCACACAAGAAAACAAAAAATGACTGATGATTAAAGAGAAACGCTGCCAAATAAAGCTATCTGATGGAGTTTGGCTGCAATCGTTGATTATGAAAATCAAGAAATTGCCCAATGAGGGATGTCTAGTCGCGCTGCACAGGGTGAAAAAGTTTTAATGTTAATTAGTTTAGCTTCTAACAATAGGGACAAGATGACAAAATTGTGGTCATTTTGTGACCATCCTAACAAAACCTTGTATTTCAAAACTGCTTTTCTGTATCTCTTTTTAAAGTTATATCACTAAATGAATACTTAACAAGCCATTATAATTGGGATTTGTTTGGTTTTTTAAAGTGTTTTGGACATTGTACAACCCATGTACCAACATGGAAGGTGACCAAAAAGAATGATTTAAAAAAAATCTTGACAAAAGGAGAAAAAAGGTTTTGACTACAATGATAGCATGTGGTTATTCTCACTCACTTGCTTTTTTAAAATGATAATTTGGTTCACAATTGATGTAAATGTGTTTAATAATTGTGATATCTTGTCTCTTGCAGGGGTATCACTCAGGTTTTCTGAATGGTATTGATATCAAATAATAAATGATAATACTGATATTAAGGCAACCATTACAAATATTGTGTGTTATATTTGGTCTAAAAACATCCCCAGTTTGTTTAGTTTGGGTCCATACGGCAGAGCTCTACTTTAGACCTGCTCATTTGCCTGATTTAAAGCTTCTATTAAAGTGGAGGCTCATGCGGAGCAGCTGTGTTTTCACTACAGTGTAAAATAAGAGCCTGCTATTCAGCGAAGATGCAGATTCAGCACCAAGATGAAAAACAACATCTCCGTGTGTCTGTAAGAATTAGCCACAGTAGCCCCGCTCGGCTCGGGGTTGAACACACTTTGATCATAAACACTGAGGCTGACAGCTGGTCCACAGCCCAGTGGAAACTTGTGTCATCAGGTTGAACAGCCTCCTTGATCTGTTAAACAGTTCTGGAGTGTGTGAACATGAGAAATACCACAGCTGACCCGCAGCAGCTAACATGAGGTCACGGGGGTGTTGCTTCAGCGCAGAGTTAACTTTGGGTAAACTTCACTGATTAGAGCTAGATTAAAGGTTCAGGGACGTTTGTTTCCTGACTGATGGACATGAATTTATCCCACAGTGGAGACGTCTGCAGAGACAGCAGAGGTTAAAGCTGAGCTCTCTGGAGTAGAGAGCGCCACATGTGAAGATGAGGGGCAGCCTGGTATGCCTCCAGTCTTTGCCCATTTCTTTTTTCTGTTTGTGCTTTTGTGCTCCTTTTTCCTCCTGTGTTTTCAAGAGAATGGTTTTGTTGGGAGGTGTGCATTTTTGCTGAAATACCAAGAAATTACCTGATCAATACCTCTCTCATCTCTGCACTGTAATTACAAGGCTCAGTAATCAACCAGAGATTTGCTGAAAACTGCAGCTTTCTTCTCACAATCAAACCCTCTGTAATAAAATAATCTGTATATGTCGCTGTTACTATGTGCGTAATTAAACATCTGTTGGTTAAACATGCACACATGAGAGTGGTATCAATCTTTTTTATGTTTCATTTGCTGCAATGAGTGGAAGTATAAACCTTTGTTTTTTAAGATAAGCTGCTGTTTCGTATTCTCTGATTTTAAACCGAGCTTACTATCTTTTTTTTCAGCATCATTCATGAAAAGAGTGGGCTTTTTAGATCTGTACTTTGGCTTTCTTCTCCTTCCCTGCTTGGCTATGACGCTTAATACTCCTACAATTTACAAGTGCAACATGATCATAAACTCAAACCTCCTCCTTTCAAACTAAAAGATGGTTACATCCTGGCTATTTCAGGATGGCCAAACCACAGAAAGATTTAAGACTCTTGTTATATGTTAAACAGATGCCCTGCTCCGCTCAGGGGAACATCAGAATAATGTTTAAAACAGCTGAGCAGGACCAGTTTAGGTGTGGTGCTGCATATGAAAACATGTGTGTCACTGTGTGTGTGTTTGCATACACTCCTGCTGTTTTTGAGTGATAGATTTAACAGATATTTGCTTTGGGCTTTGTGCATTAACTGAAGACGTGCTGTATGTGGGCTCTGTATTGATTTCTTTGCAGTGAGTGTATTAATCCGTGATGAATGACAGAAAGTCAATGCTGCTCATGTGCTAATGTCTTCTCCATCTGTCTCCTCTTGTTCCACCATCAGCAGCAGGAGGAGCAGCTCCAACAGGTAGGCTCTTTATGTTTTATTGATCGCACTCACACTGTATTATTTACCACAGGAGATAGATATGAATACAGTAATGACTTCAGGTGGAGCCCAGAGGAGATGGAGCTGTTAGCACTTTTCATATACTGCACTGTATGTCATAGTAACAGGTTAGTCATGTTTCTGCCGCAGTTGTTCAGTGCGACAATTAATTAATGACAACTTAAATACAAATAACTTAAAAAAGAAATTAGTCATGTTTTATAAACATTATGGAAGAAATAAACCTAAACTTTGGAAAAAAATAAAGAAATAATGAAAGCACTTTGTAATGATTATGCCATGAATACTGACTATAAGACACTATTTTTGATTGGCTAATATGGAACAATGAAACAAGATGTAAACACAGAACCAATGTATTAAGAAAAACGCTCTTTATTGTCATACTGTGAATTACCTGAGCAACCTGTGAATAATTTTAAGGCAAATTGAGGAGAAAATGTATTATTTTCTTGTCCTGTGGCATGCCTTGTTGCACCAGCAAAGTCAAGGCTTAAAGCTCAAACCAAACCCCACATAAAGCTAAGCCTATTACAAAGTACAGTATTGTTGAATAATATTTAATTCCTGGCAATATTTTGTCCTTACTTTGAACATTTGAACATAGGAGAGATGTAATGGGAGAAAAGCTGACCTCCTCCCTTTGCTGCCTTAGTATTAACGAGGCATATTATTGACAAATGGGAGCACGCAGAGCCAGTGGGGTCGGTCTGTCCGTCTGTCTGTGCTCACCAAAAGTTTTAATAAAGTGTGAACTGACGGCAGTATCACATACTGATGAAATCACCTTGTGAACACCTTTAAGTGTAATGGCAGCAGAGATTTGTTGTGACACATTTGTAAAAATGCACTTGTAATCGAATATCTGCTGACTACAGAGCAGCTTCTGCACTCAGGCTGTGAGATTGCTCAATGCACCATCTGCACTCCTCCATGTTTAATGGTTCTGTTTTTGTTTTGTATGGAGCCACAATTTAATTTCAAACTTTCTTGTATCCGTATAAAAGGGTTTCAGTTACATGTGACATCAGGTTCATAATAAACAGAGGGGAATATTGATCTAACCAAGTACATTTTTCAATGAGTTAAAACAGATTTTTTAAAGTTTCCAAAACAGTGTGCAGAGCTGCCTTTTTTTGTCTGTCTCCGATTAGGCCAACTCAAAACATAGCCTCCTTGAATTACCTATAACAAACAATAAAACATAGCACACACATACGTGGGAAAGAAAATAACCAAAAAATAATGTAAATAACTAGAAGTGCTTCAGGAGCACAAACTTCTGCCAAGGCATCTGCAACATTGCCCAGTAAGTTATTGGCAAAAATGTGGAAAACTATGCCATTTTACAGTCTGCAGAGCACCACTAAAATCAACTAATTTCTATTTGGGCCATGACCAACATACCCTGAAAACTGCATCCAAATCAATTCTTTAGTTTTTGAGTATTCCAGTTCACAATCGAGTATTCAAATAAAGAAACAAATTGATGCCAGAAAAGACACAACTTCTTTGGCACTATAAATAACAATATCACAATATCCTGCAATAATCCACAGTAAATAAAAAGAATATCTACAGACACAAAGCACGGCAACAAAAAAAGTGTCTTCAATGAAAACATGACCTAAGTCATTAGTTGAACATTGTTTCCAAAATAATACAATAATCAGTATTTTTTTAGTATCGCAATGGAGCCAGATCATTTCAGTTTCAAAATGTCTTTTTGTTTGGTGTTTTGGCTGTGACTGTACCAAAAGAAATTACACTTGGAGACTTAGGAGTGATTCATATGCTTATATATTACGAATGCATGAAGTGTCACAAAAGTATTTTCCACTTCTGTTTTTTAAATATTGTTATTTTGTTTATATCCTTTACTTTGGGAGATCAGGCATAACATTATGACCACTGACAGGTGAAACAAATAACACTGATTATCTCCTCATCATGGCACCTAGTGGGTGGGATTTGCGCTTTTCTCACATGGGCCAAATTTTGATAGCTAGACGACCAGGTCAGAGGGGTCATGGGTAGTGAGGTTCAATGATGCATGTGGAGTGAAGGCCGGTCTCTGTGGTCCAGCCCAAAAGGCAAGCGACTGTTGCTCAAGTTGCTGAAGAAGTTGATGCTGGTTCTGATAGAACGGTGTCTGAATACGCAGTGTATTGCAATTTGTCATGTGTGGGGCTGTATAACTGCAGACCACTCAGGGGGCAGGTGGTCATAATGCTATGCCTGATGGGTGTGTTTCAGGGCACTAATATCACTTGCAAAGAGAGAAAACCTGTGCCAGTTTTTTTTTTTTGTTTGTTTTACCAACACAGAAGATCTACAATAATCAATCAGGGAATCTATAAAGTTGGGGTTTAATAAGCTAAATCAATAATGGTGTTGGTACAAATATAATTTTATTAATTCCCATTTTTCTAATGACAATCATAAGCTACATAAGTCAAACTTATGCTGCATTCCAGGCAACCCGTAACTCTCTATCTCAGAGTTTCGACCTGAAAACGTTACAAGCAAATTCCGACTTCAGTTTGAGCGCAAGGAATTCTGGTATGTAAATTAACCAACATGGCAGGCATTATAAGATTTATGCTTTATCAACTAACTCATATAAGGTAACAGAAGCTTTAGTGTTTGTCATGATTTAGAGGCTGCCATATTGTTTAGGCAGTGATGTGATGTCACAAGTCGTAACTCGGAGTACATCGATCTGGTACGAGTCGGAAGTTACGAGTTCGACTGCCGTTCCAGTGCACCTTGAGTTACATGTGGGAAAAACACACGAGTTACGGGTTGCCTGGAGTGCAGCATATTACAAGAAGCTTTGGGTCAGATTTAAGATGAAACCTCAGCATGCTTACATCTCTCAGCTTGTGCATCTCCTAAAATGTTCTGCAATCTAAGTTCAAACTTCAGTTAAGACAAAGGTGTTGTTTGAACTTAATCTAGCTGGTACAAGATGCTTAGGAGTTTTTGTCCCACTTGTTCAGTTTATATTTTGTCATTTGTTTTTAACATCTCAGAGCTTTAAACTCTATGACTCCGAAGCATTTCTCTAGTTTGTGTAAGATGTGCAAAGCTGAAACTTGTTTTGGGTGGGTGGATTAATTTACTGTCATATGAAGTGTGGGAATTTTCCACCATATTTTGATCACCTTATTTATGATTAAAAAACATTTTTCTCGGTCTGATTCACTGGAATGCATCAAGTGTTGTCTGTCAGCCCAGTGTGATGCATTAACGTCCATTTCCATCTCATTTTCATTCCATGTGAACTTTGTTCCTCCACTGATCACATCTCCGTTCCTGGTTTTGCATCCTCACTTTTTGTAGCTCTCTTAGTTAATTTGGGTGTTTTTTTTTTTGGTTTATACGTCACTGTGATCTTTTCTTTTCTTCATGGACATCAGTATCCCAGTTGTGTTCACTTCTTGAATTATTTTTGGTTTCAATGGGGAGATGGAAACAAGTGCTGTAAAATGTCACCATTAATCTGCTTTCCAAAAAAAAAAAAAAATAGCAAAGCCTGCTTCTGGAGCTCGCCGTGAGTTTACAATTGTGGTTGAAGACGGGTCTTCTGCTGAGCGTGCTGGCTTCATGACAGCTTCCTGCGTCCCTGATGTAGGAAGCGAGGCGGCGGGAGAGAGCGGAAAAAGGCTGAGTGACTCTTTATGGGCCTCTGAAGACCTGGGCTGTGGGGCTGCGGAGATTAGACGGGACATATCGCCCAGCAGGAGGAGCCCTGAGCGGGGTGGAGTTGTGGACCACAGGGCGATCAGCCTGGATGCCTCAGAGTGTCTGAGCGAAATGAGCAATCTGCCAGGGATGTCGTTAATGCGCACTGCAGCTCTGGAAGATCTGACATCCATAGGAGATCGCGGAGAGCAGACACTGAAAGATGGAGTGACTGCAAACAGAGTGGCTTTAAAATCCTGCAGTGATGCTGAAAATAGAAATATCAGCTCAGAAACTAAAAATCCTACTCGCACACAAAGTCTGTCCCACCCAGTCTTTGATTCTACTTCTGATGATATTTTGAATAAATGTGGCAGCGGAAACTTTTCCGACACGGACAGCCTTTTTACCAAACCACCGGTTGAAAACAGCAGCAATGACTCATCATCACACAGAGGCCGCTATTCAAGACCTGACATTTCTAATGAATCTGACCCGAGGAGCAGCGAGGCTCAGACCACCAGCACCAGAGAGCAGCAGAAAACGCCCCCCCACAGCTCTCCAGTCAGAAAGTCTCTGGTGCCAGTGGCTGTTTTCAAAGGTCTGTTTGCTGTCATGTTCACCAGTTCAGAACCAGTCCTCTTCAGTTTACTCTCCCCACTTCTTTCTTTTACAACGCAGCTTCCTTTGCAGCACTCTCCCTCAGAGTTTTTTTCTACGGACGTCAACTTTGACCCGAGGAGAAGCTTGTTGTCCTCCCTCCCCACTTTAGCTTTTTGTTTCATCTCACCATCTCTGCTCACTTTGCTGGTTATGCAGCCCCCGAATTAAAAAAAAGCCACCTTTTGTTTTTCCACCAGCACTTTGTGTCACGATGCATGCTGCATAACCCTCCATCACTCACATTTGATTTGTGTTTCTCTGCTGCGAGAATGTGCTTTGGCACACATTTGGCAGCAGAGAGATGCATTTACCTCACTTGAGTGGAAAGAAAGGATAAATTATAGATGTTAAATTCCAAAAAAGGGGTCAATCTAAATCCCTTTTCTCTCGTGTCTATAGCTCAAGCAAAGATGGATAACGGCTCTGCGGATAAGGTATGTGACAAAAGAGCTTCATAAGGGTGTGTCATTTCTCATCTTCTTCGAAAAGGATCATTCTGGTTTATCACAATTTAGAGAAAAGACGGGATTAACCTGGTCAACAGTGTAATCTTTAAGGGAGATACCTGAAGAGAACTGAAAATCAAACTGATCCAACTCAACTTTCCAGAAACCTCTCACTCTATTTATGGTACAATGACAATGTCAGTTCAGTAGTTACAATTAAAGAGATAGTTCAGTTCAGTTTTTTAAATTGGGGTTGTATGAGATTCATGGCAAATGCACTAGCTACAGAAATTTGTTTAGCTCTACTTCATTGAACCAGAAAGTTTGGCTAATACATTGCCAAAAGCTCTGTGTGATTTACCAAAGTGTAGAGTGAACATGCTTTAACAACAGCGTTGGCGTGATCACACACTGAACTGGACACTTTTACAAAGCTATACTTTGATAGAAGTCTCTTCTCTTTTGGTCCCACTTCTGCGCACTGCATAGCTTAGGTAGTGTGAAGGTGGAGTGAAAAAATACCAAAATAAAGCCCCATGCTAGCACAAGAGGAAAGCCTTGTAAATGTGTTCAGTACAATAAAAATCACCCCATGGCACTTAATTACACAGAGCTTCTGGCTCCATGTGCACCAACGTATAGCCTTACTTCAAGGCCTGTCCTCTCCTTACAGGGACAGAGCTGATCAATATCCCTTTTGCAAATGTGTTTACCATTGACATGAAGCTTGTGCAACTCCACATTAAAAATACTAAATTGTTCCTTTAAAGCACCAAACATTAGCAAGACCTGAGATTGTTCACGGTTGTCAAGTAAAATGCAGGGTGTTCAACGACAGGAATATCTGTGACACGATGGATGCTGGGCTAAGTTCAGATCGTAAGCAGAATAAAACATTTAAAACATTAACGCTGTCGCTGTAACGTTGTCTATTGATTTAGAGCTGACTTCTGACAATAAACAATAGCAGTTACCTTGCTAGTAAGCCCTCTTTTCCACCTTACTTTTACAAAACCTGTGTACAAAAATGGGGAGCCGAGTTCAGCTTTAACCACCAGATCAACACCTACAGCAGAGATCATCAACTGGTGGGCCTAGGGGCCACATTAGGCCCCTAATAGCCATGACAGAGCAGAAACCTGATTTGAACCTTTTGGAAGGAATTTTTTATGATTGAAACTACTGCTGATGCTAGGATGGGTGTCTTACGCAGTTATGGCATAGTGAATACTATAAAGTAAAAAATGATTAAAAATAAATAAGGAAAGTCTACTTTCATGACCTAGCCATGATAAACTGTGGAGAAAAACCATAGGTTGTGTGCACCACTAGAACAAAAAAGAGGCAATTTATGGACAGAGGGCCCAATGTCTACTTTACTATTATTCTACTATTTATCAATATTGGAGGTTTCTGTCTGGTTGAATATATAGTGATTTGATATAGTCTCTTGTTTCTTTAACCAGTAACTAGGAGATTTGATATTATGGTGTATTCTTAAACATCTATTACTTTATTTTAACCAATATCACGCATTTACTGAAGTGGTTAGTTCAAACTTAAACTATGTGAGTAAATCGGTTGCTGTCTTGTTCGTTTACTAGGACAATTTCCCCAAAAATTAAGACAAAGATTAACTAAAAAGGACAAATATAGGCTGCAGACCATTTTTGAAATGTAATCCAAACAAAATGGTTTAACATCTGTAACAATTATTATTTAACTTACTTTACTGTTAGGGCAATTTAACCAAGAAAGACATCATTCTGTGCACTTCTAGTTGTTCCTCTGAATATTTGGGCTAATGCCTCCTCTCAGCTCCTGTGAGATTATATAACTCAGAGGATTTTTAAGATTATCAAACACTTTTCCCTGGAAACTTTTGCAGTAAGTTCCACTTATGAGAGAGGTCAACCAAAACAGCAAAATATTGAGCCAAACAAAACAAAAATAATGAGCTGAATGCCCAAATTTCTTTTGTAAAAGAGAAGTTCAGAGTTAGACTATTAATCTCTTAGGGAAACAAACTAGTTCATACATTTTGTGCATCTTTCTGGCAGAGGTTAATTATTTTCCAGAGAAGAATGTTTTGAAAGTCAGTATGACACATAGCTTGTGTTACATTTTTCTTACCCGAACAAATGTTCAAGATTTCAGGTTTAAGACGATAAAAAACCTCCACTGTTCACGTTGTGATAAACCAGAATAATCCTTTGACATTACATGTGTGTACCCCAACCTTTGATTTCTACCATTTCTGTTTGTCATTTCATTCTTTGTTTTATGGTCATTAGAACTTTTGTTTCTTTATTCATTTTCCCTCTTCATGACAAAGACTCAAACTGCCACCACAACAACCTCTTCCCTTAAAAGACCATCCATAGTCACCAAGGGCAACAAAACACACGCTTCACCTCGAAACGGGCCCAGCTCCATCCCCATTAAAGCCAGCAGCACAGGGCCCAGGCAGGCCGGAGTAAGTACAGGTCTGGATGCAGATTAGAGGACAGACCCACGCTCGGGTCCAGATGGATGGATGCTTCCTGTTTTTAAAGGTGCAAAGACTGCGTTTGGTTCAGTGAAAGGAAAAACCAAACTCAGACTTTGCACCCAAAATTCAACTGATCACTAATCAATTACCCTAAACACTAATCAAATTGTTCCATTCATCATTGATTGCATTTTGACAATCAACTGTTTGTTACTTTATCTGTCTGATTTTTTTAATCCAAACACTTTTCATGACTGACCTGCATGGTAGGGCTGGGCGGTATGCACCAAAATGTATCTATCCATTTTTTTTTTTGAGAGGAGATGTATGATGAATACCTTGATATATATTTTCTTTAAATAATTAATTCAAAAGATGTTACAGGACCAAAAAAAAAAAGACTAATGGTGATGAAATGATATTTTAGCCGATACTGATGCTGATGTTTTTCTAACTCCTCCTTTTGGTGAAATTCTCCTGCAATGCCAATATTTTTTTATTCATGTCTGGTCATGAAAAAACATCACAGTTTGTCCAACAGGTCATTTTTACTGCCCTGAATGAAAATCTTCACATGTCAGCACTGAACTAATATGATGCAACAAGCAAATATCTGAGAACTGATATTGGTTCTCATTCATTGGGGATGGCCAATATTTGTAAAAAGTGTCTAACTGTTGCTGATGTGAATCTTCAGACTCTAGCAAATATCAATGATAGATTTCACATCAACCAAAAAGTCTTAAAGACCACTATTGGGCATTTTTTCATCACCCACACTATAAACTGCAATAGGAGAACATTTTCATGTATAAACTTTGTCAGAATGTCCTTTACATCTAAATACTGTGTTTTTAAAATGATGAACAATGTCTTAACTACGGGTAGTTTTAAGAGGTGCATAAATACAGTGATCTTTTGTCATACTTTTAGTCAAAAGATAGCTGCACAAATCTACTGGGAACATTTCACAATGTGTTTGTGGAACTGGCAAAGTCAGAGGTTTATTTAAAAAACATGTCAAGAACTTTTAGAGATTTGTTCCCAGGGTATGTATCTGGAATTATACATATTTTTGGATGATAAAAAGTGCTTGAATAAACTCAATATTTTAGTTATATTATATATTGATCAATAAGCACATTACCATACAGTGTTCTTACTGTCAACCTTACAGTGCAGCTGAGTCCTCCTGACTTAATGCCTGTTATCAAGCGGATCCATCCTTTAAAACTTAAAGGTGCATACACACCGCACGCTACTTGTACTACCTTGGCGATCGCTCTCCATGCAAAGTCAATGTACAGCCGTGATGGGGCGGGGCTAATCCTCCCGCGATGCGACAGCCGCTTTTCACACTACCACATAGCTTGTCGCGCGATGTGAGTGTAAAAAAAGTTGATCAATCAGCAGGCGTGTGCACGTGTGACGGTACCCAAGACAGACATTTGTTCATTCGGACTACAGAGTAACAATCCATATCCGTGTGGGAAACATTAGTCAGTGAGGACATAAGTTTCGCCAAGACAGACCGCAGGAAGCTCACAGATAATTATGCTGCAGGGCATCAGCTGCAGTGTTTTGTGGTTGATAAGTGAATGAAAAGGATACAGCTGGAATAATGTCTGCTTATACATCCTAATATATGATATATGATACGATCGCGGTGAAACTCGAGCGGACGTGACATCACCGAGCGACGGCCGACGGCAACGGTGACCAAAATGAGAGTATATGGACGCGCGACGCTACGTCAGTGGGCAACGCAAATTTGGTAGCTGGGTGGCTTGCGGTGTGAACGCAGCATAAGACTTGATCTCGGTCTGCAGAAGCTTTGACAAATGAGTGTCCTTTGAGGACAGAGAGGCAGGAGCTGCAAGTGTGACCACAGTGAGAAGCATCTACAAACCTAACAATGGCTGCTTGTATAGAGCATGGCATGGATGCTGCATGCTCGAGAAGCATGTTTTATTTCAACTTGTGATTTATATCAAGTTATAAAGCTTTTTTCAGAAGATAAAGACCACCCTATTTTACTGCAGAATAATTAATATCAGCATAAACACTTTTGCTTACCCTTTAATAAACAAAAGTTAAATATATAAAAAATAAAAAAACAAACATACTGCACAGCCCTACAGCCTGGCACTCACATACAAGCACAATAAAGCTATTCCGACTTTGTGAGGCAGAAATGTGAAACAAAAGGAAAACAGAAATATGAACAATGTTTTTTATTATTACTTTTTTATTTCCAGGGTGGAGCAAAACAAACTCCTGGATCCAAACCCCCTGCAAAAACGGGTTCCACCCCAGGTAAGGACAAACGCTTCATACTTCATCTTTGAAATCTCAGTAAAATTATTTCCCTTTTTTTCAATTTGTTGTTTTATGATGAGTAATTTAAGAATTACTTATGATGTGTCATATTTTTTGTGATACAGCTAGTGCCAAGAAACCTCCCACTCCAAAAAATGAAAAAGGTAAAAAGAAAAAGTAGAAGCTAAAGCACCAATCATTAGTGATCATTTAAAGGTACCACGCCAAAGTCTGATCTGGCTTATCCTGGATCAAACTTGGCCAGCTTTTAGTCAGCACAGCTCCCTGTTTGTTTTTTATAATTTATTATTATTTTAGCATTATTTCCTTTATCCACGACTGCTCACTTGCTTCACAAACTGACATTTCTGATGCTTTTCTGATTGTTTAAGATGGCAAGAGTGGACAGAGCAGTCCTGGCACTCCTAAGTCTCCCTCTAGCCAAGCGCTCTCTGCAAAGGCAGCAGCCGAGGCCAATAAAGTGAAGAAGGTGGCGGTGGTGCGCTCTACGCCTAAATCCCCAGGCTCCCTGAAGGGCCGCACTGCTCCCCTGTCTGCAGCAGCACCCCTGCCAGACCTAAAGGCTGTCAAGTCCAAGATCGGCTCCACAGACAACATCAAACACCAGCCTGGAGGAGGAAAGGTAAAGTCTACTCAGATTTCATCTCCATACAGCCCAAGCATTTTGTGTGGTCTGCTAAAGGGAGATTTGTGTCCAGTCAACATTTTTCTTTACAGTCAAAGCAGCTCAAGAGACAAACATAATCATCTTGACTGATTTTAAGCCATGCAGCAACCTCTGAGTAGAACAACAAAGCAGAGATCATCTATTCATGTCGGTTTTTAACTTTCAAATGGCCTTCTGTACACACGTAAACTCAGTTTTAGGTCACCAAAAACTGCACATTCTGGATTTGCAGAAACAGTTTCATTTGTATTTCATCATTGGGCCAAAAATCCACCAGTATGTCTTTTCTATGATGTCACTGCATAACATAAGCAATTTTGTTTCCGGCTGACCTTTGCTGGTTTTTAACATTGGTGATTGAACTTCTTACATCACTACATTACATTCACATTGATCTCCCACTGCACTACTGCTTCATACAACACTTAATTAAACCACACTCATTGTCTATGTTTACATGAGAGCTTTTATTCCCCTTTAATTCAGAATAAAACTTAAATTCTCCTTTAAAAGTTTAAATGACCTAATTAAAACAACTAATTCTAAATGAAAATGACCATTCCAAATTAAACATAATTCCAAAGTAGGTGACTGTTTCATTGTTATTTTTAATCCAGGTTCCCCTGACAGAGACACTGGAGACACTGAACTGGAGTTTGCTTTCTTCTGGCTCTTTGTCCAATCAGAACTGTTCCCAACCTGCAGACCTTAAAGAGGACATATCATGCTTGTTTCTCCTTTTCACTATGCCAGACTAGGATGCCTGTAAAGCATTTCTGACCTCGGTACAAGTCATTTAGTTCCTTCATACCCCCACAATAGCGTTCTCAAAATCCTCATTTTAGGCCATAATGAAGCCCACGTTGAAACACTCGGTCTCAAGGATGACCTAAAGTTACCTCGCAACGTCACAGCCCTTTGTGCTCTGATTGGTCAGTTCTATCGGGGGCTGAGCCAGCCTGTCCTTCTTCTACTGTATTTTCCGGCAGGCTCAATGCAGCGACTGCGTATTGAGTCCCCCTACAGGCCAGAGCTGGTAATGAGTGAATGTGAGCTAGGGACTTATATACCCCTGCTGGTGGATGTGTTCCTCAGTGACGGTTTTGTGGCTAACGGACATCACAGAGGAGGAAGTGTTTTATCAGATTACTCCAATAAAAAGAAAGGTACCTCGTGTCGTCACGACGTTTTAAATCTCGCCGACATCTCGCAATGACCTATTTTCAGAGGCATCAAATCTCGTTCTAGGATATCAGAAAAAATACAATATCTCATTTTTTGAAAATTAAGGGGGTGTAAGGTCTTGTTTTCAAATGTATTATATTATGTGTAAGTATTAAATCATGCATCAGCATGATATGTCTCCTTTAAGAGGACTGGAAGTAAAGACAAATAAATGTGCTTTCCATACAAACCTTAATTTGGAATTACTTTTCCATGTAAACCCGAAGGAAATTCTGAATAATTTAATTCTGAATACTTAATTCCGAATTAAAAACATCATGTAACCGTGCCAACAAAACGAAACCTGCTGTTACAGTTTAAAGCCCCACCCACACATTCCCGTTTCTCATGGCGATTGTGCACGGTTGTCATAATCCCGATAAAATGTGCTTTGGTCATGATGCATGTGCTACTTGGTCTAGATCAGTCTTGTATAGTCGTGGATGAACGGCGGGGAACGGGGAAGGGTCCCGAAACTGTCGCGGAGAATCGCCGCTCTCAGTATAGCGGGATGGAAGCCTAATGCAGTCCTAATGTGAACGGTATTAGCGTAGCATGTATGGAGTTCAGTCGGGCTGATCGTGGCTCAATCCTGAAAGCTTTATGAGGATGACTGACAAGGATATATCTGTTTGTGCCCTGACTGTGTCCCGTTCAAGACGGCGCAAGCAACGGGGCTCAGTCGGGGCTTACGTGACGCGAACTGAGCTCCAGCGGTGCTGACGTCGTGTCAGCGGGATGAAATTTCATGGAGTCCTCGTCATATCGCTGTATTAACCTAGCTGGAGCGGGACGAATGCCCCCGAAGGGCTGTAGAAGCACTACTGACGGTGTATTTACAGGGTGTGTCCATGGTTGAGACTGTCATTTCATCCCGTATCATAGCGATCACACCAGCCTCGCCAATCGTGTACAGTCGTGCACAATCGCGATGAGAAACGGGAATGTGTGACTTAGGCATAAGGAGTAACCATGTGAACTGGTCAACTCAGAAGTTAGCATAGCACAGCTTCCCCTGAGAGAAAGCCAATAGGATCCTTTGGTACCAAGGATGAATCCCAATTCTACTCCTTAGACCTTGTCTTACCCTTTACCCCTTGGTTTTGCGCGTTCACGTCTAGTGAAGGAGTGTTCCAATTCTCCGTAGGGCTAAGGGGAAGAGCTAAGACCAAGGTTCCCATAATACACCGCGCCTACCAACACGAGGCAGAGCGGAGACCAAAGGTAGCGCTTGATTATAAGTAATTATTAAATCATTAAGTAAATATTAATCATGTTTTGAATTGTTGGTCGTATTTTAAAAAGTCTTGTTAATTCAAACTAGCTTTCACAATCGTAGCTACGGTTATTGTCGCATATGCCTACGTCACAGCTAGCAAGTAACTCTGGGTGATGATGACATAGCGGTAATCGAGGTGTGTCTCGTTTCTCAGCACTGTGTTTTCACCCCTTCCCCTTGGCCCTCAAAACAGAGGGCTAAAGGGAAGGGGTGAGAATTGGGACTTGCCCTAAGTCCCGTTGCAAACTAAGTTCATGGCCAGGAACAATAGCTGTGTTTGAAATCATTCCCATCACGGACATAGTGCACTATAGTGTGTTCTCCATTTTGTACTGTTGTTTGAATTCTCAGCGGTTAATTCTATTTACCATATAGTGTTACTATAAAATTCACAGCACAGCAAATGTGAGTGTACATTTGATGTACCCTATATTATACTTTTGTATACCACAATGCAATGCAGTCATGTTTTTCTAGAGGAGAAGAGAAAGAAGAAGAGAAAGAACGCTGCTACGGCACAAATTGGCGCGGCTTTCGTTTATAAATGGAAGAAAGGTTAAAGTACCTTAACGTGTTCTTGGTGTAACTTCTTTTTTTTCTTTCTTTTTTACATCTTTTAATAGTTTTAAACAGCTGCAAAATTTGCTACTTATCCTCCTGAGTGCCCGTTTTGATAACGTGACGCTTAGTGCAACCACTTCCGTCACATGAATATCCAGCAAATCTACTGATGCAATAATGTTTAGAAAATTTCAGTGTAGTGTCCAAAATCTTGTCCAGTCATTCCCTTTGCATTTCACTGTTTCATTTACACTACATAGGAAATAGTGAATGAGTAAACAGTTCCAAACACAGCTAATGTTTCTTTGTCCTCCTGAAATTTAAAATCAGTCAATCTGATTGTTTCAGCTTTTAAGGTGAGCTTTGACTCTGGGAAAGGTTTTCTGGAATAAATCTCCAGTCTTAGTCTTGCTTTTGGGTGTTGTTTTCTTTGTCCAGAGTGTTTTCATGCCCTGTTGTCTGAGTCTTTGTGTGCTTCTGAGTGTGTGGGCTGGTCCATTTTAGCATTAAAAGCTCCTCCTGTATTTGTTCTAATTTTGCACCAGCTGCAGTCACGTGTCTCTCTGCTAGTATTTCAAGGATACTGACTTGTGGTATTTATGGACCAAAGAAAGATTTAGAGTGCAGATCAAACACACACAGAGAGAGAATGAGCATACCCCCAGACAGACGACTCCCACCCCTCTTTCCCGCTCTCTCTCTAACACCTCCACCTGCATGCACTTCCACAGAAAAACACGAGTGCATTTCCTCACAGCTCATGTGTCACTCCATCGTCTTCTACGCTCAACATCTAAAAGCTGACATTTTCATTTTTCCAGGTTCAAATCCTTGATCAGAAGTTGGACTATAAAAATGTCCAGTCTAAGTGTGGCTCCAAAGACAATATGAAACATGTACCCGGTGGCGGCAATGTGAGTAACTGAGGGATGAACTCAACACCAGACTCTTGAGTATCTCTGCAGTTATGATCATCAAAAAACAACGTTTGGTAAAAAACCTTAGTGCTCTCTCATTTGTGCTCTCCATGTACAAATACATGATCAGAAGATGGACTTTTAATGGGATCTGTACAGTCACAACTGGCTCAATAACACACTGAACTAGTTAGATTATTGTATTAAGTCCTTGAACTAAAAGAAAAGCCTCATTTAACCAGAAGACCACTGCTTAACTGCATTAAAGCTGGCATCTGTAACAACTGATTGATTATTAGCACTGAGCCAGTGCACTAAAAGAATCAAGATTTGCATAATATTACATTTTTTATTTATTGAAGTCTTAAAAATATCCTCTGATAGTATCAAAGACAAGTATCGTATTTTGCAGTGGTTAAATAAAACATCTGTGTGATATTAAAAGATGAGAAGTTATGGATGGCAGCTTAAATGAAACGAGTCAGAAAAGGTCTAGATCTCATCCCTTCATCATCTTATTTTCTCCTTTCATGCTGCTCCTCTCCTGCAGCTTTCTACACCAGCGTGTCTGACTATTTTATTGTCCTTCTCGCACTGTGCAGGTCCAAATCTTGGACAAGAAGCTGGATTTATCCAGCGTCCAATCTCGCTGTGGCTCTAAAGACAACATTAAACACACACCTGGAGGAGGAAAGGTGAGAAATCCAGATGTTGCTTCAGCCTTTTCAAGTTGTTGTCTATATGTGTTTATTTACAGGTCTTCATAGTGAATAGGACAAGGTTAAATCTTTTTAAATGGTTTGGGTATTTACTTCTCAGATAGGTGTACTGACCAATCAATATGATCAACAAATTACTAAAAAACATCTGAATACAATCAGATAAATGATTTAAAAAATGTCCTCAAGTGCATTTTCAGTTGCTAAGAACATTTGATGTGTCAAATGTGATGAAAAACTATACATGTTAAATTTTATGGATTTTTTCTTTGGGTTTCAGAAGAAAGGGAGATAAACATTTCAGCTCCAAAAAACAGAATTTCCAGGTTATAATTTGTGTTTTCAGGCTTTAATGGTTAAATCAGGTGTAAAAATAAAGTTATAAGGATTAATTAATAAATACTGTAACACAACTTTTATTGCTCTCATTTTCTGCTACTTTGTATTTATACTCCACTACAATCTTGGACGTATGCCACTTTTACATCTCTTTATCTTTAGTCTTCCTAAAGCCGGGAATCCATTGTGCGATTTTTGGCCCTTTTTGACACGATTTTTCACCCATGCGACTATTTTGGGGATCGGGCCAAGTTTTGCTTCAATCATGCGTCTCACATCGTGTAGTATACACGAAGTAACGAGAAGCGATTAACACCTCACGACCACCTCCCAATCAATCGGATGAATATGAAACCTGTTTGAAATCCTGGTTGCCCCTCGTGAGGCTAAGTCACACTACACATGCGCAAACGTAGATACAGAAGAGAAAACAAACGCACAAGACGGAGCAGCATTGCATCACAGCGGACCTGGACCCAAGCAGTGAAGGGTCGACTTGTTGAGCTGTGGCAGGCACAGTGGAGCCTATTCAGGCAATGCGTTTTTGTTATTCATTCGCATCTGTGAGCATCCGACCACTTTCCACTTATTCTTCTACTACTACTTTTAACGTTGCATTTCCAGATACAAGAGTCCGACGTGTCGTCACGGATGTAGGCTACTGTAAGACTTTATTACATTATAAGTTCTTATAATATATATCCATGCGTGTTGTACATGGACGAACAGTGTGAGCAGTCAGATCACATCCGAGCATCGGGTCGTATAGTGTGAGAAGAAGAATCGTGAGCTGTGAACTGTTAACCCCGGCGATTCACTCGTTCAGTATGAGCAGCAGCTGAACACCGCGATCGAGTAAGTCGTACAGTGGATGCCCGGCTTAAGGCCGGCTACACACTAGGTGATTTCTAATTTCATTTTTTGGCCTGAGACTTTCAGACATGTTATATTCCGAAAGTACAGTGACAGAGCCTTCAATCAAGAAGAACTGCATCATAATAACCAAACATGTATAATACTAAAATTCCAGATCAGGTGGCCACATTCACAAAACTTACAGTAGGCAAAAATGGAGCAGACCTGGAAGTGTCCACAGCTGAATGCAGCGTACTTTTACAGCTCAGAAATATGGCAACAAGTGTAAACTCAACTTAATCATCTTAGTGTGGATTTTCACCCATATTTTTAAAGTGTTTTTTTTCTATTGCCACAAAAGAGGAAGACAGTCCACTGCTGCTTGACCCTCCATAAACCAAACCAAACCCTATAAATTTATTTGTTTGCTTTAGATTCTTTGAGGTCTTATTGTAGTGAAAACCCCACAGTGAAAATGTTACAATAGGCGGTCATCTTGTGTGTGCATTTGGAGGAAAAAAAATGTAAACATCACTATAAATCACCCCAGTGAGTCTAACTTCCAATGTTTTAAAATGGGTAAAAATGTGAAAATCATCTTGTGTGCTGTCCGCTGCAGAGAACAGATGTATAGATAAAATCCAAAACAAGACTGAAATAGGAAAAAATGTTCGTTTAGCATAGCAAAGGCTGCAGACTGAATCACTTAGTGGCAGATTTTTATTGTAAAAATGTAGACAGAACAATTTAATGAGTTGAAATTTCCTATGAGGTATAATATGATATGTGCTATTCATCACACTTTGTGCTTATTTTCACCTGTTCCTTGGTGTATAACTAAAAAATGACCAAACAGATGCTGTCTTTGCAGTGTTTTTAGATACATTTAAGAGTTGGTTATTTTCAGGGAGTTATAAAAAGTAAATGACTCAGTACATTAATATTGCATGCATCACAATCTGCCTCATATTCATGTCGCTTATTGTATGCCGACTTTTGCTAGCAGATCACTTTGCTCACTGTTTGCAGAGAACTTGCTTCACTTCTACAAACTCTTCACTCTTTTCTCTTTTTACAAAACTGACTTTGTCATCACTTTAGTTTCTCAGTGGTTCTTCTTACTTCTGCACTTTTCCAGGTTCAAATACTTGATCAGAAGTTGGACGTTAGTAATGTGCAGTCTAAATGTGGCTCCAAAGACAATATCAAACATGTACCCGGAGGTGGTAATGTGAGTAACTAAGGGATCTTCTCATCTCTGCAGTTACGATCATAACACAAATCCTTATCTTAAACAAATTTAAGCACTTCCCCTTCCTCTTTAATCAGCCATACCCCCTGGTTCGCTCTCTCTCGCCACCGAGCCTCCAGCTCATTCCTATAACTTCTAATTTCCTCTCAAAGAAATGGTCCTCATCCGCACCCTCGGCTGCTGGTTCTTCCTCCAGGATAACCTTCTGTCTTCTCCCACATATCAACTTTCCAGGTTCAAATTCTTGATAAGAAGTTGGACTTAAGCAATGTGCAGTCCCGCTGCGGCTCCAAAGATAATATAAAACATGTACCCGGTGGTGGCAATGTGAGTAGATTTGGGATTTAGCTTGTGGCAAACTGCAGGTATGCAGCTGTTGCCAAAAACCCTCTTGTTGCTTCTCCTGAATGCATCTTCACGAAGGAGCAGGATGTCAGAGTGCACGAAACCTCTGTGTGAAACCTGTTTCCTCCCTACACAGACCTGTTAACACCTCCTATATTAACAGATTTATCATTGAACTTATACAGTCATGAGCATTTCATACTGAGCACTAGAGCAACCAAACTGTAGAAACCCTTCACTGCTTTCCTACACTTTCCTGTCTGAATGAATTAATCTCTGAATTAGTAAATCTGATCCTCTTTGTTACTGTACAGTCGCTGTTAGCACTCACAGTGCCTCTGCTGTCCCTGCCAACAGTGTTATGTAATGCTCATGGGCTAATGTAAGCTTGATGTTGATTCTGTGCTTGTTGGTTTGACCGTGACAACAATTTGACCCTGAAACTGGCCCCTCGACAAAAACTGATCAAGGCCCTTTTCTGCCAACATGATTACAAACACGTTTCTCTCAGCCAGGATTCTGACAATAATGACTGATTTAAAATAAAGGAGTTTCTATCTCAGAAAAAAAGAAAAAGTATGCACACTGTTCATCTCCCAGTGACAAAATGTTATTTAATACAGGGCAACCTGTGGACCTACAAGCCTGAGGAAGATCGAAAAACATCAACTTGTATTAAAAAGGTTTCGAGGGGTGCTGGTGTGGCAGAGTGGTTAGCAACCATGCACAGCCCGACACATGCAGTGTCCTCCTCTACTCTCTCGCATCTTTCACAAGCCTATCCACTGTCTCTCTCTCCTACAAATAAAGGCACAAAATGCCCAACAAATAATCTATAAAAAATATATATATATGTAAAACGTTTCTTACTAGGGGCTGAACAGAGTGCTGATGTTTTTTCTTTCATTTCTTTCATCATAAAAACACAAAACAGGATATTTATGGCAAACTAGTTATGATATAAAATGCTGAGAAACCTGAAGTTAAAAAAAACATGCGTCATGACATTTATAAGAGTCTTAGATTAAAGTTTTTATCAAAGAAAAAAGTATCAAGAGAGTAGGGAAAAAGTCTTGAAGACCTTACTGACAGATATAAAGAAACTTAATAATGTTATGTAACATCGTCAATTCTGTTATATGAATTGGGTTGAAATAATTATAAAGGAAAACACTGAAAATCATGATAATGTATAATCTAATTATGTCAAATCAATATGAGGGGAGTCTAAAAAAATACTAACAATGTCTTATTGGGATACAAGGTAGTATGGGTTTCATTTCAGTACTGGCAGATAATCGATCAAAAATAGTAATTGATATTGGAAAATATATAAAAATGTGTCAACATTTACTACAGATATTATGAACTGATCTATCAGCATGAAGTCTGTGCAGTTTTTTCATATCAGTTCTAAATGGGAAGAATAACCTCCATAATAACACAGGGCTGCCATTTTCATATTTTAAGCATATGGACCTCTGTTTAAAAAAAAGTTCTGCATTTAAAAACAAACTATCATTTTTATTTCTTCTTATATCATGACTGGTTCGTAACACAAATGGACCATCAACTACAAAAGGAACAAGTCAACTTAATGTAAAGTAGAGGTGTGAAAAATATTGATACAGCAATATATCGCGATATTTTGAGCACTGATACAATATCGACATTTCAAATCTTTATAATCGATTTTTTGTAAAAACAAAAAACTCGTATTTTATCAGAGTTGGAAATAAAACACAACAAGAAATACATTGGAAAATACTACAAGTTAACGATTACTCCTCCACATAATTGAAGTTTGTCATAATACGAAGAAATCTTAAACTCAGGTTTTATGTTTTTAAAACAGAAAACCCTCCTCAAGCTCTAAAGTAAAAATTATAGTTTGAAAGTCAAGAATGATTTCAAAATTAATACTAAATCCTTGAATTCAAATACTGCATGAAATGGCTGCATCGGCTCTTGCATTATTAGGACTGAAATGTTTGCTGTTACAGGATGTTTGTCTAATTTCTTCATGACACTGGCAGAAATGGGCCTCTCTCTAAATGCATGAATCGTGTGTGTGGATGTCTTTATTCAAACTGATCCGTGCTACAAGCTGCATGATCAGATGCGCTTCACAAAGAGAAAAAAACATTTTTCAAAAGATTCTTAATTCCCCACGGTGAGGGGAACTGATTGTGTCATAAATCGTCTTTGGCTGGAAACAATGCGTCTCTGTCCTCGGCCTCTTCACCAAACTGTGCCTGTTGTCGTGAGCCCTGAGATGAGCTCAGCTGAGAGACTGAGTGCTTTGTGTTTGAACAGGAGGGTCTGAGATGAGGTCACTGAGACAACTGCTCACTTCAATCAACATCAGTCGGTCAAAGAATGTCATCTACCACACTCAAAAATCTAAGTTTTTAACATTAGACTAGATCACTCTTCTTCATTTGTGTTTATTAAGGTTCAAATGGTCATGGACGGCATCACGAGACTTGAATATCTAATCCAGAGTGTCTTTGTGTGTCCAGTTTGATCTGTTTCCCTCCTTCCTTCTGTAACAGTTTAGAAGACTAACAGGCCCGTTTCTGACATCTTATGATCCATAACTGCATGCCATCAAAGCTTCAAGTCACCGTGTCTGATCATACTCTCTCTCTGCTGTTTCCCTCTCACAGATTCAAATTGTGCACAAAAAGATTGATCTGAGCAACGTTCAATCGAAGTGTGGATCAAAAGATAACATTCGTCATAAACCTGGTAAATATGCTTGTCATAAAAAATGAGAAAGTCTGTCTTTAACTGAGTCAAGAGGACACGTAACGTACCTTATTTCAATGTAAACAGGACATACTATTGGCCCTTTTCCATTAGCCCTACTCTACTCGCCTTGTGCTGCTTTTCCATTAGCCCTAGCCGTCTGCCCATCGGAGTGAGCGGCACTGCAGTGACGTCATTTTGAGCGCGACACAACAATTTGTGGCTTTTTCTCACAAACCCAGTAAAAAAAGGAAAGCAGGTGAAGGCTCCAGGTGGTAAGAAGAAATACCCCTTGAGAAGCTCGGGAGAGTTTTGGAAGCTATACAACAGAATGAAGCCGAGGACGAGAGCAATCGAGCTGCAAAGAAAAGACGTATGAGGGTAAGCTAATGGTAGCTACTGCTAGCATGCTAGGTCGTCGCGCTCATGACTCATCGATGACGACATTGTCTGACCAATCAGAAGCCGGCAGTCAGTGACGTCATCTTTCAGTATCGACTCAGCTCGCTTGGAACCAGAGCGGAGTAGTTACTAAAACTATCTTTTTTTAGGAGGTACCGGGCTAGTGGAAACACGCTGCAAATCGAGTAGGGCCAAGGCGTGCTAGTGGAAAAGGGCCATATGACACTTCTGTGTTTTGCATTTTAATCTTCTTTGTTCTACTTCAGCAAAGTTCAGAGGGACAATTTGTACTTATAACTTGGGCTGGGCAGTTTATTAAGTTTTAAGATATAATAAAACATTTTAGCATGGGATGTCAGGCTACACAAAGTTTCATTTGTTGAGTTTATTTAGCATTGTTTTGCAATTTAGGAGCATTTTGGTCTTTTTTGTAAATCAAATCCTACCTGTTTAACCCTTTAACTCCCAGTTCAGCTTTTTGGCAGAGGCCAATATATTCAGGAATAATTAATGTGTGAAAAAATAATCATTGTTTGTTTCTGTCAATTTTTTAGGATACAGAAAAAAACTGCAAACAAACCAAAATAACTGAGATTGTCTTTGTGTTGGATTTTAAAAGCTAAAAGTTTTATTATTACCACAGTTTTTTAATACTTAACTATTTACTAATATGATCTATTTGTCAAACTCAGTATAATCTATTTCAAGTTATTTTTTTGTTTTTTATTTGCAAACATTTCTGCCTTTTGATATTGATTTGTCTTAAATATTTGTGCACTTTTTTCATCGCATAATCAGCTGTTAGCTTCTGATACCTTTAAATCCCACACCAAGAAAATATCTGATTTTTGAGTTGTTTGTACTTTTCTCTGTTCCCTGAAATGTCAACAGTGTTAGACAATGACCTGATTTGTTCTGTTTTTAAAACATTAAATATCACTGATTTTATTGATGACCTCTGCCAAACAGTTGAGCTGGAAGTTAAAGGGTTAATACCATAGCTTCAAAGGTCCCAAAAAAATCTGATTTGGTAATCTACTGTTTAATCATCAAAAAGTGCAAGCAGACAACCATACTGCCAACTTCTTCACAAATAAGTTGGTCAGGAAGCACATGCTAGCTCTTGTTCCCTGAAAAAAATGACTGAAGATCATTTAGTTGTTTAGTTAGAATGATAGCTTTATCTTTGTGAAACTCATAATTAGGGATGCGAATTGATAAGATTTTATTGAGACCAGTGCTATTAACGATCCTGCTAATCGATCCAATTCTTTAATGATTCCCTTCGTGATTCCTGCAGATTTTCCGTGTGGGCAAATGTTGGTCTGTAGATTTTCAATGGCAACAATGTCAAACACACGTCACAGCATAGATAACTGCTTCTGCAAGTTGCTCACTAAAGGCTGTGCAGAAGATGTCTTTTGTAAAAAAAAAAAAAAAGCCACAATTCTGACCACTTCTGAAACTTGTACGCGGAAGGAATTGATAAGGGAATTGGGTAGCAAAAAGACTCATAATATCGCTTCTTTAAAGCTGTGGTCTACGATTTGAAACCGCAGCCTGCCCCCCCCTTCCCTCACCTCTCCCCTCCGTGTTCCAAGATCCCGCCCCCAGCTCGTGTCGCCTCATAAAGCCCCCTCGGACAGAGCTACGAGCGACTAGCACAATATATCAGCAGCAAACTCAATCAAAAACAGCTCAGCTCAACTGAAAGTATCAAACACGACAGACATCCCCCTTGTAACACACAGCAGTAGCCATTTCAATTTGACCGGCGGCAATGCGGGTCTGGCGCCGCCAGAGCGGAGCCGAGTGTGGGGGAGGATTTATCTTTCTCAGCCTGTCCTCCCAGCTCAGCTGTGCAAACGATTAGCGGCTAACAGGCTAACCCGCTCCCCTACAAGTTATTAGCCCGTGCAGGCACAAACTAACCACAGTTATTCAGCAGACATCTCCCACTGTAGTAAACAAAGCCATTACCTGATCAACCAGGGGTGAAACGGCTGATGCTGAAGGTCTGACGGCCGGCTGAGGCTATTCGTTAGCCGTTAGCCCGCTAACAGGCCTCAACCCGCGGGCAGAGCTCCGTTGGGCCCCGCGGGAGAGGGAGGCGGCTTCGGTCTCGGCGCTAGGCCTTTCCGGCTCCATGATAGTTCAGTAGCTAACGCTGCTAGCTGCTCACCGGAGGTAGAGGTGAGGAGGCGGGACCATGGGCATGAAGCTGCGTAGCGAGGGAGACGAGGATTGGATGGACTCAAAGACCAACTCACGGACCAATTAATAGTTGCAGGTTCTTAGGCTTGATTGGTCAGCTGGTATGCAGCTTTTCAGCGGATATACTGAATGGATTTTTTTCATTCTTTTTGGTCTTTATATTGTGTAGATGGGACCATAGGACCATAACAGCCTTATAAACGGTGTTATTAATATGTACAAAGCTTCCAAATCGTAGACCATAGCTTTAATTGAGCTGTTGATTCTCAACTGAAATTGGTTTTCAGTTCCCATCCCTACTCATAATATTAAATTGTGTAGGTTGGTGCTTTCCAAAAATGTGCTATGGCCCTCTAGTGGGCCTCAATGGTACTGCAGCTGGGCCAGAACAGGTCATTTCTGGTGAATAAAATTATAAACATGATTATTTTAAAAACTAAAATCCCATTTTACATGAACACACATTACAGGCTTTATGTTTCTATGTTGATTTAAGTTGTTCGCAGGTTTTCCTACAGACAGCTGAGTAGATTTTTTTTTATTATTGCCATTGTAGTTTGTAGTTGTTACTGCAGATTATGGTGCCCTATTCTAAAGGTGCATTCACACTGAACATGACTCGGCGACCAAGATGACATCACGTCAATAAAATAGCTCATTTTGTCATTTGGTCATCCAGGTTATCAAAGTCACATTCAATGTGAATGTACCTTTGGGCGACCTGGGCAACCACTCTCCATGCAAAGTCATTGTACAGTCAGGATAGGGTGGGTCCAGCCCTACCTCATAGCATCAGATTGTCCTGTTTTATATACATGAAAAAGTTCTTTCCACTTTTCAGTTATTTATAAAACTTCCTTTTCAGTTTCACAGTGATAACTCGCCGTGCTCTGTCCACAGGTGGTGGAAATGTTGAGATTAAAAATGAGAAGATGGAGTTTAAAGTCCAGTCTAAGATCGGCTCTCTTGACAACATCGGCCACGTTCCAGGAGGAGGACAGAAAAGGGTAAAAAAAAAAAATCTAGAAAAACCTATGAGTTAATAACAAGTCACATTTTCTTACTGTTTCCTATTTATATGTTTTCATCTTCTGCCACTTCTGCTGCTGCAGCTTTATGGGACACAGCTAGAAAGATCACTTCTCTGCTCTCTTAGACTCTAAAGTTTAAAAGGAAAAATATCTTTGGAGGTGATTTCCATCAACAAAGATTTTTAAAGGAAACTTGACCCTGAATACGAACACGTATAAGTGCGTAATCTAAGATTTGAATAAAGTTGCAAAAACTGCCCCCTTGGAATTACAGCATGCGTGTTTGCCTAGTTAATGTACCAAATGTTCCACAGAATTAATAATTGTCAGAAGCATGCAAGGCTCGCTGATTGCAAAATGCAGACCGTGGGACTTGAAATATTTTCTGTCATACTAAATCAAAAGAAAGGAATTGTGGGTATTTAAAAACAGCGCAGATGTGCGGTTGTGCACAACCAAAGGCATCAGACCACAGGATTAAAATGATGTGGTTTGTGTTTTGTATGCACTTTTATTCCCCCTGGAATCTATCTTTTCAGAATTTATTATTAGCAATACTCATTTTAATGTCACTAAAAGATCTACAAAGGATTTGTTAATTGAAAATAATTGCTGATATTTGATTCTAAATGGTGATCAATCTTTTTTTAGTGGATGCTTAAAATTAAATTATTAAAAAACCTGCAAGTCTACAGGAACAGTGCAGAAATGTTAACATTTCCTTGATTTCAGACTCAAATCATGTCAAAGAGATTTATTTTGTGGGCTTGCCATACCAGTGAGATCTGAAATAATGAATCAGAGGAAGGACACAGCTGCAAATTACTTAGAGTGTTAATACTGTTGGGAAAGTGCGATATTTTAAGTAGAATCTGACTCAGTGACATCAAACAGTCACATCTTAATGTGACCAGGCTTACACTTCCATGGCATTGATCATTAGTTGTTTTTTTCTGTGGAAGTCATTCAGTTAAATTTAACAATGAAGCAATTACATTTTCTTAAAGAACTATTCTTCTTGATGTTTTTACGTTGAAATTTATACCATCTGATTCTAAGGGTAACTTTCACTCTTGTGATTTTTTGTTGTCTTGATTTCAAACATGGAAGTTACAAATAAAGCAGAAAAAGAAACAAAGATAAACTGATCGCTGAAGCATCTTACATACGCAAAAAGGAGTGGGAAGAAAGAAACTTATTTAATTGTACCCCTTACTTTTGTGTCATTTTTTTTCATCAATTACTCTTACTGTAATCACAAGATGTATTTAGCTATAGCAGCAGGGTTTCTGAAATATAACAGAAATGCAGGAAAGTATTTCACTCAAATATACCAAAGTTTGTTACCAAATTTAAAAGCATCAAGCATACAGTGCATACGTATTTAAGAATACTTAAATTGTGTTCTAAATAAATATATAAACCCCATAAGCATAAAAAGCAATCAATATTAATCACTGTATCACATAAAAGTAATTTATTGGTTCTTCTTTTTAAACCCAATGATCTTGGAAATTTGTTTCAACAGTTCTACTCCCAAATGGTTATACTGAGACATTTACTGTTGAATGGACACTATGAGCCCCTCCATTTTCAAGATATTTTTTTTCGAGTAGCCTAATATTGTTTAGCGTAGTTCGTTTTTTTGGATTCAACTACATCAAAGAATCTAAATATTTTAGATGTTAAAAAACAGATCAGCATATTCTCAAAAACAACATTATAAACGATTCTTCTTGTTCTTTTTTGCAGTATACAGAGGGGTTGTAGTAATAATAATAATAATAATAATGAATTTTACTTAGAAAGCACCTTTCATGACACCCAAGGACGCTGTGCAAACTTTAAAACAACAACAAAAATACCAGAGAGCAGGGGAAAACAGTCGTGCCAGCATCCACTCACCTGAGGGTTGCAGAAAAGGAGACAGGAGGAGAGGAGAGGGGGAAAAACTATTTTAAACTAGGCACCTGTCAGGGGAGAGGAGTGCGGGATTGGAAAAAACTCCTCAGCACATGAGTAACATTACAACAGACATGGAGACAAGCACATGGGGGCCAAGAAAGCGTTGAGTTGGAGGGTAATGTCTGAATGTGTGCCATAGTGGATGTGTATGCGTAAGCCCATGACCTCGACTCATCTTCAGTCCCACTCATAGTCTCTGCCGCCTGATAACTGATGACATGGTGACTTGGAGAGAGTGAGCTTTATGTGTTTTACTTTGAATGAAAAATAAGAATAAAAACTTAGTGCAGATAGGAAAGTACGTGGAATTAGCAAAAGGGACAAGTAGAGGGGGAAGATGTTTGATATCACAAAGTCCAGATTCATGTATCCGGCCACTGCTCAGGTGCTACAGTCGCTCAAATACAGTGAAACCTATACAGACAAAAAAAGCATGGGGTTGACAGAACTGTTTAAAATCTGAATGTTATTTTCTGCAGTCATCATGATAAGAATGTATGGTCTAAATCTGACTTGTTTTTTTTACTTTCACCATCTTCACGACTAAATGGTAGTTTTCTAGTAGATACAGTAGTCTTGATTATAAAAGTTAGAACTTCTTGTACAAAAGGTTATAAAATTGCTGGAAGAGATTTTATTTTCCAAAATGACATTATAAATCAAAATAAACCATACTCAATGATAAAAATGACATATTCTCACAATAAAAAGACGTTTTACAATCAGACATTGCACTGCTTCCCTCCTAAGTTTGGCACTAGTGCTTTTCTCCCACATCTGTTTTCATTTGTTCATCCAGCTTTTCTGTCTTCACCATAATTTATTGATTTTTCTTTCTGTTCAGTTTTTCCTTTTTCATATGTTGTGTTGCATTTTGATTTCTGTTGATGCCATCACGTATACTTTTGTCGCATGCTTTGTCATTTCCTTTGCTGGGGGCTCCTCTGCAGAGGGAGAAGGGGAAGGAAGCAGAGGGGAGCACCTCAGGCAGCCCCTCCATCCCCTCCCCCGCTGTCACCCCCCCTCAGTCACCTCAGACTGTCCCCTCAGCATCCATCACACCCATCCTGACGAACCCCCTCATAAAGATTGAGGATTCCTGTAAGTACCATCGAGATGTGTGATACTATCTGCTGCAAACAGTCACATAAATGTTGACTCAGTTAAAAGCAGGATATTCAAAAGGGAGCTCAGCCAGGGAATTGTAAAGGGTGAACTATGAAGCCCCGATGATGATTTTTGACACAACAAATGGTCTGAACTATGAAATAAATGGAATTCTGCTGCCCCAGACATACAAATGTGTGAACTTGCATGTATAACCCAAGTATTTGATCCTTTACATAACAAAATAAGCTGTGCAGTAGTGTTTTCCTGTCCATTTGGTGCGTTCCAGTTGATCTTGGAAGTCAGACTGAGTTGCAAATTAGTTGTGTGACTGGAAATGCCCCTTTTAGTAAGAATTTCTACTTGTACAGAATTTCTTGAAAAGTTTGACGATCATCTTTACCAGCTTGAAAATGAGATGTGACTCAATTTCCAGAACAAAATAGGAAAAAGAAACATATTGCAAAAGTCTAAATGTAGAGCATTTTCCATTGATTTTTTTACATTTCAACTTTATCATCTTTTTAAGGACAAAAACATTCATTTAGTAGGGAAAAGTGACATATTCCAGTTTGATCAAACTCGAGCTATCACCTATCCTTTAAGTGCCTGTTGCTAATGTGTAGGTTAAAATTGCATTGTTTTCGATTCATTAAAACATTTTTGCTAATTAATACAGCTAAAGCTTAAATGGGTTGTGTCCAAAATCACATTTTTTCTGATCCAAAATGTGTGATGATCTTTCACCACTTTTCACAATGCATTGGAGGATACTATAGATGGGCGGCATATCCTCTCATTCAACTCAAGGTGTAAAATGGTGTCTCCATACTTTATCATTATTTTGTTTCATTGTATCAGTTCTTATGTTTTTGTTATATTGCTAGTAATCCTATTTGTTTCTGTCTATTAAAGTATAAGTTTTTATTACATATTAATGACCACCCAATTTAAATGAGGTTTAAACAGGCTTATTTCCCTAGACAGTGGGTCTATGGAGATCTATTAAAACCTTATTTATATCATAAAGGCTCTATTTCAGGGGTGTACAGTAATAATTTATGTTTACTCCATTAACTGTTACTGAGTGGCTTTTTTTGTAAAAACAGTATTTTTACTTTAATATCTTTGTGGGAGGTATTGTGCTCCACCACATTTCACATAGAGACTGAGTGAAAAAAAAACAGTAAAAAAGCCAAACTAATCCAAGCTTTCTGTCAAACCAAATTTAATGTATGTTATTAAAACCGAGCTGTAACTCAATTTGACTGTTTCTCAACAACATTCAGTATAAAGCTGCATTTACCCCCAGGTTATGTGATTTTGTATTTGGGGGAACTTGTTGATTTATATTCATATTTGTAGATATAATACAGTTTGCTTGTACAAAGCTGTAACTCAGATAGTGGACCAGAACATTTGAGTGATAGCTTTAAAATTTAATAGTAGAAATAGCCGAGCTGTCTGTTTAAATTCTGTTTTATATTTTGTTATATACCAGAACAAATAACCAAAAAGCCAGTCATGACATTTGCATAATCACACTGTTGTCTTTGTGGCACAGCACAGAAAAGAGTACTAAAACATACTCAGAGATTGCAGTTTTGAACTATAAAGAAACTACTGGCAAAATACACAGAAAGAGAGTTTTAGGACATTTTTCAATATTGATAGTTTGTAACAACGACCAGATCACATCCGGGTAAAAGTCCTCGGTTAACACGGTTACATTGTGATCCAGTACACTGCCTAGCTACCAGAGACTCCTCAGTGGAGCTAATTTTGGCTTTAAGACCACAGCCGGGAGAGGTTATTGCTTTTCCAATGAACGTTGGATACTCACAGTGTCAACAGCTCGTCCAGGTCGCCCTGTGCTCCACCGTCCTCCTCTTTTCCCCCAACATGCGCCAAACTCACGCTCCATCACGGCCTGTTGGTCAAGCTAATTTAAGACCCTCTCAGGCTTTATTCGGTCCGTGTACGTTTCAGTCTGGTGTTTTATTGTGAGTTAAAGCAACACGACCCAGAGTTTCAACAAGGATTCGATATACTTCAGTGAAATTATTCATACTTTTCTGAAATGCTAAAACTCTTCAGGTCTCGCAGGTAACGAGGGAGACGCTTTTTAAATAGACAGGCAGCGTCAACGGTTACGCACACGGATTCACTTAGACGTCATTACGTCATTCAAAACATAATTAAGCAGCCCAGTGCTGCTTTGATGACAGAAGTCATTAATGAGCTATTTTGTTGCGCACGTCCCACCTGGCGCCATTTTTATGTCAATTACAATGTGCAGGTCTGTTTGTAACCTTGATAACTTCATTAGCAAATGTTTCCATGAGTTAATTTTAAAGATATCTTTACTTTTAAGTGAAAACGCGTTTTTTTTTATTAGACTTTCTTTTTAGTTCAGCAAAATTTAAAGAACTATGTTACTTTTGACATATATTGACAAAATTACTCGGGATGCACATTACTGGATTTTTTTTTTGTCAAAACGACAATATCTTAAGACTTACCTTAGTTTTTGACCCATGCTGATATTAATACCGACACTGATAAATCATTTTGGTTACTACATCTTCACTAAATGCAAGTTGTATTTTCACACCAACAGAAAAAATCAAGCTTAATTTGACCTTAACACATTGAAAACACATCTGTTCTATATTAAGCTCTTTTTGGAGCTTTAGAATTAAAATTAATGTGTGAAAATAGAAAAAAAACGTAATACCAAACTATCTTTTAATGTTGAAAATAAATATTTGCTTGAAATTGTGCAATAAATAATTTTAAATCTTGTTACACTTTTTTTATAAGTTTAACTAAATGTATAATGTTGTGAAATGCAGAAGACAATGTTCTCTGGATTTTTCATACGATTTTGTGCCCCAGCCCCCATTTTAAAAGCAATGCTGGAGCCCATTATAGTATTCACCTTGTTTTGAGTCAAAATATAAAAAGCTTGATATAACAGTGTTTTGTTTTGCTCACAGCATATTAAATCATTCAGCATCTAAAATAAAAAAATACTGGTGAAACAGCTCAGTGGTCTGTTGAATTAGAGATCCTGCAAACACAGTGATCTTGAGCAAAAAAATTGTCTTTTTTCATGAGAAAGTCCATTTTTCTAAGTGTTGATGAATTTCTTCTGAAGGATTCTGTGGTATAAAGAGTAAGGGTCGTAAAACAAGGGTTTTGGAGTGATTACACACTGACAGTATATCATTTGTGGCCTGTGTAATGCATTGTGTTGCCCACTAGAGGACATCCTGCATAGTTCTAGACCATCACTCCTTGCAGCACGAGTAAATAATCTTTTTCTCTGATTGTGCTGCAGATTGAGAGCCACAAACTGACCTTCCGTGAGTCAGCCAGGGCCCGCACTGACCACGGTGCTGAGATCATCTCTTTGGAAGACTCCCCACAGCAGCTCAGCAACGTGTCCTCCTCCGGCAGCATCAACATGGCCGACTCCCCGCAGCTCTCCACGCTGGCTGACCAGGTGTCCGCCTCCCTGGCCAAACAAGGCTTGTGAATGCACCTCCTCCTCCTCCTCTTCCTCCTCTTCCCCCTGTCCTCGCCCCTCCTCCACCTCCACCTCCACCACACAACCACGTTAGAGGAGTTGTGATGCCTTCCTCATTATGTTCACAGGACTTTTTTAGCTACCCATCACTGTTCATCCCTCACTAATTGTTCTTAAAAGATGAAAACGGATTAACAAGTAGGCCCACATGTACTTCAGTTCTCTCTGTGGTCTTTATTTGCTCTTTATACCTTTTGTAAGTTCCCTTTAAGAGTCAAAGCACCCCAGCAGAGCCAAATTCTCCTGATGAATCCGACTAATTCTCTTCATGGTGAATCATTCAACACCCAGTTTCCCATCAACATAAACTGTGAACCCTTAGGAAGTTAAAAAAAAATGTCCCCTTGATGGGTGTCCACTTCTATTTTGTTTCCTTTTTTATGACGCTAGATCTTATAAAATGGAGGGAAAGCAGTGCCAGTTTTGATGTGTTTCCACCAAGCAGCTTGGTTAAGTTTGGTTCAGTACTGGACACCGTTATCTGTTTCTCTACCATCAGAGGTTTGGAAAGACACTCAAATAGTCGTTCCAAGATGTCCTACTCTTTTGGCTCCTTGCTGTTATAGCTACAAGCATTCCTGTAGGTTGCTTTCAGATGACATTGTGTCACAGTGGTGGAGTCTAGATGGGGGGAAAGTGACTTCTGCATTGAGAAGCTCTGCTAAAGTGATGTTTCAACTGATCAATATTGGAAAAAAAAAAAACCAACACTAGAGACAGAAAATAGGAATAGAAAGAACAGTTGCAGAGAGATTTAAAACCACCATCTAAAGTACAGGGGAGAGAGTCAAACAGCACTCATATGTGGAGTTTACCTGTTCACCAAAAACAGCAAACAAACATACAATATTTACAACCCTATACTCCATTGGTTTCTTCAATCTAAATGCTAACAGCAGATGCCCTTTGCTATTTCTAACATGTCCCTTTATTTAGACTCTTGTAGCCCCTCCACACGTCCTAAAGGCAGAAAGCTGTTCTCATAAGCCCCGTTTCCATCAGGGGGTTCAGTGCGGTTCGTCTTGGTATGGCTCGCTTTTTGTGGCGTTTCCATAGCCTAAAACCGGGACAGGACCGGTTATGCGAAACGTACCGTCCTACTTTTTGGGACTCTTCTGTTGGGGTGCCAAGCATACTGATCCGACCCCAGAAGGTGGAGCTAGCTAAATTTCCCTCAGTCTCATAGTTTCATCTTGAGTGAGCACCACCCACAGCACCGACCAGTCTGTACCAAACTAAACTGGACCGCTTGTTGAAATCACATCATTTGTGCTAAGCTAAAGCAGAACAGTTACAGGGTACGGTGAGGGGCCTGAGAGGAAATGTCTTTTAAGAAAAGTAGCAAACTTTTTTTTTTTGTCACGGCAGATAAAAAGATTGCTTTCAGACCTCGCTGCTGTCTTCGCTTCGTGTAGTCCCGACATGTGCTGCACCCCGGGGTGCAACCAGGAATTAAAGAAATAAAAAAACAAGAACGGCTAGAGTAGAAACTTCGGTTTGTGTTGGGCACAGTTTTATAATCGTACTCTGTGGATATATGACATGTATTTGATATGAAGAAACATTTGTATTGTGCCTGCTACTGTCAGTGTTATTTTATTTTTTTGTTACTGCTCTACTGTAAATGTGCTTCAGCTTCGATGAATGAGGAGGAGAACTAACCTTTAAAGTTTATGGCCAAATTATGACAAGGAAGCTCATCACTGAAACCAGTATTTAAACTGCTTCATGCACATTAAAGGTAGATAGAGTAATACAATGTTTACAGCAATTATGAAATTACTAAACTTAAAGCGAGACTACGTAACTTTTTTCCAAAAGAGGCTTCTAAAGGGAATACAGTATATGAGATGATGTTATATGCTATGCTAACTTATCCAACTCCACCAACTGCTGATTGGTAATCTCCAGTTCTCCTAAGTATATAAATTAAAGGTATAATATGCAACTTTTTGATGTTTTTTGTGCCTGTTAAGACAAAAACTCGACTTTACACCAGTTTTCACAGTTGGCATGTTTACATACACAATTAGGTCAAGCTTGATTACTTAAGTGTGCATGTAAACGCACATCTAACATTAACATGCCCGACAACAAATCCAGAAGGATTTTGATTTCAGTCTCTTTCAAGGAAGACATTACCCCTTTCATATTAAGTCTAAAAAAATCAATGAAAAAAATGTTGCATATTAGCTCATATGGGATGGGACTAATGTAGTTGTTATGCTGTGTTTGCTTTCAGTCAAGGGAAAACATACCACTTAATGTTCCGAAGAGAATTTAACATGCATCCATATTTATGCCAGCGATTGAGAAAAATGACATCATCCCTAATAGTGGGGACAATTATCCCTGATAGAAACTAACATACTGACAACTGTGATTCCTAATAACAGATCTGAAATCTAAAGTTTAAAAGAGTCTCGCAGTCCCAGAGATGTTTTATTGACCCTAACACAATGATAGCTAGCAGGAGCTAACATTAGCAGAGAATCATCTCAGTGTAAATAATAATCAAAAGCTGCATATCACTGATTAATGAATTCATATGTATGAGAAAGGGTGTATTATATTCACTCAAACACTCTGTAGTTACATAGTCTCACTTTAAAAAGAGGAAGAAAAAGTAGTATATTAAAATTCACTCCACCAGAAAGAGAACAACTGTCTGGAGAAACAGATGGACGGATGAAGGATGGATGATGACAGATGGATGGATGGATGGATGGGTTGAAAGGGCCAAGTTGAAAAGAGGGATTTGGGCACGCAACAAGAAAAAGAAGTGAAACTGTACAGCAAAGAGCTCGTCGTCAGACTTTGTAATCTGAGCCTGAAAAGCAAACATGTAGAAACATGACCTGATGTCGGCTGCTTGATTTAATCTGTCTCTGCAACTTAAAAGAAATATCTTTTAATGGACAAAAGTATGTGGACACGCAAGTAAGACCAATCACTCCTCCTTGAGGATGTCAAAAGGAGTTGTTAGTGATGCTTGTTAACTTTTTCAGCACCAAACTGGGAGTTTTGTTTTTTCTTTTCAGTCAAACTGACCTTGTGCACATTCTGAAATACGAAAAACTCATATTAAAGCTTTAAAGCAGCAGATGTTTCACTGTGTTTAGGCAGAGTCTACATGAATGCAGTTATATTTTTAGTTATTTTAAAGATTGACAATGATTTTGATTTCTCTTTTTACATCCTACTGTAGTTTTCTCTTTAGTCTTTTTACTTGGGCAACATTTGAAGAAGAATCAAATGAACTAAAGATGAATAATAGCTTGTCAAAAGTAAGTTTTAATTGTTTCAAATGGGAAAGAGGACATCAACAATAGACTTTGTCTGACCTAGTAACAGTAACCAAGGAGGCTTGGGCCTAACAGAAGATCACTTCCTAGTGAAGGCGTAGCTTAACAACAAAGGGTCACCAGGCAGCCTAAACCCTTTATGTGGCTTGTAACTTAAGCCTGGTGCTCTTCTGCAGGGATTTAACCTGCTGAGGAAACTTAACTTTCTATGCAATGTCCAAATATGGACTCTGATTATCAAAGTGAAAAGCATACTGCTGTGTTCGACAGGGAATTTTACCACTATTCTCCAGAAAATTGCTTTTTAATCCCAAAGTAAACCCTTAATACAAACCAGAAAATTACTCTCCATCATGCAAAGGTAAAAAAATAAAGTAGATAATACGCATGAATCTTGGATTAACACTTGAGGGTTAATTTTTCCGAAGCCAGGGGAGATTAAAAGTCTCCATTTTGCGCAAAGAATAGATGAGGTCACAAGTTTTGGCAGGTTTTAGACTTTCATTTTGCATTTGTGTTGTTACTTTGTACTATTTTGTGTTTTCAGATGGACATAATTGTTGTTTGATATAATTAAGAGAGATTTGTGTCCTTAAATATGAAAAAAAAATCCCCCAAACAAAATAGTGTGACAAAAAGGTGCTGTAAAATTACATTGGTACCCCCAGTGTTTATTGCTAGTGTTTAATTGGAACAAATGGAACTTGAATTTATTACACTTGAGAAGAAACCTTAGTTATGTTATCAAAAGAGGAAAAAAAGTATTAGCTGCCTCTGCTAAAATCAGGAAGAAAGCCTGCAGTGATTTGCAAGTTTTAGATTTTTGTCAGTGTTTTTCTCCTGTTAGTGTTTTCTTTTATCTTAGCGATTGTATGGAGATGAGATAATTGGGTTTAAAGGAGAGAAGACCTCCCTGTTTGGCAGGCATCAAAACGACCTGGCTCCCTCTAGTGGCAGCTTTTATAATTAATTGTAAATGCTGCTATCTTTAATTGGAACTAAAGGGTTCAGAAAATGTTATGTTTGCAGCACTGTCCACAAACTTTTGTCCATGTGTTGTCATTAGTTTAATGCCACAGATTGGAGGTTTGTAGACTTGTTTTTTTAAGAGTCTTGTATTAATTGAATGACATGTAAACAACCTCACCTCTAAAAATGATCTGCGTTCAGGTGCTCCAAACAGTCCTCGCGTTGATCAATAATCCTGCTGATCCATCACTAATGAACACTTGCTATATAATGTGGAATATCTTCTTGCATGCCCCTCATGTGAGAGCCGGCTCGTCTGCTTGTTGCCTCCCTTTCTTTCAGCGATTTCTCTTTTTGTATATCCTCTTTATATAATCAGCTCTCTCTCTGGATCTGAAAGGATATATTGATCTGTTGCCCGCTGTGTATGTGGAAATTAAAATCTTTATAATTCACAAATCATTTAATTTAAAGATCAGACAGACTTAAGGGTGTGCTCCAAACATAATCTGCATGCTTTCTTTTTTTTCTCAGACAGCACAGTGGTGTCAGTGCGCGGGACGGAGAGGTGTGCGTGTGTGCGTGAGTGTGTGTATGTGAGGGTCTGGGAGAGGGTCCCTCTGCAGCAGGAGTGTTAAAGGTGTGCGGTAAAGTTTGCGTGTCTCGGTGGTCCCTCCCTCTCTGTGCGGGGAGCTCTCTGCGGTAACAAAAACTCATCACCTTTTTATTTCTGGTTTATTTTTGTTTTTGTTTTTGGGTTACTTCTGACGCTGTACAGTTGTGGAAATGTGATTGTTCTCGTTATTGTGCATTTTATCAATAACTGGTTTATGATGATTCTTGTTGCTGTATATGTGTATTTGAAAATAAATGCTATGAAGTCACTGTGTTGTTGTTAATTATTGGAAATATGAAATATGAAAAGTCATTGTTAATAATAATACTGGTAATAATAGCTGTAGTAATAATAGTCATAACAATAATGATAATACCTTTCAGCAAATGCAAATCAGAAGGTCTTCATAAATAAAAAGCCTACTCTGTTAGACACAGGTTCCTTTTTACCTGCATCATGAGACATTTTCCTTATAAGTTTGTATTTTTCTCTAATGAATAAAAGGGGTTGTTGAATTTCAATGTCAAGATAATATTGAATTCAATCTAAGTTTATTATTTAAGATGAAGTTAAACAAACACACATTGTCTTGGTTGTAAGGAAAATATTACACAGAGGAGGGAAAAGGCCATTAGAAGAAAAGGTGATTTTTTATTTAAAAAAACTTTTTTTCTTTTCCTCTGAATTCTGTGATCAAATTTAGAATTCTGAGAAAAAAAAACAGAATTTGGAAAATAAAATGAAACTTTAGTGACAGAATTAAAGAAAAGGTGCCGAGTCGATTTACCTATTTTACCTAAGAATCGTGTTCTTTTCTTCAGACAACTCTGAGATTACAGCCAGACGTCTGAAATAAAATCCAAATTCTTCTTTTTTTTCTTTTTGAAGATAGTTAAACTAACAGAGTGCTGCCAGTGAAATAGGGATTCTGACCTCATTCACAAAAGTAAGAGTTGATTTTTTTTACAGGAATTCTTGATGGGATGTTAAAATTTGCACTTTTTGTTCAAACCCTGAGAAAAACATCTGAATTTGAGAACAAATGCTGAAACGCTAACTTCAACGTAAGCATTATTTCTCCAAAGAAATCTTACTTGAAATTTGAACTGACTAAATTTACTCTCTGAACTCTCACAAACGGTATTTCTAAAAATTCTGAGAATCAGTTTTACCTCAGAAATTAACCAAATGTCTGACCTTTTCTTACTTCATGATTCTTTGAGTCAACAGAAAATCTCAATCAGATCAGTATCTGCTGTGACCACCCATCTCCTTCATACCAGCCTCATTCCCTCTGAGCTTCAGGTAGTTTGCTCAAACATCTTTGAGGACAAAGCACAGATCCTGTGTGGATGTAGGCTGGATTAAACTCTTCAGTCCCTCCTGTAATCCAGACACACAGATGATTTGAAGATCAGGACTCTGTGGAGCCATATCTTCACTCCCAGGACTCCTTGTTCTTCTTCACACTAACGCTGGCTCTGTGTCTGCTGCTCTCTGTCCTGAGCACCTGCTGCCATAACCAGTCTTCTCAGTTTGTTTCTGATCATAGATGAGTTGCTCAGCTTTGGTTTTTTTTGGTCCCTGCTCTTCCCTGAAGAGTCAGACCCCTCCAGACACTACATGGCTTCTGTCTGTTCCCTCTGATGACACTGCTGGATGTCCTCAGTTCTGAAGGAGGAAGTCAGCACAATGTGTCCTTCATATGTTGCACTAAGTTTCTTCGACTGATTGCTGCATCTATGAACCCAGTGGTCAAGAATGAAAATGCCAAATTCCAAATGAAATTAATAATTTTGGTCATGCTGTTCTTTTCAATTCATGACTAGAGAAGCATTCAACTCCAAAATCAGAACTCCTCGAGGCATGAACTAGATGATTTTTTATTATAAATTAAAGCTGAATTGTTAAAATTTAAAAAATGCTTTTGATAATTTAAACAGGTGTAAAATAACTGAAGATAAGGAAGGTGACCAGAGGAGCTGAAAAGAGAAGATGCAGTTTTTGTGGACAGCAGTGTGATTTTTCCAGCTTTAGCTTTCTGTTACGCATTTTAATCATTTGATACAAAAGAGCAATTTACTTCCCCAGTATCACACTTACCAACAAGATTTCTTTTCATTGCAATGCCATTGTCATTTCTATCTATCTATCTATCTATCTTGAGTAACACTCATTTGTAATTAAAACGTTAACCTTGTTGGGGGTGGAAGATTTCTCTTTTTTTTCTGTATTTTTTGGGGCATTTTTGTGCCTTTATTGATAGGAGAGAGACAGTGGATAGGCTTGTGCAAGGGGGTGAGAAAATAGGGGAAGACACTCTGCAAACTGGTCACAGGTGGGGTTCAAACCTCAACCAGCAGCAGCAAATTCATGGGCTGCCTGGTCGCTAACCGCTCCGCCAAACCAGCACCCCAGGAGTGTGGAAGATATTTAACTGTGCACCAAGTAGACTGAGTTTATATTAAACCACTTAAATACTGAGGTAACCTGTTGTCACTCCAAGATCCGTCAGAATTTTCTGAAGATTGCACTAAGAGCACTTATTCTAGTGGTCTTCAGTTTTCTCTTGGCAAATTTAAAGTGATAAACTGAACTTTTGTAGCCTTTCAGCAACAGAAAAATATTTCCTGAGCATTCTGAAATACAGATTTTCTTTAACTCTATTTTTAGATTAGAAATATTTTCAAGCTTTGGTTTTATGAGAAAATCAGACTTTAACTATGACTTTAAATGTAATATTTCCCTCATTAATCCAATTTTCTTTAACCTATACTTATTGATGATTGGTTATCTTGCCCTTAATATTTCAATAGGTCCAACAGAACAAGGAAACGCTATAGCAAGGGCTGAGTAACTGATCCACAAGTCAAACCTGCATCAAAAAACTGTAAATCTAAGAACACAACAAATCTGCATTAACATATTTTGTGCCGAGTTGCACATGCAGCATTATTCACAACGACCCTATGAAAAAACACTTTTTGTTTTTCATTCTGCTCTTAGCAGGAAATTATCTCATCCCTTTAATGGGGGACTGATCGAGTTCATGTTCTGCTGCTAAGGGGATCGTCCCAGTAAAGACTGTTTATAATGACTGAAAGTGTCCTTACAACATTTTATATGTTCACCAAAGCCTCTTTTCCAAATTATTATTGACAGAAAGTCACAGGAAATGAGCCATTTAACTGTCACCATGTCTGGAGTGTTCATCTTTAGTTTGTGCTTTTTATGTGCAGGTTGGACAAAAACTCAGCACTGACCACTCTGTGAATAAGCCCACTGATGTTAAATTTAATTATAGAAATAAGTCAAGGAAACACAAAAATGTGTTTTTGGCTTCCATCAAACATCAGAATGACTTGCTTTGAATTGTGACTGACATTGCACATGCAAACACTGAAGCTGTCATGTTCAAACAATTGAGTTCAGCCCTAATAGTGTCTTTTTTAGCTTTAAAAAGTAAAAATTAGCACCAAGGTACCTGCCAAAATCCCATAGCTTACCTTTCTATTAGCCTAATACAACCCTGGTCGTGACCTGAAGTGTCCACTCCTGACAGAAAAAGGGTGAATATCTGATTCTTTTATGGACCTTTTGTATTTTGTAATTTTTCTCTGGCTATCAATTTAACAAACTTTTTTACCTCTGCCAAGGAGGGCATGTTTTGGCCAGCATTTGTTTGTTAGCAAGATTACACAAAAACTACTTGATGGATTTTGCAGAATTTTTTTTAGAGATGTTGGTAATGGCCCAGCTTAAAAATGATTACATTCTGGTGGGGATCCAGATAACTGCCATTTGTGAACAGTCTCACTAATAAGAATATAAACATGTTCATGAGTGCTAGGTGTGTGTTTTCAGGGTCTAGGAATCAGATTATGATGGTAACTATCATGGAACTGTTGCTTAAAGATGTAACAGCAATATGAGCTACCTTGGCAGAGGTTTGCGCTCACAGAGGGCTTTCTCGTTTGGTCAAACCCATTCCTCATCCGTCAAAAACGCTGTGGTCACTCCCACATAGGTGTCTCAGCAGATCAGATCCTGTTATGATGAACGTCTACAGTTTGTGTTCACGCTCGTTTCTCAATTTTTTCCCCAAGTTTAACACATTAACCCTCTCATGCATGTTCACTACAGTAGACAGGTATACGTATTGCGTAATTTTATACCCTTTATGTTGCAGTACCATGTCCAAATACCAGGTGGTGAACTCCCATAGCCTTGACTCGAGTTTCATATAAATATTATCTTTGCATTTTTTTAAAAATCCAAAAGCTGACTAAGGGCAAATTTGGTATTTGGAATTTAATTTAGATGTAATTTCGTATTTTTTATCTTAAATTTTAGTATAAGTGAATAGATTGATTAAACATCAACAATAAAAATACTTCAGATTTTGCTTTTTGTACTCTTAATAAATCTTTGTCAAATATGTTTGTGTTTGTAAATTACTATCTTGATGCACGATGAAGTGGACAGATGTAAAACTACTTCAAAAAGTAACACTGAAAAAAATGGCCATGATTTTTGACTTGTTTGAAAGTAAAACGAGGCTTTGAAAAAATTATTCCATTGTGATTTAGTAATTCATGCATGAAAGGGTTAATGTCCATCTTTCTTTCTCCATTTTGCCATGATTTTGTCCCACCAATAAAGCATAAAAATAACAATAAGACAGTGAAAATCTGAGTCTCTGATCTAAAGTTCCTCTCCGGCTGCGACAGTGAATGATTTAATGAGTGACTGGAGACACTCTGACAATGAAGGACTTGAGGCCACAACAGTTGAGCCAAGTTAAACATAAATGTTTTAATGGTACTATTTACAAAAAAGAAAAAACAATTCTGCTTTTTGATTAGGTTAACTGCTGCAACAATCGAACAGGTACATTGACATCTTAACTACAAAAGAAAAAACAGTGATTGAATGGCTGTGGCATAAAAAGGAAGTGGAAAATGAAAACAACTATAGATTTTTTTTTGCATAGCAATTAGTTACTTAAGAGGAGGGGGGAGGGGGAGAGAGATTGTGGTTATGGTGTGTGTGTGTCAGACAGAGGAGGGGGCCAAAATAAAATCCTTGAAACGGAGCGGTTTGCGAGTGTGAAACTATCAAACAGCAGAAAATATTCCCTTACATTGAAAACCTGAGCTCGGGGTGGATTCTAGCTGAGAGCTGCTACATCTGAAATGTTTGCAAGAGAAAAACTGTCAAGCTGAACCAGAAAAAGAGGGCAAGAGGGTTATTTTATTTATTTTTCCACATTTTTACTTCTTTAAATACAGCAGAACTGTACGCAAAGAAAAGGAGGGGGAGTGAAATTAGCAGATGGTACAATCAACCCGGTAACCTGCGATTTATTCCTTTTATTTTAACGTTTAATAAATCAGTGTGCTGTTGTGATAAGACTAACATGTTTCCCAGCATGCAGCAGCGCTTTCCTTGCAGGGCAAGTGCTCAAAAAGACACCCCGGTCCTCTCCGTGCCGTCGCCCTCTTTGAAACAGAACTGAGGGAAAAAAGAGAGTCTACAGGGGGCTCGACACTCTCAGAAAGAGACTGTAAAGGAATGATTTTAACTATTTTTTTAAAAAAAGAACAGAAAGAAAACAAACACAGAGAATGTGTTACGCTGGAACAGACAGAACAGACACAAATAAAACATGTCAGGAATGAAAAACAAACAAAGAAAGCAAACCAACAAAAACCAGACTTGGCAGTTTGGAGAAGTGCTCTGGTGATTTCAGGCGACCTCTAGAGGGAGAAGAAGGAACCACATCTCAAATGTACCTGTTTATTTGGATGAGAAGGACGAGGAGGGGAAGGGGGTATTTTTTCTTGTTTTGTTATTTGTCACTCCACTAAAAATGTACATGGGAATTACAAGCAAACTAGTCAATAGAAAACACCCTTTGGCCATATTTTGAGGAGTCCGCTACATAGTGCGCTACGAGTGTACACGCGACATATGAAACACCACTAAGCCCCCATGTACATTGTTTAGCCTACTACAGAAAACATTTTTTGTAATGTGTTGTTTTATACTTTTTTTTTTTACATTTATCCTTTTTTTTCCTGTGACAAAAACAAGTGTAGGGAAAGGCTTCTATCTCCATAATGTTCACTAAAAACTGTGAAAGTATTAGACTGATGTTTGAATATCAAACAACAGGAACCCATTTAATATCTTATTCTGCTTTGAGGTTCTGCTTGTTAATGCCAAAGAGGAGCTGTGAGGGGCGGGGCAGGGGGCAGAGCCTCAGCCTGTCAGTCATTCATCGGTGGGTGGAGGCCCTGTGTTTGTGGACGATGCCGCCATCGTCCTCACAAGGCAGCTCCATGTCGTCCGAGTCCAGCCGGCCGTAGGCCGTCGCTCGACAACCTGAGATGCTGCGCATTCTGGGCCTGATGTGGTGGTCACCCTCCGGCTCGGGCTCTGGGGCTGGGTCCTCCGCCATGGGGAAGCTGCGGCGCTCCCACGGTGCCACCGTCTGAAAACAGGAGACAACATCCCTCATGAGATACGACATTTAATGCTTCATACCTTTGAGGTGGGTTTTTAAATGGTGCATATCTAAGAAGCAGTCTGGTTTGTGTCTGAATGTTGGTACAGTGAACCGTGAATGTTAACACATGACTAATGTTTGAAATAAAAAAAATATTTAAACTTTTTGTCCCATTCTTCCTTTCAAATGTTTTTTTTTTTTTTTTTTTTTTTTTTAAGTATTTGTATATTTTAAATGCAGATTAGTTAGATCTCTTATCCATGGACCCCAATTTTCTTTGAGCTATGAACATTAATGTACATCTGTGTTTTAACCAGTTAATTAATTCAGTCTGGAATATCTCATTTTCTACATTCTTGTCATTTTAAAGGAATTACATGTGGCTCTCTGATACATAAACACAAAAATCACTGGCACTGCGTTTCCTTGTTGCATACAGACTCAAGTTGCCTTGAATGGCAACATTTCGGGTCTTCGATCCTACTGAGGCTTTCAAAATGCAGCACATGTATGGTTTATTTCCAAATCCTGTTAAGCACTATTGATGGTTTGTTCTCTTAGATCTCTGAAGCTGTGAAATTCAACATTAAAATTGTACATGTCACCAGGACCGCCCTCTAAAGTTGGATTTCCAACCCTTGTGTTTCTACTCTGTTTTAAAATGTTTTACTGTCGTCCCTGTTTTACCGTGTCCAGGTGCAGTCTTTTGATTTTGTGTAGATTTAATTGTGTGTCCTTTTATTGAAGCTGCTGTGACACTCAAAGTTCCCCTTTAGAGCCTGATAAAGTAACCTGCCTGCCTAGGTTAACTAGCTGGTAACTACACTGCAGTTTAGCTGGGTGTGGATTACAGTTCTATCTATCACAGCTCCACATGAGGCACCACGTTCACTGCTTCAATACACTGAGTATAGCAAAAGGAGTAGGTCTTTAATTTGCACAGGAGCTTACAGTTTTTGCATTGATGCATCTTCAAGATTTGCAGACTGATGTTTGACACTTTTAATGGATCTTTGAAAACATATGGCTCCTAAACTCATATAAAGTGGTTGTTATGCCCCCAGTAAGTGAAAATGGTGCCAACTCAAGTCAAGTCCTGCAATACAAGCCTGAATTTGATGGACTGGACTAAGTTATAGCTGCCTAAAACAATGCTGTTATGTCATCTTATTAATGGATTAAGGACTTCAGTCAACAGTGCATTAAAAAGCCATCAGCTAGCATAAATCACTGGACATATTTCCAGTTCAACAAACAAAAAAGTTTTCTACATAATTCATGAAACCCGGTCCGTACCCGTTCCTCAAAGGTGAAGTCTGGCGTGGAGCAGCGCGTGTCCTCACTCGACAGCAGCCGGTGGGAGTCCCTGGAGCACGGCGTGTGAGGGTTGGAGGTGGTGTCGGGGCTGGCGGGGCTCATGGGGGAGGGCACGTGGCTGTAGTCGTGCAGCATGGGGCAGTGTCCTGGGTCAGGGGATGCAGGCTGAGGGGTGGGGGGGTTTGTCCCACATAGGAGAGGGGTGGTGCGCCCGTCGACGGATTTATACGACCTGGGAGGTGAAGCAGAGCAACGTCAGCCTCACATCCACCATCAACCACGAACGATGAGTGTTTTCACCTTCTACATTAGTTACTGACCTGCTGCCCCTCCTCTTGGCTGGAGCCAGGGCCATCCAAGTCCAGCGTGATCGCTCCTGGTCTTCATACGGCTGATGGAGCTGCGTGAAGGCTGCGTCTGTCAGGTCCTCCACCTACAGACAAGCCAAACACCAGAAACTCTGAATGTGATCGCTGCAGACTCAAATGGTCTTCACCATCAGTGGATGTATGGATGTTGATTTATGAATGGGTTAATTTATTCACATTTTACTATTAAAAATGAGCCAACTGTGAGTCTATCAGAATCAACTGAAACTTTGGCTCAGAAAAAAATGCAGAGGGTATTCTTTTATACTTTCTAAAACTATAACGGGACATTTCTAAAATAAACAATTGGCTCATTATTAATGATTGTGGGTTTTAATGTTTCTACAGCTGCGGCTCAGAGCTTTAGAAATCTTTTGTTTCTTTTTCTTGCTTCTCAACTAAGCATCAATGGATTTTTACACAGTTTGGCCACCAGGTGTCCCTGTTCATTCACTGCCAACAGCACAGTGTCAAAATAAAACAACAGAACTTATAAGTAGGGCTGATCAATATATCTTTTTTACATTTTACTTGATAATGTCCGCCACATGACTTGAACCATGTCTGTCATTCTTAACATTTTGTCTAACGTAACTTCAATCATTGATCATGTTAATAATGCCCCCTCTCTGTCGGGGTTATAATGTGCAATACCATTCTTAGTAAGTCCCTATTTTTATATATTTATATGGAGGGGGCCTTTTGATTCATGGGGCTGGAGTCACTGGACATGGACCCGTCCATGTTAGTTAGCATCATCAGGGTAAAGTTGCACTTGTGTGTTGCTGTATCCTGGGGTGTTGTGTCTCCAGTGAGGTCAGGGCTTCCCCTGTGTCTGTGTCTAGTTACTGGACTGTTGTGCCTACTTTTGGGGTTTAAGTTCTCTATGTGTAATGATCTCTCTCAATTTCATTTTGTCATTTGTGTTGGTCTTAAATGTTCTTTGATTTTAATTAGCCTTTTTCGGTTGTTCTTTTTTCCTCTGATGTTAAACTCTTGTGCTTTGCTGTATTATGTTCCTGCCTGCTGTCAAAGCACTTTGTAAACCCATGTTTTTAAAAGTGCTATACCAATAAAGTTTATTATTATTATAATTGTTATATTATTTATTTAATTCAATTTATCTATATTCTTTGATGCAAGTACTGCAAGCCATGGCAATGCAATTTCATCCAATATGTGCACCGACTGTGTTTACTGAATGACAACAAAGCAAGTTTAAGTCTCCAAGTCTTAGTCTAATATATAATTGTAAAGGTGCATTAACTGAACACCCAAACACAGATGCATTAGGACATTTTCCATCCTAAAAACAGTCTAAGCTGCAAGTTTATAGAAATCAAAGAGATGTCAAAGAACACAGGCTTTGAGAAATGGTAGGAGTTAATGAAGAAATGCTAAGCTAAGCTCTTCCTCTGTGGATTATCATGGTCTCTGTTGATGTCTGCAGTGTGAAAAAGAAGAACTACTGGTTTCAATTAAAAAACGTTAAAAGTAAAACGTTTACATTGTTGCATTTAACAAGACCATTTTTTAAATTAAAAAAAAAGCTTCCTTCAAATATTACCATATTTACTACAGAGGTAAAATCACAATATTTATTTTTCCTGATATTGCTCAGCCCAAACCTGAGTTATATTAATACTGTGAACAATAACACACGAAACAACCGGTGTGTAAAAGGGGACTGGACAACCTTTAACCTAAAAAGACATCTAAATATTAACATAATACTTGTAAAATCCCACCTGATACTTTGGCAATGAAAACAGGTCACGATTAAACGATGTTGAGATCATTCTTGGGCTGTCCTGAACTTGTGGGGAAACGTGTACATACTGATGAAATGGAAATGTTTTGGTTTTGCTGCCATTGTATTTGTGCATTTCCCCTTTAGACTAGCTAGCTACAGTTTTGATTATGATACAGCTGATTATTTATGTTTGGCTTTATCTTGCCTTCAGTCAGAAAAAAGTGGATATTGTGTCAAATAATGATGCTGAAACAAACTCATCAGTGATGGTAAACACTGACCTCCCGTTCGTTTTCCTCCTCAGTGATTGGCTGAGAGAAGATGTCCACGGACCGCCAACTGCAAAAATTGAAAGTGCATGTTAAGTAGGAAAATAGCTGGAAGGGTAATTTTTAAAAATATGCACAAGGAACACATAACTTGTGAGGCAGTAAGCGCTCCTGCTCCAGAGCAAACAGGACGCAGCACAAACACGGTGATGGTCAGCTGCGGCGCTCTGAGCTGACAGAGTGTGTGTGGTCTGTGTGTGGAGGTGTGTTTACCTGGGGGTTAGGATCTCTTTGTACTGCAGCTTCTCCACTCTGGTGGTAGCAGCCACAGACATGGGGATCACGATGTTGTTGATGTCAAAAGAGCTTTCGCCTCGCCTCCTCTTGATGGGCTGCTGCTGGAGGACGGAGTGACAAAAGAACGAGTCAACATCAAGGATTCACGCAACATGAAAACTGTAATTCAGGTTTAAGCTCTGAGAAAAAGCAATCCTAAACATATTTTCAACACTTTGGATCAACTGATTCACCCCATTCTTATCAAATATCTGCTGAATGCATCATTTTGTTTCAGCATGGAGATATTTGACACACAGACAGGACAAAGTGGCTGCTGCAGGGCTGTTTGATTTTAGAATATAAGGAAACAGCACGCACATCCAAAAACGTAGGTGCTAGGTGCCTGACAGAAACTTTCTCAGAGAGCACAAACCTTCGCCAAGGTTCCTCACATAATGCTGTTACAGCTACAAGCAATAGCTTCATGATAAAGTTCCCGTAAAATGATTCCTTGACCATTTCAAAACTCTGTGACAAATATCCTGTCAAAGTGGTTGATTCTCTCCACAGAGCTGTAATGGGTAAAATGGCCACTTCAACTCACAAGAAGCAGCAAACTGTTGGACTGTTAGACCATAGCTGTAAAATGATGTTTGATTTTTTTATGGCAGTCAGGGTTGGTTTTCTGTATAGCACTTAAAATGTTCAAGTGTAACCACTGCAAAGGTTTCAATAAGGCAAACATTCAAAAACTGAGTAGGTAGGAAAGCTCCTTGTGGGATGATTCAGATTCACTTGAGGCGGTTAAAACTATTTTTGGGGCAAGTCAAGGGTCATTCAGGTCTAAATCGAAGACTGTTCAAAATATAAAACACAAATAAAGGTATTTGTGAAGACAGAAACATTACTACACCACGATGCTACCCACACTGACTCTCACAGGTGCTTTTGTTTCCTGACATTTCCTGTTGCAGTGGCTGCAGAAAACACCATAAACCACCAAGCAGACGAAGTTTCAGTTTGAGCTACGCTTCTATTTCTCATCTGCATGCGCGCTTTACACAAACTCTGAGCGACGTTTTCTGATCTGATGCGAAATAAAGAAATCAGGTCAGCTCAAATTCATATTACATCTTAATTCTCAGTACCCACGCCTCGCTTTTTCAAATGTAGTTTCACATCCCACCCGAAAGATATTTCAGAGCCTGTAAATAATTTTTTGTTGAAATAACTTTAAAAAAAAATAAGATATAATGTAGGCAAAAGCGCTGATTGATTTTAAGTCCCGTCTTTTTTAGTTTTTCAACTTTGATCAGATTCACTGACAAGTTATTCTAAGCTGTGTTGAAAACTACCACATTTAAATACTTTAACAAAACACGAAGAAACATCATATTGATAACCTTTTCTGTCTTAAAAATGACTTTAGTTAGGAGTGCACATTATCACTAATCACTCATAATACATATTTGTAGCTATTTGCTGTTGATTATTTGTACTAGCGGATATGAAAACTTTTTTTTTGGCCTTTTGTGCCCTTACTGATAGGAGAGAGACAGTGGATAGGCTTGTGAAAGGGGATGAGAGAGCAGAAGACACTCAGCAAACTGGCCAAAGGCTGGATTAGAACCCGGGCCGGCAGAAGTATATTTATGGGACGTGTCTGGTCGCTAACAACTCCACCAAACAAACCAGCACCCCCAATACAAATACTTTTGCCAATATTTTGACTGTAACAACTGGCCATTAATATCCCACACAATGGCTGACATATATGCACAATGTACACATATATCACAATGTTTATCCTCTTCATCGCTGAATGTCCACTTTTACAAATCGAAAATATATTTTATCAAAAAAAAACCAAACAATTTCTTGTTTTACATCTGTTTTCAATACAAATGGACTGTAACCACGAAAGTAGCAGGTCAATTTTAGTTAGGAGGAGACTTTGTATTCATGACAAAAAATACCAAACACCAATATCAGTATCAGTGGTGATGAGTTTGGAAATATCAGCATGTTGAAAATGGTAAAAATCCAAAATGGTGCACCCCAAACTAAAGTACATCTTTGCGAGACAGGGGTAAGTTAGCCAACGACCAGAGTACCTCTCACTTTCAAAACTAGTGGTTATTTTTTGTCTTACGTCACTGTGAAAATAAAATTAAATCTAAGGTTCAAAATGTTCACAACCCAAACCAGACCAATTCACATAGGTAATAAAGCAAACGATAAATCAAGGTCATTAGCATCAAGTCCTTACAGGGGTGTTGGGGACGCTCTGGCTGCCTGGACCCAGCGGTGTGGAGTTCTCTGAGGACGTGGACAACTGTCGAGTGAGGGGGCTGTGGAGGGACGAGTGCATGTTGGCCAGAGAGGGGCAGGGGCTGCTCGACTCCAGGAACAGTTTAGGGGAAGCTGCAGGGCAGAAGAATAAAACATTAAATTAAATATCACTGTAAAACAACTTTAGATCAAAGGCCTTTTCTGCACTGATAGAAAGACTCACCGTCGCTCCGGTCCAGAGAGTGCTCCCTTAATCTCTTGCGGCTGTAGTTCTTGTCGTAGGGCCCCAGCGGCGTGGAGTGGCTTTGCAGCCGCTCGGTCTTACAGACAGCCGGGCTCTCGTGCCGGGCTGCGTTCAGAACAGAACTGCTGCTTCCCAAGCTGCTTTCCACTGTCCTCTGCTTCTCAGCACGGTTCTTATAGTGACCCAATCCTGCAACACATCATTATTATTGATGTGTGGAACATGGACGCCTCTGCTAATGGCTGATGCTTTTGACTTGAAAATCTTAGAACCAGGCTGTAGTTTCTGCAGCCCAAAATTACTTAACTGGAATGGAAATGAATTCAATGTGAACATACTGATTGTGTGTGTGTCATCTTTACTTACTGACTGCCATGAGCGAGTTGGTAAACTTGTGCTTCTCTTTGGACGAGGACAGCTTGTGTTTGAGCGAGAGCTTCTTGAGTGGTTTGCTCCTCTCCAGCGACTTCGTTTGCCACTGACTCTTCATTACCTGCTGCAGACGGAGGCCTATACAAACATCTGAGGAGAAGACAAGACCGAGAGTTCAAATACTCAATCGGGGGGATTACAATGATACAAACAAGAGTGTAGAGTAAGCCTGGATACTTCCATTTACCATCTGCAGCTCAGCATTAGCAATTCATAACAAAATGCAACATTCATGATAAGCCACAGGCATTTACTATAGAAACTGATGCCAAATGTAGTTCAGTGTTGTGGTTCTACATACTATTCTGTCTTTATTATGTATCAGACAACTGTGTTTTTTTGAGGAGAAAACAAATCTTCTTTAAATTATAAAACTGATTTTCCTTTAAACAAATTAAACATCTTAAGATATTGAATAAAAACCAAATGCTTGTATCAGTAAGGAGTAGAAGAAACCAAAGTTTGGGGAAAACTGAAAGAAAACAGTCACACATTATGGATGGAAAAGATTGTCTAAATGGTTGAAAATGTTTTCTGAAGACTTCCTGATGAGAAATATCTCTGTGGCCACTCCTTGTTTGTCTTCCCCTCTAGATGTAAAGAAGGAAACGACTGCATAAACTTAGCTGAACACTAACCGTCAGGAAAGGAGAGGATGGGGTGGACGCCAAGATCCAGCCTCGACAGGCGCTCCAGGGTGGGCAGCTCGTACTGGGGGTCCTCTCTTGGGGTGGGCCAGCCACCGCACATCACACAGCTGGGGTTTACCCTGCAGTTACACTGGATGCAGCTGCTCCTCGGGGCCTGAAAAACATCATGTCAAACTATGATCACTTAAAATCAACCTTTAAGTAAACAGGGGTGCTAATCACATACTGTATTAGTCAGAGAAGAACAAACGCTTTCTGATATTTCTGAGACTAACACAGCCACAGGAGTTCAGTGAGTCAGCGCACAAATATCTCTGCTTAAAGGCTTTGTGGTCATGGTGACAGTACATGTTTTATTACGCTGAATTTTGAAAAGCACGGCTGACGTTAACACAGAGAATATAACAAAGAGATAAAGGTACTTAACTAAAGACAGATGGAGGAAATTTCTCCTTTTCAGCAGAAAAAATAGCCAGAAAGACATTTTGAATGATTAAGTTATTAAGATGTTTATAGCCAACTAATGACAAATCAGAGAGAAGCAAACTTCAATTGTTTGTTTAACAGTGTGCTGTAAAAACACACACACAAAAAAACAGGCAAGGGGCAGCAAAACAAGGTGTCACTATGTTTTATGTGTTAAACAGTTTATTTCATCCTAATCAAAACCATGTGAATTTCAAATTACTCTTAGTTTATCCTTCTATCCAAAGTCAAATTGTGTTAATTTTCCTTTTCCTTGCCTAGTATGACCACAAGTCCTGATTTATCCTCGACCATCCTGCTTCCAGGCCTCATATCCTGTCACCACAAGTATCAAAAAAATTGCCACTATGTCCTGATATGAGACCATCCCTGTCCTTATTTTAACCAACTTAAAACATTTTACCATGCTTACAACACTGATTTGTAGGCCTGTCACAATAATCAATAAATCAATTAACCGCACGATAACTAAAAATGAACTCGATAAGTTTGCCCGCCTCAGAATATTGACATGTGCGCAAACAGGTTGGATGACAAAAGGGTTCACTCTATGCATCTGTCTCTACACCTGGGCGCTTTGGTACAAAAGCAGAATAAACAGAGTGAGCTCTCCTGTCAGTATCATTCAGTTTTGAGTGCTGCGGGTGAGCATTGTGAGAAGTAACAAGGAAGCAAACGCAAGCATGAATGAAGGCACAAAAGCGATGGTTTCAGAGCTGAAAGCCACAGCCCCAGTGATAGAATATTTTGGTTTTAAACAGAATGAACAAGGTGTGAGCCCGTGAACATAGGCGAGCCAATGTCGTATTTGTTCAAAGTAGTGGCAACAAAGAAGAGGAATACGATCAACTTTTGCATGCACACCTTAAAACACAGCCATTCTGTCCATTATTCCCAACTGGGAAGAAAAACTGCTCGAGGTGCAGCAGCCTTCGCCCCGATAGTCAATGCTTACTGAGGTGTTAATGCTATTAATTCACTGGTTGTTTACATCAGCATAATGGAGCAATATGACTTAATTTAATGAAGCTCGGGTGGCTTCTCATGACAGGCAGCTCTGTTACAAGTTTCGACAGAGCAACTGACAGGAAGTACATGCCCTGATAATAACTTCAATATAAACTACTATTAGTTTGACAATTATTTCTCTGGAGCCAAGTCGAAAAGGATCTGACTTCATTATTTTAACAACTTATTCCCTCTAAGACTGACGACTGTATTTGGAACCATAATTTGTTCACCAATGTAACTTTAGCCCTAATGAGTGGGAGGAAACAGTAGCCTGAAAATTTCATTGCTGATCATTTTAACCTTCTGAAGCAAGGTAGGAAACACAGAAAACAGAAAAAGAAAGAAAACTACGATAATCAAATACCGCCAAAGCATCCTGTCATAGACTTAGCTTTTTTAAATTTTCAGTCTTCAACACAGATTTTACCACTAACATTAGCATATTGGGGATTCTACTTCAGTTATTTTCAAGTAAATGATCCAGCATTGTAGCAGCATTAGACAAAACAACCAAATTGTGCAGCACAGAGTACTGACCACAGGTGACTGTATCAGAGACAACAGGGGGAAAAAAATGTACATCGTGTGTTTGAATGTTTTCATTAAAGGACCTAAGAAAGTACTCACACACCATTAGATTATAATATTTTAAAGAGCTACGCTATCATTTTTTGGGTGATATTTTGGTATTTTAATTTTCAAAAATGTATAAATATTTGGAAGATTTCAGTGCAGCCTCTGGCCACTAGCTGGCAGCAGACATTCAGCAATTTGAGTCACCCTCTTTCTGTTACATTTACTGTTATTATTTATGCCACTGGGACAGATGAAGATAATCAGTGATGCAGGGATAATGCTTTACAGAAAACACAAGGATGAGAAACTTGAATTTTTCTGCATACAATATGTTGGGGTCTACAGCTGTACAGAAAAATGTTCATGAAAAAAATTATGATGTACTGTCCTATTTACACATCATGATATACTGCAACATAACCCCTGCATTGCTGTATCTTACCACCAGGTTCTTGTCAATACAAATCCCATCTGCACTTAAATTTATCAGTCAGGGTTCCCCATGTAGAAATTCAATTCACATGCCTTACTTTGCATATCTTCACAATGCATGATTAATTTATAACTACAATAATTATACCAAATTGGAGAATATTTTTCAGAACAAGCAGGATAAGCTCACAGGATGGGTCTAGATTTGAAGTATCGTACATGTGGCTTTGTGGTTGTGGTTGACATGTAGTTTGTTTCGACAGAGTTTGGCATTTGTGTGTGTGGAAGCTCAACAACAATCTCAAAACACGTCTTGTGTGAACTGTTCGTCATATGACACAGGCTTGAATTACATAAGACATCACACGATGACAGAAAAAGGAACAAAGATTGAACTCAGTGGATTGTTAATTTGCATATTATATCGTGGAGAAAACGAGAAAAAGCATCAACTGTGTACTTTGACGGCATCAAACAAGTACATTAGTGCTTCTGCTGCAAAGAGAAGAGTCACATCAGGTTATGACTGAATTGTCTTTCTGACTGACAGCTTAATTTCTTAGAATTTAGGTGTTTAAGTTTTATAAAAGTAGTCACTGCCAAATTAAAAATGACAAACATAACCTCTATTTCTATTTTAAAATGTCCTGCAAAGTGATGCAATATGTGTGCAATAAGTCTGAACGATATGAGGCATGACATTACTGCAGGCCTTCCATCCTTTCCTTAAAATACACAGGTAACAGATTTAGACTGAAGTATACTTTGGTTATTCTTCAGTTATCTTGAATAATGGGACCTTTTACTTTAAATGTCCAGCAAAGGCCTGAGCTGCTGTGCTTTGTGTGTGAGTGTCTGTTCTTGGGTAAAGAAGAATCCACAAACAGTAAATGTTTCTATTTTTTCTCACTCAAACTTGTGAGCTGTCACGAGGGTGTTTCCTCGTCTTTGTTGCCTGCCCCAGTTTTGCAGCAAAAGTCACAGATGACTATTTACGCGTTCATTAGGTTACAAAACAAGTAACTAATCAGTGACAGCAGCCGCAACGGCATAAAACACATAGCATGCTGTTTGAGAAGAAAAGTGTGCTTGTTCTTCCACTCTGCGACCGACATCTTCAGAGCCATGGAACAAAGCTCAGCATCACACATGTTCACACAAACTTTACCCTCTGCATTCATTCAACGAGGCATGACTTGGTGAGCTTCTTTAAGGGCCACACGGCTAAAAAAGGGTCTGATACTCACCTTGCCGTTGAGGTTTGGCACAGCGTTGGGCTGAATGAGCCGCCGTCGTCGACAGCTGACGAGCGGGCGCGTGCGTGCAGCAACACACGTGCTGTCGTAGGCTGATGGCTGCTGGAGCTTTGAGTCTGCACTCTCTGCCATCCTGTCACAAGGACAACCAACAGGGAAAGTAAGGTCAGAGGTTTTACACCCTCAGATTACATACCAACACATCAGACTCATGTGACGACTGCCATAACATCGGCAATGTGTAAATCCATTGCTGATCTTTGTAAGGGGCATGAAGACAAGCTAAATAATGATTACTCAGTTTGATTTCTGCTTTTGTTGAAGAAAAATTATTAAGTAATACGGTGATGACAGAGTTTTCACCAGACGATTTGGTTCATAGTAGATTGGTAGTTTTGACAGCAGGTGATATGGGTGTAGACTGGCAGGTATAAGAGGATAGGTGGGCACCAGGCAAGGGGTGATAATCATCAGGAAGCAAAGGAGAAAAAAGGCCGATATCTGCATGAGATCTTTATGTTAACACAAAGAAACTTGAACTTTTGCTTGAACAGTGACATTATTCGATCCTGCAATGGATCCACTCTCCTGTGCCTCAGTGGCCATTTTGAGTTGTATTATGTTCTCACTGAAAAGACCAAAGCTGCAACAGTATCATTTATTACAGAGCCAAACAATTTTTCCCTTGTTTCACATCTGTTTACAGCACAAAAGGACCGTCACTGTGGGACTAATGTGTCAATTCTGGCACCAAAGCAGACTTTCTGTCCTTGAAAAAATGTGTTCACATCTGTGTCAGTATCAGAGCTAAGATGAGTTTGGAAAAATTGGCATGTCAGATAAAGATTAAAAAAAATCCAATACTGTGTATCTCTAACAGACGTATTACGTTGCTGATGGACAGAAACCTCAAACCTCCAACATCACCACTTTTCAGGAAGTGAGAGAAAGACGCTGTTACTTTCACATTCATAAAAACAGTTTTCATTTCGTCAATTGGTTTTGCTGATTTCTGTTGTATTAAAATGTATCTAACACTCTTACAGACTGAAGCAGAAACAAAAAGTAAATCATAAAAAACAGAGGTAGTTGGTTTCTAAGCAAAAGCTATCAGTTGTTAAGGTTAAGGCTTAATTGTGATGGTTAAGGTTAATTGCTGCACAATTTCAAAATCAAATTAAACCTTTTAAAATGACTTGTTGAAACTTAAAACATTCACAGAAGCCTCTTAATTGTTGATGTCCTTGCCAACCATACCCTGTTTTATTCAGTTTAATGCCATATTTTCTCTGCACACCATGTTTCTCAACCTGGCTGAATGTATCTTCTATATAAGCACATCGTAAATGCATTTCTAAGCTGTGCCTTAAATTACATGAGTTGTCACTTGACCATTCAAGTCCACAAACTGTATGATTAAAAATGTAAAAACGTGCCAGGATTTAATAAGATTACCAGAAAAGTCTTTGCTAAAGGGTCATCCAAAATAAATGAATCTGCACAAATAAACAAAGCAGTTTTTATGATTTTTTTTGCCTCAGTTAAAAACAAAGACTTTTTAGTATCTGTGGAAACCCTAAAAGAAGGAATTGATGCGACAGAAGACTTTCTTACAATGACTCAAGCCATTATGAAAATGGCGGCATTCTGCTTAATGAAGCAATAATTACTGCTGCTCTGGACAACACCTTTGCCACACAATCACGATTCCCTGGAATCAATAATTATCAAGAGCATTCCTGCGTCTCTCTGAGAGCACAGTAGCTTCTGGGAAATGAGGCTGGGTAATCATAATCATCGTACCTGCTGAGGACGCCGTTAACAGGCTGTGTGTTTTGACCTTTCCATGAGCCAGACTCTGTGGTGGAGATGTGGGCGGGGCCTGTGTGCTCCAGCCGCTCTGAACCAACATCCTGCACGGACACATGAGACAAAGCCAGTGAGAAAACACGCCCAATGTAAGGGGCAGAGAAAAACAGTCGACAGGATATTTAAGGAAATGACATAACAGACAAACTGAATCATCCCGCTCCCCTGGTCTTAAATTATTCAAACCAGATCTACAAAGAAGGCCTGGCTCCCCATAAAACCAAAAAACCTTTTCTGCACAGTGCCAAAACAGACATCACTCAGAGCTTCTTCTCTGTTAACTATAAAATTGTTAAAAGCAAATGCAAGCACCCTTAAGTTATCCCCTCTGGACTGGAGGCCTCATTGAATCAACACTTGACAGGTTTCTGTTTGAAATGGTCACTCTGAAATCTTAGAGAAGGGAGAGAGACACTTCTCCAGCTGAAATCAAAAAACAAATCATTGCCATTACATAATTTCCTGCTTTTTCCAACTGCTGTTACACTGATGTCAGAATCAGCTGGCCTAATAAAGTGTTCTCAACACAAGGGACTCTATCTTGGCAAAAGGTTGGTGTTGGTTGTGGTGGTAGGAAGTTTTCAAATCTCATGATTTTGTTTACTGACTGATTTGGAAAGACAAATTGTAGTCAACAGGAAAGAGAGAGTACTGAAGAGAATGCAGGTCGATTACCTTGAAAACAACAGCTGCCTAACAACCACTGAACTACTGGCTTTATTCTTAGACTTCTTTATTTGTGTCAACATCAGTTTCATCTGTTGAACTAATTTTCTATCCATTCTGGTTGTTTTCTTTCCAACACACAAAAATGTAAGCACACACAAACACATCATTAAGCCCGATTCATATTTTGCATAAAATCTATGCTAGAGGTCCAAATTTAGACAAAGAGCCAGACAAACAGCCTGACATGCACCTTGAAAGTTTAACAAACATCCAAAGAGCACAGACCGATAATTCTGTAAACTAGTCCACTGCTTAGTGTCGCACAACTGCCCACAACTGAGTGATCACGACAAGCAAAATTCCAGGTCTGCAATGGATCCATTATACAGTCGACAAGCATGTGCAGTACGAGAAGGACACATCAGGGCGCATGTATGACAATGCAGGGCTCTACGTCACATATCATAGTCTCAAAAATACATTTAAATCAGTTTTTATATGATATGCTGCAACTATATCAGTATATTTACATAGAGACATACCAGCTGGAGTTACGCTCAGATAAGAGGTCAGCTATTTCACTTGGGTGACCATGAGTGACACTTTATGGCCCTTTTCCACTAGCCCTGCTCTACTCGACTCTACCCGGCTCTACTCTACTCGCCTTGTGCTGCTTTTCCATTAGCCCCAGTCGCCTGCCCAACGGCATGCAGTGTTGCTTTAAACAGCTGAGCGGCACTGTGGCGACGTCATTTTCAGCACGACGCAGTAATCTGTGGCTTTTTGTCACAAACCGAGTAAAAAAGGAAAGTAGAAGAAGGCTGCAGGTGGCAAGAAGAAATACCCCTTGAGAGTTTTGGAAGCTATACAACAGAATGAAGCTGAGGACGAGAGCAATCGAGCTGCAAAGAAAAGACGTATGAGGGTAAGCTAATGGTAGTTATCGCTAGCATGCTAGGTCGTCGCGCTCATGACTCATCAATGACGACATTGTCTGACCAATCAGTAGCTGGCAGTCGGTGACGTCATCTTTTAGTACCGGCTTGCTTGGAACCAGAGTGGAGTAGGTACTAAAAATAGCTTGTTTGAGGAGGTACCAGGCTAGTGGAAACACGCTGCAAATTGAGTAGGGCCGAGTCGAGAAGAGCCAAGGCGTGCTAGTGGAAAAGGGCCATTAGAGTTTCATCCATGTGTGGGAAACAACATATAAAAAACACTGTCTGCACAGGTTTCCGCTGAAACAATGTGGTGTCAATAACCACCAACACAGGTAAATAACTTATTTACTTTCTGATTCAGATATTTCCATTACAGTAATGGTTTCTTTAATGTGAAACAGACCAATTACATTGTCTATCTACACTGGTTGGCCTCTTCACTAAACAACGATTTTGGAATATTTTGATTCATAAAAACAACTGGGGTCAGCCACAAAGCAGATGTTGCACATAAAAATCATTATTCACTGTGACAGGCCCATCCTGTGATAAATCACATTAAGTTAAGTGAGGTGGACATCGGGAGTAACTCAAAACTATTTTCCTCAAAAATCATTTCAGGTCTGAGAGAGACATAGAAATTAACAATTGACTTTCTTTAATCATTTAGCATTTCATTTGCAGCAACAGCTGAGACCAAATCCACACAGTCTGAATATTTCATTGATCAAGGGGTGCATTATTAACCTGTTTGTTCACAGGATGGCTAACAGCTGTCATTTTACTTACAAGTTATCATCCACCAACAAAGAGCTGCTTAGACAAATCTATTGTTAGTCTCTCACATGTGTTTTCCTCAAGGAATTAGTTAAATTTTCACATCTGAATGTTAAGAAATTCTTCTTATACTGGCATTTGTTTTACATGATGTTGTCCTGATGGTTTTGTTCCTGCCTATTTGCCTTTAAATTGTGACAAATGATCCAAACTGCAACATAAAAGGGCAAACATTTTAAGTTTTTCTTAAATCATCAAAAACAAACTGAGGCATTTCAGCAACATACTGCACCAGCAGGACAAAATAATGCATTTTAGAACCATGTGAAAGTAATTTAAATAACCAATAGGAGGAGGACACTATTTCATTTAGTACTCTTAAAGGGGAGAAAATGGTCTAATAATCTGCTCACCTGAGTGTTCACAGGCTCTGTTTTCACCTCTGTCCCAGCTGAAGACACCGCACTGGGGGCCACACCTCCCAACTCTACTGAACCCTGTAAAAACAATATACTCGTGTTGACCTTCCATCCAAAGGCAGAAAATCAGACAAATTCACATCCACAGTCTGGTCCTAAACAGTTCTGTACTGTCCTCCACAAAAGCTCAAGAAGTCAAGCTCATTCGAAAAATAAGATCTTCACAAGAAAATTACCTTGCTTGCACGGATCTGTCTGTAGATGTCGGTCTGCTGTCGGATGCGGTACTCCAGGTCTGAGATGTGAGCCTGGAGCCAGTTCCAGTGGCTGATGATGGCCGCTCTTTCCACTGTGTAGCGACTCTCTGCACGCTTCCATCTGGGGTCAAAGAGAGGGCAAGGGCTTGTTTTAGTGAGATGAACAAGTGTAAGTTTTCAGATACAATATATTTACTGCAGGATATTGTGGACTTGGAGTTCTATCTTCTGTGGCAAATCTTCTTCAATTCTATCTTCAATGAGTAGAGCTCAAACAACCAAATAATTATTACACATTATTTTATGAAATCTTATCCCACTGGGTTAATGTACCCTGCAGAGTCAAACAAACAGGGGGAGTTTTTGACCAGTTAACCCCTAAAGGCTGAAACTTTAAGGGTAAGATGTGTAAAACGAATTCAAAGAAAAGAGAGAGGTTGACAACTCATCTACTTCAAGAGTCCACATATCATTCTAACAAATAAACATTTCAAATTATTTGCAAAACACTGGCCTACAATGACAAAATGCCATGGTAAGAAACCAGCATAACTACTTTTCATACTTTTCATGTAGTCAGGGGAACTAATGAATAAAGTGAGTGTGCTGTCAACCCAAAATCTTGAATATGAGCTAAACTAGTATTCTGCTCGTGTTCAGGATGTTCATGTCCAAGTCTATGAAACAAAAAAATACATTTGGAACATCTTCAAAAATGATTATATGCATTAATAAAATCTATACCTACACTTCATATACTGTGCAAGTCGATGTAATGCTAATGGCTTCACTGTAAAATAAAGCTTTTTTGCAAAAACATCTCATGAGCTTCTTGCAAAACACTTTTTACCAGCTATAAACTGGGAACAGAAAAGATAAAAGCCAACACCTGCATTGCATAGATTTATTGTATGAAAACACAATATTTAATAATATCAAATAAATATACAAGGGTTTATACAGAAAAATAGGAGTTCGAAGCGGTGTTGATGCTCTTGTAGCAAAATTACAAAAATCTAACATTAAAGTATTCACTATACATGACAAAACCAGCACAACGTGGCATGTGGCACAGTAAAGTTGACTGTAGGAAGCTAGAAAGTGGGACTAAAAATAAAGCCAGCACTGGTAAAAAAAAAAAAAAAGCATACAGGCATTATAACAAATCATTTGTATGTTTTTCAACTATTAATCCAGCTGTCTTTAGAAAAAAATCACATGTTCAAATGACCAAGGAAAGCCTTGTTTCAACCTACTGCTCAAATGGCTCGATTTCTGTCCTTGGTTATACAAAACAAATATTCAAAGACATCCACTTGACTCTTCAATTTATTTTCTGCATTACAAAACAACAATATAGTTTGTTGGGAAAGCTCTAAAGCATCAGACTGTTTCAAAGTGATAAGTCCTTAAAATCAAGTTTGGATTTAGTTGGGTCCATCCTTTACAACATGACACAGTGAAACACAAAGATAAACAGTCAAACACATCATCAAATCAAATGATCTCAGAGCCTTAAAGCATTTCCCCTGTCAGACTGCAGAGGTCAGTGAATCAGCATTAAACAAATCTCACAGTAACCAAAGGCACCGTGGGAAGAATTCTTATCAAAAACAATATAATCAGTCATCTGTCAGTGAGGAGGACAACTTGAAAATAAGGGAGTTTCATCAGACTGGTTTATCTCGTGACAAAGAGTGAATACCAGCTGAGAGCAGAGTACTCCATTTTACCAGTATGACACACAGAATGGGCATTTCAAAGGCAGACATGAGAGGAAAATGTCTGCTCCTGCACTGAGCAGCAGCGACCACAGAGGGCGCCGTTTCATCAAAATACAAGCTGAGGCAGTGACCGTGGCTGAACAATGAAAAAAAATGACTCAGATGGCAGACAAAGATAGACCTTGCACTCCTCTGTGCTTTCTCCTCCCCACACCGACTCTGTTTTCAATTTTCAGAGCTGGACCAGGATGGAGGAAGTGGAGAAAGGCTGCTACTGGGAGAGGGAGAAGAGACGAGAAGGGGAACGAGACAGGAGGAGGAGAGGGGGCAACGAGGACCAGGAAGCTCCGGCTGCCTGGAGAGGAACAGAAGGGGTTTTAGAGCAATCTACAGGCCACGGGGAGCTGGAGGGGGTGGGGCTGGGCCAGGGCACGGTGCGGCAGACACTGGGATAACCAATAATCCAACCAGGCGTGTTGTCTTATTGTGGAGCTGAGCGGAAAGAGAGGAACTGTGGATTTGACGCAGACATCAGCCACCAACTCGTGCAATCAAAGACGTCTCAATTCAGCCACAACATGAAGAAATCTATGGCTCGTTCATAGCAGTCCAGAATCAAGGACACTGCTGCAAACCCAGCTGCAGCGCTACCTGTTAAACACTCCTGCTGCCGTTTCAGACTCAATCCCTCTTTGCACTCGTAAACAAACAGGTTCTGCTCTTGCACACTGAACAGGGAATGTTAAAACAACACAACAACTCCCTGAACACTCCCAGGTTGCATTAGAACAATTTACAGGCAACTTATTAGCATCCATGATTCCCATTGGAGATTCATCTAAGAACACTGGTGGCTTAAAGTAGGGGTGGGTGATACGGACCAAGAAATATTTCTGAAAAGCAAATACATCTAGACTCTTGACATCATTTTCTGCATTGAGAAAAATACTGCAATATAGATAGTTCACTGGAGGCAGTCTCAAGTTATCAAACTATTCTGATGTGACAAGTCTTTAAAATCAAGTTTGAATCGGGCCACATGCATCTAAGAGCTGGCGATGGACAATGGACATATATAACTCAGGTGTCTATTTTCTGATAACCAAACTAAAATGGTCAAATGTAACAAAACCTGTTTGATACCACAGAAACAAAAATAGAAATTACAGAAACTATGAAGTAGGGCGGGGAGATATACTGAGTTATTGAAAAAAAATCAATGTATTTTTTCAACATGATAGACAGTATCCTTATACTTATATTGTTGATTACTTAAAACAGCATTAAGGGAGTCACCATGGTGGGTAATTTTCTTAATGTGCTGATTGGCCCTTCCTGTCTTTTTATACTCCACAAAGTCAAAATAAAAAACAAAAACACACCCTGCTCACTGGCATCTATGGTCTTCCTAGCAGCACAAACATAGTGGGAAAAAAGACAGGAAATAATGCAACTGAGGAGGATAGCTGTTAATATGAAAAATATTGGTTTAATGATTTGTGTTTAAGGTGATGGGTTAAATCATGTATGTTTGACAACTCAGAATAGAAAATCAATTGAGAAAAGAAGTTGAGCATGATGACTCTTTTTAAAAATACAAATCAAATATTGTAAAATAATATTTGACCTTCCATTTTAGATCCTGGGCAGATACACAAAACCCTACAAAATGTTTAGGACATACTCCACACCATGGTGGATCTCCCTGCTCTATTTGCCAATATTAGCATCGTTCTCCTTACAAGTTTCTCTACGGATAAAAACAATCCCACATTTGCTATACCTATCACTCAAGTAGTACAAGCTGCGTCTTATATAGACTCAAGCTCTGAAAAGTGAGCCTGAGAGTAATGTCTGCTGTGATGCAATGTGCAACCCAACAGGTCAAGTTTTATCATATCATGTAAACATAAGCTGGACTGCAGAACTGCAGCTCCCTCAATGTGGCCTTCATAGCTGCACAAATTCACAGACTAAGGGATGGCATGCAGCTTCTGAAAATTTAAAATAAAATATCCAATTTGTTACTCAGGGCAGTGAGCACCATAAACACGCACGGAAATGATTTTGATTTGAAAATAAGCACTAAATGTTCAAAATAATTGTGACATACTATAGTTAGGGAACAGAAATTCTGTGATTTCATTAATACCAGTGCCATTATTCATCCTGCCTGTCAATCCCATTCTTTGTCAAAATCACTGATTTTTGGTCAGAAATAAACAGAGTTTCACTGGCAACAATGTAAGACACATGGCACTTCTAATATTTAACAATGTGCTGCATATCTAATCAAGTTTATGTTTCCACCCTTGATTTACGTCTGACTGACACAGACACCGTATGTTGTGCAGTTAGTGGCACACTGTCTACAATTATGACAAAATTCAGGCAATTCGTCTTCTGTTTGCAATGATCACATGATCTCTAGGTTTTTTTTTTTTTAACTGGCCCTAATGAGAGTTTCAAGTCCTTTATCGATGGAACTGCTGAGCAAAAGACAAATGATACTGATTCTTTGAGCTGGTTCTTACTGATTCTCTGATGGAATTAAGTGTTCACTTCCCATCCCTAAATATGATGCATCTCATATGGAATTAAATAATTCCTTATTTCAATTTTGTATTTCATTTCTCCTTGATGATGAGAAATTTATTGATGGCAAACAGCTTCACTGACCATTAGGCCTGTTATTTATACTTTCTCAGATTAACTTAGATAAAATACAAAACAAACTGTGGTTAGGAACATTGTTGTCTTACTGATAATCTCATTAGAAAATACAGATCAATTCATATCCAAAACTCAATATATTACCCAGCCCTTGCTCCAAGTGTGTCACAACCAACTGTACAAACAGAGGTGAGCCTGAACATGATTCAGCGAGAGGTGAACAAAAGAGACACCACAGGAAGGAGACACCAGTTATGACATCACTCAGGGCTAACCGGATAATGATCACAAGGAGATGCAAACTCTTCCACACAGTGAGAAATGAATGTATTGTTCAGTGTCACGGCACTGTGAAGAAAGTGGACATCTTAGTTAAATATGAGTGACAGTGAGTAAGACAAACATCACAGAGAAAGGACTTAAAAGATTCCGAGTGAAGAAAAATGTGAAGAAGTAACATAACAATTAAACATGTTAGTAAAAGCACAAAAAACTGCTAGAGTTTTATCAGCCAAATTTTGACATTACTATGAGCTTATTTAAAAACTGAACTGGTAGGTTAGTTAGTAGCTACAGAGCGGCTACAGTCAACTGAATCAGCCTCAGGAAAGGAACTCAAATACCTTAACTGAGATCAACAGAGCTAGAGGACAATACGAAACAAGGTCAAAACATGAACAATAGATTCAGTTTCCTAGCCGACTGATCCAACGCACTAGCTTTATAAAAGGTACATAATCAGGTTACTCAATTCATGTGTACCGTGAAAGATTTAAACTCTTGTAAAATAGCAGAGTATGGCTGCTCACTTCTGGCAAAAACGAGATCACAGTTGTGAAAAAGGATTACCGGTATGTACTGATTTTACTAAAAGCACCAAATGCAATCATTGGGCTCAAATGCTCTTGATCTGATCATTCTGAACATTAAGAATAGAAATTAATGAAAACATATGGAAAAATACAAATCCCGAAAAAAGTGAAAGGTGGAAAAAAGCAAGCGTACCAGTCATGTGACAAAGTAGACACTTACTCTTGATTATTCAGTTTTCAAAACTGTGGGAGGGGAATAATTTCGACTGAGATTGAAACTCAACTGCCCAGTTCTGCATCAGCATTATTGGTTTCTCAGTTATGAAGTACTGTATTTCATTAACAGCTTTATAAACTATGGAACTTAATCAATGTCCTTTTCACCCACACATTTAATCAGATTAATAAATTACAATATTTAAAATACCATGAACTTAAAAAAAGTCATACTTAAAAAACAGGCCACAGAAAAAAAAGAGCATTGGAGAAAATACTTTAACAGGCTGAAGGTTTGCAGAATCTTGCTCATACTAGAAATGCTAACAAGGCCAATGTCAACTTGTCTACCCTATTTAATTTCTGCAACATTCAAAAGGGGCTAATGGCTACAGGCCTGTTGGAGGGCAGCTTTAGCACAGTTTGCACATAATATTAAACATGAATTAAGGCCCAGTGTGTAAAGATAATGGTGATGAGTTTAAAAACTAGGAATTTTAGTACCAAAGCTTCACTGTAACCAAGCTGACAAATCATTAACTGCAACAACAGTAAAATATATTTCTGAAATGCAGTATCTTGGCCCATTGTTTCAGTCCTGCAAAGAACTGGCTGTTTTGGTGTCTGTTTTTTTCATCGTACACAATAAAAATAGTTAGAAGCTACTGTGATACACTAGTGGTTCAATTTAAAAGGAGCCAAAACATATGCTGCCATACTGTGCATGTCCAACTGAACTTTATCTAACCCTACGAAGAGTATGTCTCAATGATGTCTCTTGCTTCTTAAACTAGAAATCTTTAATAAAACAAAAACAGACATGATTTATAAAATTCAGGTGCCTGCACAGCATGTTTCAGACAGAAGGTGTTTTTGAGCCAGGTTGTAAAAATGTTCTTTAGGCAGTGAAAACTGTGTTTACTGCACACAACCATACAATTTCCAGAGTTCCCACAGTCAGCCTCAAGTGGCCACTTCAGGAACTTCAGCTTTCGGCACTGCAGCATGAGCATAATTTTTCAGCCCCGGACGTTGCCACTTGAATTTAATGTTACCTGTGGCTGCACAGACATGCAGGGACATATTCCTTCCCCTAGCAGGTTGAGTCAATGGGCTGAACAGACGCATTACCTTTAGTGTCTCGCAGTGGGAAGGGGATATATCCCTTCATGGCATGGCAAGGGAATAAAATTAGACTGTTTCTGCACATTTTCTGAAATGTGACAAAAGGAAGAGGGATTTTCTCATGTTCGGGGAGGTGGGGCTTGGACTGATGCATACTTTAGTTGAAAACATCAGATCGCCTGTTTTTCTAAATGTGTGACCTATTAAATTAGTTCTTTTAATTACCTTTTAAAGCAACTGTTACCCTATTTTTACCCCCACCCCCCCATACCTCAAACTGCATCAATCCAGTTGTTCACTGCTGCCACTCTAAGCAGCAGCTCCTCAGTCTCTGGGTTTTGTCTGAAAGACTGATTTTGACTCTTCATGTCTGCAGGCAATAAATCGCCCCTCTGTTTTTTTTAAGTGAACATTACAGTGTCAAGGATTCAGGAAGAGCTAAAAATGTAGTTTGTTCAAATATAAACATGTGGAAGTCCAATGACCTTAATCGTCATAGTGACGAAGGAGGATGAGGAGGAGGGGTCAGCTGCAGCTTTGAAAACCTCCCCCCTTCTGACACCAAGAGCTCCATCCTCCCCCCTCTAACCAGAACACATATTGCTCCCCCCGTCTCCCACACTCACAAAGCACCAGCAGCGATCACTACAGCCCACGTTTTCTGGCTGTCAGCACATTCTCCATTGTGGATGCGGCATATAGGTTGCATGAAGACCCCCTGTACCATACTGGCCCTCCAAAATCAACAACACTGTTCAGAAATGCTACCGAGCAGTACTCCCAAAAATCAACAGACCCTGTAGGCTGAGGGCCGTCTCACACATCTACACATGACGTGTCCATACACTGGAAATTAACTGGAAACTAAGAAGACTTGCAACATTTCATATGCCACTGGAGCACACAGAAACACTTCAGAGAGAAGTGCATGAGGTCATTTCTTTCACATTATTTTCTTGACCTTTCTGCCTCACTTCATCCATAGTGAGTTTGTCATTAATGAAGGGGCGCCTTCTTCTTTTCCAAACAGGGACAAATCATTTTGAAGCAGTTATTCAACCTATTTTATTGATGCTTGAAATAAAAAGTACAACTACATTGTTGAATATGAAGCTTGTTTTGCTTCCAATTAAAATCTACAGCACAATAGAGAATAAGGTTATTATGATATGAGGTTTCTGAACATGACACATGGTGAAAACCAAACAGCACTGTTTGACAACTCAGAAACAACTATCACCAGGAGGCACCAATTAAAGGATCCTTTTCAATACAAATATCAAAAATCACATTATTTCTATTTGCCCAAGATACCATATAGAACAGCTAGGCAATTAATTGAGTTTCATTTCAATTATAATTACTGCCTCCTACAGGTATGAAACTGAGTAATCAAGGTTAAAGCTGGCGGTCTAGCAGGAAATGCTGAACTTCTTTGTCTCCCCATGATTATCAAATGAGGTATTTTCATTCATGGAGCTGATATAAAATGTATTGCCCTGTGTTAATAGACAAAATAACTGTCAAAAGCATCCAACTTCAATGACTGCTTAGGTTGCACGTTGTTAAATCAGTTTGTAACCTTGTTTTACAATTGCGATCTCAGTATCTATCACAATTATGACCTTTTCTATGATCAAGTAGCCCTACTTTATTGATTGTTTCACATATCCAAGTGATATATTTTAGTCCCAGAATACAATATCCAAGGACAGTGTTTATGACAGGCAGGACCTTTAAAAATGTGGAGGGTGATTGAACAAATTGCTCTGTCTGTCACATTTTTTAAGGGCTAGTCAGAGGCTTGCGGTCACATCTAATTTTGACACAACTAAAGCACATTTGCAGCTAGCACCTCGTCCTCCTCACAAGACCAAGGAAAGAAGTGCATTAGCATAAAGATTCCAGGATGGATCCTCCATTAAACAGTGTCCAACCAGACACCGTTTGTCTGGTTGAGCAGACGTGGAATCTGGGGAATGAAGCAGCCTTTAAAGGTTTAAGTATGCATATTTGTACTTTTATTGATGGCTATACAAAAGCTGATATTCGTACTCTTCTGATGAGAATAAGTCTTAAAAATCTGACATCATACAAGACAGTACACTCAACTCTTAGCTTAACTAACTTTAAGATACAGCAGCAACAGGAAGCTAAAGCCTTCAAAAAAGAACTTGGTCCGACACTTATTCTCTAGCTAGATAAATCAAAAAAGAAGGGAAAATATAATAAGTTTTGTGAACAAACTTTACTATAATTACAAATAAGCAAATAATGTAGCACATTAAAATTAAGCTCAATCAAATGAATCCGTCTACTTTGTGCAGATGGAACTCATACATATTTAGGCCTTTATCTTCAAAATCATGAACATCAAGAGATTTGTAAAAGCCTTTCACTTGGTTCACCAAGCAACTTGTATTTCCCGGTCAAACAACATCAGCAGTGTAGCAGTAGAAAGTAGAACATTTTGTCCCTTCTCTTTTGCATTCAACAGTTTACTCAGGTCTGAGGTTTCTTAAAGACTTTTGTATTTTTCAATGCAATTGATCTTTAAAAAAGAACAGTTAATGTTTCCAAATAGGTCAAGAAATGTCAAAGAAAAGAATATTTTAACAACTTCAGTTCAGCATATACATGCAAGTATTCTTTATAATGGGGTGTCAGTGCTGACAAACAAGGGTTCTGACTAGAGCTGAAACGATTCCTCGAATAATCGCGAGTATTCGATGACAAAATATCCTCGAAGCAAATTTTGTGCCTCGAAGCCTCGTTTAATATATGATTATACATGTAAAATATATATCTGGACTACTGTACAGCGCACGGTGTTTGACACGGACGGTAATTTCTGTGGCACAACGCGCCTGCTACCTTCGCTGCTGCGCGGCTTGTAAAATCATGAAGGAAGAGAAAAGGGAGGGACAGAAAGGAGAGAGTCCGCATTAGAAATGGCAGAGAGTGTCCCAAGTGTATGGTCGCTACAAGAAGGGACGAAAAGAAAAAACAGTGCAGTGTGTCTGATGTCTAACGGAGTTAGCTTAGCACGTTGGCACTGCTGCAGTAGTAAACATCCGGTCTGTTCGTCGTCAGAGCGACACTGCAGGGTGACACTCGCGATACATCAGCAGAAGCAGCTAATATGATCAATAAACTGAGATATGGGCTAGTAAATAACCTACTTTGATTATGGCTCCATGTAAAGGCTGGTTCAGAACGTAAATCAATGCGGAGGCTACTTGCCCAGAATCATGTATATTTTGTTCACATACTTTTCACATCCAATAACTTTACATTTAATAAGATTGCAGAGAGTAGAACAGGAAACACTGACAGTGAGTAGATGAATCAGGTGTAAGGAATGTTTTCATATGTTATAGAAATGTACATTAGCTAGTTAAATGATCTTAGTATCTAAGTATGAGATTATTTGGTCCTAGAAATAAAGTAAACAAAATAAGATCATCAATATGGTACAGTAGTAAAGGCAATAATTTAGCAAAAAGAGACAAGCATGAATACAAAAATAAAATAAAAATAACCAAACTTAAAAGAAAATACTGAAAAAAGCAAGATATGGCACAGAGTAAAAATAAAAGTATAGATTTTGATTTTGAGATCCCATTTATGCTCAGAATGTTCAAAATAAGAAAAGTAAGTTGTTAATTTAAGCGACCTGGCTTTTCTGCTTTGTGTGTTACTAATGATAATAATGTGTAGTGATTCAATGTAAAAAAAAAAAAAAAAAGCATTGAGCGCAATGTAACCATTATCCGTTTAATCGTCAAAAAAAATGGATAGAGTAATCGATTATAAAAATAATCGATAGCTGCAGCTCTAGTTCTGACATACCCATACAAACAGCAGGGAGAATTTTCCTTATAATGTGACTGCATCATCTTCTAGTTGCAGCAATTTTTTACATTCAGCCCTTTCATCCAAAAACATAACCTCTGTATGTACAAGCTGAACAAGGGATGCCACAGCTTTATTAACAGCGCCAAAATCATAAATCAAAAGAGGTATAAGACGCACATGAACTACTGTGGGATATTTTAATAGTAAAAAGCAGTAACATTTGTAATTTCTACAAAAAAAGACAGAGGACAAAACAAGTGTAAGTAAGTCTGATAGAAAATATAAAAAGCACAAACTTCTGTCCATCACATGCTGCTTATGTCCCAATGTGTCAGCTCAGGACCAGTATAAAAGCACATACAAAATGCACAAAAACATTACACACACACACACACACACACACACACAGAGTTTACACTGCTGGAGGTGCAGCTTCCATGCATCCCTTTCTTTCACCCCGCTTCATTCCCTTTTTATGGTGAGGTGTTGCAATGCCACAGCTTTTAAGTGCTGCAATGATTATAATCAGAGGTTTAATGTCCTTATTTAAACTTCAACCACTGAGGTGTCTCTCCAGTCCTTGGGAAAAAAAATCCCCAATCCATTTAGACAAATCTTTGATACTAGCTTCACTTTGTGCTCTCAATGCAGGTGTGATGCTGAAAACATTTCTTAAGAATTGGGTGGGCAATAAAATTTGGCCTGAATGGTACGTGCTGTTGAAAAACAGAGAATTGCATTGTGAAGATGCACTGACCTATATCATACCCTTATAATGTTTTTAATACAACTGGAAGTGCCATTTTCTCTCATTTCAAGCTGTAAAAAAACAGATCTGTTCAACAGGTCAATGAGAAAAAACAAGAACAATTCGAATCAGTAATAAGGTGAGCTAAAGGCCAGCAGTCGATACGACAGAAACAGAATGCCACATTATTAGTGTGTCCTTTTTTCATTTAATCTAAATACCATATTAAACTGTTTCTAACTGGTTTAAGCGTGGATTATCTTCTCTGTAAAACATTACACAAAATCTGGGGTAGTGGAAAAAGAATAGGGATGGGCTATTCAGCAAAAGGGGGATACATTCAAATAAATGATCTAATTTTGACAATAACCTTGATTATTTTGCAATATTTCAGCAAGACACCAAGCTCTTATGATGCTGAGTTTTGAGTTCTTGATGTTGCCTTGTCTGTGGAATTGCAGCATTATTTGTTTTGAGGGGAAACACTAGAATAAAGTCAATGCTAATGATACTGAAAATAATAATTATGCAGCAAATCACTCTGCTATCCTCAAGAATTATTCATGACTTGAAAAGAGCAAACTTCAAAAAAGAAATAAGAGTAAAAAATCAGTCCAAAAGAACTCCAATACAGTTTTGGGAGAGCCTTAAGGATCAATAACACACTTTTTAAACTGCAGTTAACCACGACAGTAAAATATTCAATCCTAAAACAACTGCATCAACTGCCAGCTCTTCAGTATTAATCTCATTTTGATCAGAAGTAAATATCAATTCTTCAGCTCACGAGAACCAATATTTAGTATGATTATATTTGTTACAGTCTATTCCCCTTAAATTCTATTTTAATCCAATATCTTGCATTTAGGACAACAGCACACTTAATCTTAACCACTGGAGCATTATAATAGCCTTTCTGTATATTCTTATAGATATAAAGCAACCATCTTGCAGGAATATCACTGAAAAACAGCATGATTGGATTTATCCTGTATGCCAGTTTTTTCAATTTAAGACTGGGATTGGTGTAGAAAAGAATACTAGATGTTGAAGTCTCTTATGTTTGTACAGCCACTATTATTTTATTAGCTAAATGAAAAATAAAGGTTTAAAATTCATGCCCTTAAAATCAAAGCTTTAATCTTAAGCCACATGTTAAAAGGTATTTCAAGAATTTATAAGGGTTAATGGATGGACCACCTTTAATGAATGGCCTCTGATAATCTCAATAAAATGACTTTTAGGAATAAGAGCATCATCTAACCAGTCAATTGAGCAGACATGATCATCAATATTGATCCAATAATAGTGACAGTATGAGCTTATAGCAATATTTTTACCATATTAATGTCCATCCACAGTCTTCTTAATCTTAAGAACATTTGTAGGTCAAAGTATCGCTGCAGCACACTGAAAACTGCAGCATCTGCAATAGGGATATATATTGTAATTTCCATAATATTTCCCCTCTCCACGATATTTCATATCCACAGAATGTTTGGTATTCCAGCTGTGTGCAGAGCATGTGTATCAGGATAGCATAATCTTTCTAATCTCTGTAATGTAATAAGGTGAAAACTAATAAAACCATGTATCCCACCTGTGTTCACATTGTGAAACAAAAGCTGCTTGTTCAAAGATCGGCCACATGAACACGGTTATGAATAAAGTAATGGAGGTGCCGGGAAAAACAAAAGGCATGCACACATTTTTCTTCCTTTAATAAATTGCAATCAGTTCTCCATTATGATTCGAAAACAATTCACTCATCATTCACTCTAAGTAACAAGAACAAGCAAAATCAAAGCAGCAGCTGTCATTTCATTTCTTTGTTCTCCAGAGTGGAGGATTTTCAGAGCTTTTAAAAAGCTGAAAATCACCCAAACACTGAAACATGTATGCAGCCTGACAAAGACTTATTTTTCAGGTTTATTCTGATGTTTCCACGGTGGCTGGCTGGAGTTTTACAGGACAGCTGGTTAAACTCATTTCTAACAGGAAGAGAGTGCTCCGGAGCCGGGATTGTGAGCGAGGCCGACCGACAGGGTGTGGGGCAGGAAAAACTAGAGAGGGCAAATTCAGCCAGAGAGCTGCAGCAGTCATTACATAAAAGAGGGGGGTTATGTAACGCCTGTGGGTTTCGTGTTGAGGAACTTGGGCCTGGCTAAACACATCCAGATGTGTCAAAAGGGACAGAAACCTATACAGGAACTCGCATACGTACACAAACACACACACACAGGAGTTTAAAGAGGGGAAAAACACAGCAGAGCCTCTCAGACTGCAGAGTAATGCTGAGCCATAAGCATGAAAGGCACGCTGTAGTCTCAGCCAGCCTAGTTACCCTAGTTCACAAGAGGCAGGCAGACAGGCATGTCAACGGTCTCACTGCATACAAACATGGACTCAGATCATAAAACCAGCTGAGAAACAAAAAGGCCTGCAGGCAATGTGCACATTTTGCTGCTGGTCGGATACCAAATTTCAGACATTTTCATTGTTCAGTCTATGAGCCATTATGTAAGCTCTGAGATTTCCTGATGAGCATTATTGTTGCCTCAGAAACAAGAGACTGTGCCCACTCTCTCTCCTTACACAGAACAACCGTGCTCCATGTAACATGTCTAAATAAAACTCCCATTTGATATGTACTTCTGAGGCAGCCTGAGCAATATGGACCAACAATCTTATTACCATGTTTTTAACTGCATGGCAAAAAAACAGCATAAACATATATTTCTCTGGAAAGAAATGACAACTGTCCCAACACCAGTTGGAAAAGACTCCAGTAAAAACTACATCTGTTTTATACCGCAGCAAAAATACAGAAGTCCTACACGTTGGGCAAGACTTTGTGTAGAATAGCCTAAAAGCTCTACATACTTTACATTTCATTTTCATGTTCCTTAACAAAAACATATATTGGGATAATTTTCTGTTTTCACTACACCAAGGGCAGGGAGCAGGCTTCCCAGGAACCAAAGTGGCCTGCCAGTCAATTTCAAATAACCAAAAACTGCCACAATAAAGATGGAAAAATCTGCCATCAACTATTTGTCAAGCTGACCACAGCAACATTATGTACACCAGCAAAATGTATTACAACATGTAAAATGGAAAAAATGGCACAAGGAAGTCTTCAGAAACATAGAAGATAAAAAACAGTATAAACTGATTAATTACACTGAAGAAGCAATTTTAATTTTCTACACTTTAACGCTTTTGTTATCCCAAAGAGGAAACTCCTGGTGGAATAAAGGTTAAATGAGCAAAAAAGGCCAAATAAAAGAATTACAGGTATTGTAGTTGTCTAAATGACAGTGCACTTTGTGTAACAACTCCGCCCTCTGAAACCATCAATACCATTGTGTGGCCTTCTTGGTAACCACATCTCCATTTGGCATTTCAAATAGCAAATTTTCAGTCAAGATCAAGGGGTAACCTCCATAGCTGAAAAATGAAGCAAACACGGAAGTGCCAAAGCTGCTCATGGTTCTGTCTGACTATAGACAAAAAACAGAAGTGATATGGTTGTGTGAAGGAAACGGACAGTTTTACAGCCAACATAAAAACATTTACAGCCTGGTTCAACAAACAGCTTTGATATTAGTATTTCATAAATCTAATACCACTTACTGTTCGGGAGATTCCTTCTATTAAGACAGTGCTAATTTTAAGTTTATTAATGCTTTCCAGTTTAGCGTAGAAAGAGACATCACTATCAGAATTATGAGCCAGCAGTGTCACTATTGCTCAGACAGCCTTAAGTCATTTCAGCCCTGTCAACACAAAGGTTAAAACATTTTTGAATTGGAAACTGCCTCTGTAAAGACAGCATCATTTCAGTAAATGTGTCTGTCGACAAACGCAACACTGTATTCCTCCATTGTTTCCGCTGTTGGCAGGATTTCCGCTCAAGTTTTAAGCAAGAAGTTAGGTTGTAAAGCCATCGTTTCTGAAGCTATCTGTATTCTTGTCCACACAGAAGCTTAGCCAGTGTTTTCATTAATAACCATAATGGACTCCGTTATGGACGGTTGTTTTTTGGCACTGAAATGCCACATCTGCATGCATGACTGCAAACTTGTGAGGATATGCCTGAATTTCGCTCTGTGTGGATGGATCCTTAACCTCTCTGTCAGTCAGTAGGTTGATCCAAAGTTAGGATGAGAAGGTGCTTACAGTAAAGCTGCTTCCAAGGAGGATATTAATGAAAAAACTCACAGTGAAAGGTAATTTTTACTGGACAAAATAATACATCACATACTTAAGTTTCAGTGCATTTAATTGAGTTTAATTTTCCACTGATTCTACTGTTTAAATTCTAGGAGAAAAGACCATATTAGAAAAAATATGTTTACCCAGGAAGTATTTATAAAGGACTGCAAAAACCCAAGCATTTACCTGCCATGTGGCACACAACCCTCTGCCATTCACCCACAAAACGGAAAATGGGCCTACATTTGGTGTTTTGTGGGTGTTAATTTGGTACCATGAATGAACGTCTGTCCACTCAGGGCTCCTAAAAATAAAACACTTTTTCAGGCACACATTTGTAATGCACTGAAAAGAGATCAACAAACACACCTTTGGTTTCTGATGCACAGGTAAGGAACCACAGGTCTAGACTACAGACTAACATTAGCAATAGCATGTCTTGTACTGATGTGTAAAACAATGTGTTTCAGAGTCATAAAGTCTGAATTATCTATCAAGGTGCAAAAAGGGCACAAAAATTATATTATATCAAATCAATTTTTGGGCATACATTAGGGGAGCACTGCCTAAATTGCAAAGATATATTGGCAACATTCAAAGGTGGGAGGACATAGTGAGGAGCAGCTGCACCCTCGTCAAGTTCTTCTACTCTGACACCACAAACCAGTGAGCTTTTCAAATGCTGCAAATGATTTCGTGGAACTAAGACATTTGCCTCCAACGCATGATATTCAAAATGTTTGACACTTAATACCCAGTTTTTTGGATGTCAAATTTTGTCGCTGCAATAACAAACAGATACAAACAGCCATTGATTTTTCATCATAATATGAATGCACTTAAGATAAAAAAAATGTGATTTATTATCTAGAAAGTGGATAAGTATTAATGCTGTGAAAGGTCTGTTGCAGTGAACAATTTCACTCAGCATGAGGACTAGCACTTTTTCTTTCCAATATAAAGGTGAAAAAAACAACATGCACATTGTGTCCATGTCCAGGATTTCATTAAAAGTACTTATAAGGCTTAAAAAACGAAAATGTTGCTCAGCCCTACCTTTATTATATGAAGAGTCTCAGCCACTTTGCAGCAGGTTTCAAAGCAGACTTCATTCTCTGAAGCTAGAAGCGCCCACACCCTCATATAGAGGCCATAATGGAAGTCACATTCAAAGACAGACACACTGGCTCTAGCACTGAGGCCCTGCAGCATAAGCACGACAACAGATGTTGGCTATCCCCCAATCCTCTAAGATACGGGAAACCACGTCTACAGTATGGACAGGGATGACAGGATTAGTTGTAAGCAATGCGCTGCGTTCAAACAAGCAGCCCAAATGGGTTATTTTCCACTGCGCTGTAAACTCAGCTGAGGTTAAATAATTGACGTGCTGCTGCGTGGAGAAGACATTACATTGTCTGTTCTGTTTACTGGTGTAGAGCTGTAAGCCATTAATTGGTAACTGGGACAAAATGTCAGTTGTGAAAATGTGGCATTATGGGAATATAGATACACACACACCCAATCCCTGCAGAACAATCCATTCACACTGAGGTTTACTTTCTCTGATGTACTGAGCTTAGGAACAGTTTTTCAGTTGCTGTTGGGAGGGTGAGATAAATATAGGGATGTGTGCTGACAATAATTGGTTGATACAATACATATCCCAAAGGAAGGATATTTATTGAAATGTGTTGTAATGTTTCAGTCAAGCATCATCTTATTCTACTTGAAGCACTTAAAGAATAAAGAGAACACAATTTTCCCATACATCAATGGGGTGTTTGTGATCAATTTATTCATTAAAACATGGCCTTGCAACATCAAGAAGACTATTTCTCATGCAATCTAAACTTAGCTAAGTCTAGCATTCTTACTTTAGAAAGGTCTCATGTTAAACTTTTTTCAACATCAATTTTTGAGGTTTCCACTCAAATAGAGGATCCCTACAAACCCACCGGCACCTAAGTTTCAGCCCTCACTAGAACCAGCAGTTTTGATGAGTAGCTTTAAATCGTCAGGAGGCTTTAATAGTTTCAATGTAGTCAGCGATAGTAAGAAGCTACTACCAAGCTATCATGTAGCAACATGGCAGTTGGTCACGTTGAAACCTCTTAATGGACATCTAAGGACCTTATCAAATTAAAACCTATGGTGTGTGTAATTTCATTTGAAATGACTGCACTACAGTCCATTGCCACTTCTGCAGTCTTTGTTAGCTGCTCATCAATGCCGGGCATTGTCACATGCATTTTATGTCGCAAAATGCAACACTGAAAACTCAAATGTGCGTGTGTGTTCATCACAGTCCTCAGATTTTTATCAAAAAGCTTTCCTAAAATTCAGAATACTTTCAGCCTTGGGAACAAGGGTGCTGAAATGCTAACTCACTTCTGTGTTTTTGGACTCATTCCTGCATCACACTAATCGGTCTGCACAAACATGCCCATACATGTTCGTTCCACTGAAGCCAGCCAGCTCTGGTAACCCTACTGCAAGTCAGAGAGGTGGCATGCCCCTCCACGACATCATCAGGGGAATTTTACATTCTCTAAAGAGTGGAGCATGCAACAAAGGGAGAGCAGGAATTTTTGTCATGAAGTGGCTGTGACCTTGAGGGGGGTCATGTCAACAGGTAATGAACACTGACCTCATTCAGGAGTATTTTGCATGAACTGACATTTATCGCTTGATCATAGCAATGACGTGTTGTCAAGAAGGTTTGGTGAATGGGACTGCAGCTATTCTATCACAAAAGCAGTCTTTTACCATAACACAAAGGCCGGATTCATACTTCTGCATCAAATCTAAGCATATACAGCAGCCCTGAACTGATGCGGAAGCCTACATGCATCTCCTCAAAAGTGTAACTTGTCTTGGGTACCGTGATGAAGCTCCACATCCCACATTGTGATTTGGTTTTGGAGTTGTTAAACAAAGCAGTACTGGTACTTGTTCTCATCCCTCCTTGTGTCTGCAAGGGGCTGAAAGGGTGAAACGAAGAATCCTGTCTTCTGCCTCAATTGATTTAGCTGCCTTCTATTTCATCTCATCTGATGTCTCTTCTCTTTTATTCACTACAATTGTTGAGCTCCACAGTTGAAGAGTATGTGCTACAGGGTAACGCCGGCACACCACCATAAAATATAACTGCAAGAGAAAGCCAAGGGTTTATCAACTTTAAAGCTTAATATCCATGTATGAACCAAACTCGAGAATCATCATTGCAAATAATCAATTACTGACTGCAATGTTTTGGTTGTACATATATGAACTTGTCTCAGAGTTATTTGAGAAGTATCTACTTATTTTACTATAGCAGTTAGCTGTAACATTACATCAGTATGATGTCAGGACATGTGTTAGACTGTATTTTCATCCAGTATGTAGAAGGTGTATACAGGAGTTTAAGTTGAATAGGCAACAGTTTACATATTTCAACTATAACACACATAAAAGGTATATAATAATAAAGAGCAAGTTATAAAAAAAGATTCTGGCAGATTGCTTGAGATGCCTGAGAATCCGCCTATCATGCAGTGTTTATTGCATACAGCACGGATTTGTTACAATTTTATCTTCTTTTTCTTGTTCTTGAAAGCCTACATAAGTCCACAAATCTCATAAGCATCTCAGTTAGCAACATTTCCTTTTCCAGTGAGAGGTGGAAGAAGAGAGGAGTCAAGTGGCAAAATGTCTGCTGCCAACTCAGAGCTGGAGGCTTAGCTGCCACACTATCCCACTGTTACAAAATCTAATTGATAAAAATTATTAAGCAATGAAGCACTGACACAGCTGTATGAAAGGGTAGAGTGACTGGCCATAAGACATGGTGATATTTTGGTATGTTAATATTTTCTCACACTTGTAGTTCAAAGGGCATCATTCAGCTGAATAAAGAGATGTCAGTTTTTTTTATTTCCTTGACAGCTTTCACTTAGTGTACAGAGAACTTATGGGCCTACATGCGCCACCGCTTAGCAAACATCTGTTAATGCCAGTCATGACAGGTGACAGCCATGCAGAAATGAGGCTTACTGAGGAGCATCTGAACAAACTAACAAGGCTCCATGAAACTGTTTGGTGTTCTTCCAATTGCACAAGTTTATTGTCTTGTTCAGAAAGCAAAATCAGGTCAGTAAAACTGTTGGGCTCTTATAGATCATATCTGGAATTGTAGCCAGGTATGCTGAGGTCTAGGTGTGTTTTTGTAAGGAGAAACCAGCAGGGGGGCACCAAGTACATCTCCTACAGGGAGGCAACATGTACATATTTGCTTAACATGGATGTTAACTGGGTCAACAAACACCTAAAGATAATAGTTATTGATTAATGACAGGTTTCATTCTTTGGTGTAGTCATAGGTGAAATTTGAAGCACAAATAATCAGAGATATCTTCTTTTTGTTTGAATGTTATTAAAAAGGCATCAGAGCAAATTTCATATGAAAACATAAGATTCCAATAGACAAACAGACCACAAGAAACAAAAAAAAATATACAGTATGCAAAATATTACTCTCATTACATTAGTATTGTCACACCATATTTAAAAGAGATAATTATTAGATCAGCAGTAGTTTAAATTTCTCCCGATATCTCAGCTGTAACTGTCAGCACAATGTGCAGATAAGAAGTAGTCTGGTTATTTTTTTTCTTCTTTGTTTAAACATTTAAGTTGTGAGAGCTGTAGTTTTAATTCTGAACTTATAAAGTCAACCTGTTGTTGTTAGAGAAATTTAATTGACTACAAATGTATACAGTCCTTACAAAAATGGAAATTTTATACATTTTAAACTATGATTTATTTAGTGCTGTCTGTGCTCAAAAATGTATATGAATGATATGATATATGATAAAATCAAAAGTTTGTTCTAGTATGGGTATCTGGAAAAAAATGTGTGGGGAAATACTAGCATATAAAATAAAGAAAATAAACCCCAATACCATTCATCCCAGATTTTAATCCAACCCAACAGGCTCTTGTGCAACGAATGTTACAATTCACTCCATATAAACAGTTCCCAAAAATGTTTCTGAAAAGGCTTGTTTATCCTCCTGTATAGCTTCCAACTTAAGTAGTACACAGCTGAACGATTTGTTTTTTACTTTGCACTGACAATGGGCTCATGTGCAACTGTTAAATTTCAGTATTTGCACTGCATAACCATGTTAAATTGTTATTTTATTTAGCTTTAGGCATACTTTAGTCATAGTCATCAATATATTAATTTATTAGAGGTTCATCTGCACAATATAATGCATACAGCATGATTTCAACATTATCTTTAAACATCAAAAAGGCTTTTCCTTCGTGTTTATTAATTTGTAAAAGTAGAAAGCCACTAATGACTTGCTGTGGGTGGTAAGTAGTGTTAAAGAAAAAATGTTTAATTTTAAATCACTGGTGAGTGAAAATATGGGAGCTAATACTCCAGAAACTACAGGGAGTCTGTAAAAAAACAAAGGGTTTGTCAAGCTGTCAGTGCTTGTCCACTAAATAATCCGCTGGTTCTATTCTCTAAACAGTGTTAATAGCAATTTTATAATTGGTGTTTAAAGAAATATTGCAGATGTTATTATCTGACACAAAACTAGGGGTGTAGCAGGATATAGTAATCATGTTCTGCCATCCATTACCCAGAAAAGTTTTGATCTTTAAGCCACAATTCCTTTACGTTTCAAAATAATTGCATTTATTGTCATCCACTGACAAATACGTATCAAAAAGAGCTAACGCGATGGTGTTAATTTGATAAACTGTTAGGAAAACTTTGTCAGAATGTAGGACTTAATGCAAATACGAAGTCAGACTTTGATAAAATTCTAGGAGCTTAAAGTTTTAAAATTTTATTTAAAACTAAGACTTGACGATGAAGGATTTGAAGAAGCCCTGAGAACTTGTGAGCACCCAAAGTAAATTTATTAAGCAACATTTTTGAGAATCCTGGGAAATTATAAATCCTGAAACATCTGGAATATCTAAACGGCAGTTGTCTTTGTCATTTTTAAGTGCAGTCAGATGTGAGGCAATAGCACAAATATTCAATGGAAACTCAAAAAACTGATGAAGTGTGTTGGTTAACAGTGACTGAGGCTGCAGGACGCTAAACCTGCATCACAATAAAACCCTCACTATAGCTGGCAGTAGGAATGTTTTAAATGTAAAGCAGGAACAAAATGTGTCATGTTTGTTTCAACACAAGATTAACTGCAGCTCAGGAGGAAAAATAGGTTTTCTACTGGCAATTGTCTCTGCTTCTTAAAGGACATTAAAACTGTAATGAGCTGGGTGAAAGTCATTTAAATGTATTGATGGAGCTGCCTCGTGCTCATTTTCTAATTGAAATAATGCCTCATATCAGGCAGGAGCTTGTATAACTACATAGAGATAAACAGGGTGGTTAGGGAGGAGGTATGATATGTCTGCTTGGTCTAAGCTCACAGACAGTCTTTAATCAGAGCATGACTGAACAGAAACACAATAACACAGGGTGTGTATATAATGCATAGCCGGTGATCATCTATGAAGTAATTCAACAACAAAAGGTTAAAATCACAGACTCAACTGTAGATACACCTCCATACATACACATATTGATAGCCTAAAACTGATGCAGTCTGTAATCTGATTTTCTTGAAAATGGCCCATATATCTATGACATGTATGATTAAATACTACTGGTCAAAACAGATTTAGCTGTGATGATAAATGAGTGTAACAATGTCTTAAGGCTGCAAAATCCTTTATGTGATGTGAGCTTATGTGATAAACATGATGGAAGAAAGTCTGCATTTATTTCAATGAATTGGAGAAATAACTGACTGGAAACACGAACTAATGCCCAGCACAGCCAGTCAAGGTTTTACAGTTTTTCACACATTTTACATGAAGGCAAAGAAACTCAGCTGGCCATCATCTCTTCTCCATCTCCACTGACAGCAAAACTCTGTGATTCACAAGCTAATTGTCTATTTAGAAACTTTTAGAAACTGCATTTATCAGAAATAATATCCTGTATCATATACATTGTTTAACAGCGCCCTCCTCCCCCCACCCAAAAAAATAAAAATAAAAAAATCTGTCAGTGTTACTTTCCGTCTAATACAGCTAAGGCTAAATAAGCTTTTTTTTTCTTCTGGTGCAGATCATTAAAAACTCATTTAAATGTGGTCAGGCCATTTTCCATTTTTATGACCAGAGTGTGAAGTGCCGTACAGTGAGACCCAGTAAATATCACATACACATGAGCCTTACTGCAAGACAGTTATTTAAGTATTTATATTTAAAGATGATCAGCCAGCTGTGGAAAGCACCTTCAGTTTATCAGGGTGTCGAGTCCCAATAGCGCCCCTCCCCCCATAGAGGCACAGCTTTCACTTTTAGTTCAGAAAGCAGCCAAATAGAATATCTATTGAGCAGTTTATTTCTATTTTAAAAAATCAAAAAGGAATTTCTGAGTCTAATCATGAACTACCCGCAGCTTTTTTTTTTTTTTTTTTACAATGGCTTATAATCATAGGTCGAGTGTGCCTTTGATCAGGTTGTATTGCACCTGCTCTATGACCTATTTCAACAGCATGCTGTTTGTAGCAATATATCTAATATTTTCCTTTACTTTCTATTTTCCTTTCAAGTCAAACTTTAAGCAGTGCTTCTGAAATACTACCACTTGTTACTGAAATAATTAAATGCTTAAGGGAATCTCTTATTAAGAAAAAACTAAAGATTTTGAATCTAGAATTTCAAAGAGAAAACTGAGTTAATGTTTGTGATTGAGAAACAAATTCTGAACATTTGAAATTTAAGGGCCATAATTCTAATCTACCTTCTTTAAAAAAAAAAAGTCTTGAATAAGAAAAACAAACAAAAAACATCAGAACTAAAGTTTAAAAGAAGATTCAATTAATTCTTATTGTGTATTAGTAGAAATTCTGATTCATTTTCAAGCTTTTAAATGGAAAACTTATGAGAAACAAGATTTATGTAATATCAGGGAGTAATAGGTCACAAATAGATGACTACCTGTTGAAGAGGGGCAATGTCTAAATCATGTCTGCAGTTGATAGACTGATCAAATCAAGTCTAAATCAAAACAATGCAAGATATAATAAAATAGTTTTGCTCAATGGACTGGTCATAATATGCTGTTTCTTCTAACATTAACAAAAAACCAAAATATGGACTTTATGGCTTTAGTTAATAGTGAATGTCTTCTAACATTAACAAAAAACCAAAATATGGACTTTATGGCTTTAGTTAATAGTGAATGTTTACAAATAACTGAACACTCAGGATGTAGTTTTACTTCCTGGTCATTAATAGAGATTATTTTATGCTACAGACAAAAGTCATAAGTGGATAATTTTCCATGCAGTTTTTACCTAAAGTATATATTTAAAAAAAACTAGAAAAGCACTCAGAGAGCGCAGACCTCCGCCAGCACCACAGTCCTCACCAATATTGTGATTTTCACCATAAATATTAGTTCTACCTTTATTTCATCTAAATATTTAGATTCCTTGACCATGAAAACATACCCTTAGCAATTGGATTCATAATGTTATCTATTTTAGTTCAGTAGTTATTCACAAAAATCACATTTTTCGTCATGGCGGATCCGGACGGTAATCCGGATCAACACCAAAATTGAATCAGTTCTTCCTTTTCCCATGCTGAACATTTCCTGAAAATTGAATCAAAATTTTTGAGTTATTTTGTTCACAGACAGACAAACAGACTCTCCCGAAAACATAACCTCCTTGGTGGAGGTAATAATATTTCTTAAGTTTCCTTGATTACTATTAGACACAGTAGCATTGTTAGAGAATTTCATTGTTAGAACTCCTTTGAAAAAAATGTCACTGATATTTCTAATTGTTACTTTAAATCTCTGTATTGGCATCAGCTCAGATTTGTGCAGTTAGCCACTGCTGCTCACAGGGCTCCTTCTGATGTGAACAATACCTGCTGATCTCTCCACTCCCTACAATTTCAGTCCACTTTGATGGAGCTCACTGTCCCTTCTCCTTGGAAATGACTTCATGTACATTTCCACATTAATAGCCTCAGTATCAATTGTCCTGAAAGGGCTTCAGACACCATTTGAATACATTACTGATAATTTATCTATGGTGGGAACATGAATACAGCACACACACAAACACAGACACTTCCTGCTTCCTGTTTGGTTATGTGGATATTTAGGTCAAAGGTCTAAAGTCAACACAGAAAGGGATAATAAAAATCGGTGTTTCTCAGCCACACTGTTAATAATCTACCCAAGCCTGCACAGGTCGGTCGGTCCATTAACGTTGCTGACCCACCTGCTGCACTTTTTTCCTACCCTTCCCTCACTAATGTCAGACGAGCGAACACTCTGTCTCCAGCTTCTCCTTGAACAGACCTGTGAGCACCTGCTGAGGTAAAGCTGACATCACAGAGGGACGCATGTACAAAACATTAAACCCACACCTTCTACAAAAAACACCACCGCCCCCGACTCTATGTTTCCTCTTGGTTTCAGTTTAAATCAAAACACTTGCAGGCTCTGTGGGCGCTCTCTCGTTGGCTAGGTGGATAAACAGAACGTTCAGTTTCAGGTTCTCAGGAGGAAGCACTGTGTGACGAGAGGGCGAGCTTTTTAACTTTGGAGTCCATTCGAGCCTGTATGTCCTCGACAGGTTGATACCACCCACACCACTACACATGCTCACTGGTATCTCTACCCCTCCCTGGAGTTTGACCCAGCCACTACTGAAGCAGAACAGGCGGTTACAATTGTCATTAGCACCTGCTAGGCCCGAGCAACACACAGCAGGGCCTGGAGATACAGCCAAGAAGAGAGGTGCGAGTTATAAAGCAAAGCAATATAAAGCTAAATTAAAACTTTAAGTCAAAAAGCAGAGGGCCGACACACATGTACATCTGTTCTTTTAGGCTGAATGGAAATACAGGACATCTAAAAAGCAAAAAAACAACTTCAAGAGACGAGGAATGGAGGAGTTCTGCCATTTCCATTCAGTTTTTAAAATGTTGCCAACATATTTGTGCATTTTGGACAGGACCTAGGAATTTGCCTGGAATTTTTGATGACTAAAACAAAAATACTGGGAAAAAATATTGAGATGGAAAGAAATGTTTCTACTAGCTCCATCCACTTTTACAGTTTCTCCAAATGTATTCCAGCAATTCAGATAAGAGGGGAAGGAGAGCAAAAAGCTTGTTTTTTGCTGGCATGGCTTCCAACAGGTATTGATATAATTTGATTTTACTTTCAAAAAAATGTGCATTAAATAAAAGAAAATTAGACATCCCTTGTTAGACTAAATACTCCTAAAAGATAGCTCGGAGGTTATAATGATGATAATAATAGCTTTTCCTACAGCAACAATAAAAAAGAACTTATACCTATTATTTAAATAAAATATTCTACATTGAAATAAACTATCTTCTCACCAGCTCCTTACTCCTTCAATTGAAAAATACATCTTAAAAGTCTGATATGCTGTAAAGCAGCTCTCGAGGGTTACTTGGAAAAGAATCAAGAATCCTTGTCACCCTGAAACAATATTTTCCACACAAATACCACTTTCACCTGATCCTCAGCAGGGAGTTTTCCACAACTGCAGAACCATGTGCACAGGCCCTGGTATTAAATATAGAGAGTGAATTTGGTTTGACTTACATTTTGACATGACGCTGCTCAATGTCCACTCTGGACAGCTCCTCCTCCTCCAGGTCAGAGTCCCCTCCAGAGCTGCTTTCTGTTATATCTGAGTCAAAGGCGCTTTCTGCTGAGTGAAGGTTGGCTGATCCGCTCAGGTACAGCCTCTCCAGTTCCAAGGGCATGGCGCCGCTTTTCAGGAAGCGGCTGAGGCTGTCCCTGTTGTTTGATGAAGAATGGCGTCCAGTCCTCCATGTCGCCGTTGGGGTTGCCGTTTCCGACTTGCGGTTGCCTGCTATTAGCCGGTTGAGAGCCAAGTCCAAGAAGCCGCCGAGCTGCTGCTGAATGTGCCGCTCCACCTGCTTTGCCTGAACAACCTGAAGGCGTTTGCGCAGGCGCCTTAGCCGGCTCTCGATCTCAGCTTGGCGGCTGCTACTGAGAAGGGTTCGCTCCCTGACTTGAGCATCAAGGCTGTCCGAGGAAGAGGTACAGGGCAAGGAAGGCTGCGGTGCAGGTGTGCAAGACGGGGAGCCCTGCTGACTGCTACCTGCTCTTTCTCTATCAGAACCCTGCATTTGACTGGTGTTATGCGTTTGTGAATCCGCCTCCTGAAGGTTTACTTGTTCATTGGGGTTAGGGTTGTCATGAGTTAAGGGGGAAAGAACAACAGAATGAAGCACTGTGGGTTCAAGGTTTTTTCCATCAGTATTTTGAGAAACCCCGGTGGAATGCTTCTGTTTAAGGGTTCCTTTAACCGGGATATGCCCTGATAAGGTAGCTGTCAAGGTCTCAGAGTTTAAGGGCAGGTTCTGGGTCTGTGAGTCTGTGGTAGCAGAGGGCTTGTCACCATTCACTGCCACCACACAGCCAGGACTGGACATTGTGGCCAGCTTCTTGGCCAGGCCGTTGACAGGTGCCATGGGCTGGCCACCTCCGTTGGTGCTGCCACTCATGAGGCTTTTGAGCTGGCCGCCTGACAGTTCTATCGCCTGCCGCTTCCTTAACAGGAGGTCTCCTCCTCCGTTGAACAGCGAGTTGTCCAGAATTCTGTGGCTCTTCAGCACAGACTGTTTGATGAGGACTCCTTGCAGCTTTATTGACTCCTTAGTTGATGGGACAGAAGTCACATCAGAGCATAGGTAAGAAGCCACCAGCGGCTGGAGTTTGCCCAGGGCCGAAGCCTGGGCCACTGAGTCTGTCTGAGCCTGCTGCTGCTGTTCCTGGTTGCCACCACAAAAGTCGAGGGGGCACTCTTCAGTGGCGGCCTTACACTTGGCGGGGCCGCTGCTGTGGATCAGGATGTTACTGGCGTTACCGTTGTTCTCTGCACTGGCTGGTGAGAGACTTGAGGATGGGGCAGCCAGTTTGAAGCGGATGTGGTGAGCTTCGGCTGGGGCGTCGGTGAGAGCGGGCGCCATCGCAGCCATGCAGTGCAGAGGGACGGGCACCGCGGCCTGCTCCACTCCACCTGCTTACTGCCCCACCTGAGGACAGCCTGGAAACAACAAACAGGAGAGGGGAGACAGGAAAAAAACTGCTTAGTCCGTTGAAATTAAGTACCATGACTCTCAATTGGGAAAAAAAATAACATTTTGAGTAATGGATAGTGTTAAGGCATTTAAATTCCAAGGTACTGTGAATGATGAACACGAGGACACCACCAAAAACAAAGGCCCAAATTGGTTTGTTTTAAAAAGCTATATTAAAATACACTCTAATTTGATTTTATGTGCATTTCTTTTTTGAACTGAGGTGTAAAAGACAGTGTTATGTTTGGAGAATTGGTAAAGTAGAGAAATAGACACCATTTTTTCAAGAAGGCTCTAAACTAAGAGCTTTTGGATCTGATGATCTAAAAAATTTATGCTGCCTTGAACAGAAAACCCCCCTTTTTATCCCCTCATTTACATCAAATAACATTCCAAGTACAATCATATACAGCACACAAGCAAGTTGTGGTAATGTCCAATAAAGCATACAACTGGAATACTTGCACTACAGGTTCTGTGAGCCAGTAGAGGGAGTGGAAAATTACTAACCACCTCCCATAAGGAAAATACATCTTTAAATATACAGTCCAGATTTAATCCCTGAAAAATGTGACATTGCTCATAGTCCAGTATGACATACTGACTCCAAAAAGGTCTGCAGCAAATGATTACCAACTTATCTAGTCTGAGGACTGAACAGATGAACTGGTGACTCATTGACATTTGGTTGACCTAGTCATTGTAAGCATTGCAAAGATTGATACTACAGAGAGAGCAAGGAGCAAAGTTTTCATTTTGAAAGATTAGAAGAAATGTATCTATTCATTAATGCTGAAATGTACACAAATGTAAACTATTTTCATTGTAATCACTTTCATCTACAGATAGTCTCTTCAGAGGCTAACATTCATATGAAAATCTCACTGATCTGCACTGACCTTGGTGCGTGGGATGCTGACAATAAAGATGGAATAACAGCAGACATCTGAGCTTCATCCCAAGCCAATAAATAATTCCCACTACACCCATGCATGTGTGAACAGGCCTTCATTGTCATTTACTTACAAGGCTGATCTTCATAAAACATGATTTGGTATTACATTCTGATGAGGGAAGACACAGGAGAAACCAATGCAAATTTTCCAAACCCCACTGCCCTACATGTGCCCTGGTAAGTCAGTGTGCTCCACACAGCCTGTGTAAGTAGGTGGATTTAGGCCTCAGCATTAGTCCAAAGCACATGATGTCATCCTGACTAGGTTCTTGTGTCAGTTTCAGTCAAACCAACTGAGCCCTGACTATTTCTTCCAATATTTATTTCCATAGACATCATTTCCATATAAAAGACATCAACAAATACTTGATGAGAGGAAGCACTGCCTCATTGGCTGAAATGTCCTTCACACAGATTGTCTATGTATGAGTATTAACCTTTCAAAAGCCCCCCTTCACAATAAATAAGAGATAAAAGCGAGCTGCATCATCTGCAGGGTCAGATGAATGGGGGCTCAGTATTTCACCGCAGTTTCTAGTCAGCGCGCACTACGCCATGTTGGTATTTCCGAAGCAGATTATGCAATGCAATTCATCTCCTCCAAACCGCCCATTTCTCTTCAAACAAACTGAACTGGGTTATGCTATAGGGAGGGAAACGCATATCTATCGACATTATGCATAAAATAGCTCTACATAAAGCATTATGACGCCTGATAATCTGCGAACTGTCTGGCTGGAGCTGCGACAAAAAAAATGTCCACATCCAAACGTAAGCCAAGCATAACGTAATCAGCAAAATGTCTTCCCGCTGTTTACCAAAACAATAAATATGTTTAAACGGAGGCTGAGCGCGTCTGACTGGGGTCTCCTGGAGTGTTATGAGGCTGTTTCATAATCCTGATTTGTCAAATAGCTTGCCCTAGTAAACCATATTACTCAACCGTGTTCGGGTCAGTAAAATGACCGATCGATCGGTACATAAACGGGGGGAGAAAATAATAAATAATGTGTCGTTTATTTCTGTCACTCTGCGTGCAAATTAATGCGCTTCGCTGGTGGCTAACGTTAGCTCAGAAAGCTGCTGATGCAAGAAACACAACCTGCTCGAAAGCTGCTATAGCGTGAGGCTCCCATAAGCCAACTGCATTGCAACGTTGCTGCCCCTAAACCACGTTATGGATCATTTTGTAGCTTACGATTCTGAGGCACATTATAGTCTTTAATATGTCTGCTGAATGGCTGCAGGAAACCCTCGTCGGGGAAGTAAACATGTCAGTTGCTTTTTTACGCAACGTACGTGCACCTGAGTGATAGTTTTAATGTTTCTAATGTCAGAAGTTTCTAATGTCAGATGAACACTACGACCAGACGATCATGCAGAGTGACACTTTGTCCACACAGCCCTGTTACAGTCATTTTGTTTTACAGAAATGCTTAAGAGAGAAGAAAACCTTCATATATTCATGTTCAATTGAATTATCTCATTGTGGGCTAACAGAGTTTTTACATGAGTTTTGGAGGCTGCTGTTTTTTTTTTTTTTGCAAGGGCAATGAAGCTGGTTGACAAGTCTAATTGGCAAATCTAGATGGAAAATATCAAGATTAAAAATAATTCTTCAGATTAACACACGTTACGAAATAAGAAGAACGCTGTTTGAGCAAACATTACATTGTTAATCTTATTCCATGTGTTCCTGCTCATGTGGTGAACATATTGTCAACGACAGGGTGGTACAGAAATGGCTCCAATGTCTGAATAATGCGATAATAAAAAGGATTTTGTTTCTAAGGTGGTAAAGTAGTTTTTCTAGGAGATGAAGATGTCTCTAATGTTATGGTAGCTTTTCATTAATTTGCTCTGTATTTAGTTTTGAAAGCTGTATAGTGGAAATGGCATTTTCAATGCTATAGAGTAACCTGTTTAAATAAATTTGCATTATGTGTTAAACTAGTGCACAGACTTTCCAGTGGGAGTGCATACATTCATATAGATCCACGTCGGGGAAGCAGCCCTTTTGCTTTAGACTATAACTTAATTTAACAGCGCTTTTAGACATAATGCAGACTGGAGACATGGAGTGCATTGCAATTAGACTGTGAAATAACTACAGGCAGTGTGTTGTTGCACACCTATATTGGCCCGTCCTTTGCCCCACTTCAGCACACAAGCAGGTGGGTGATTAAAATGTACGTAACGTTAATGCACGTATGTCAAAAGCTGATAAGTTTGGGAGTACACCCTGCCAGTCTAGCTAGCTCGCTAACAAAGAAAAAGGAGGAACCTACCACGTGACGAGGTTGCACTATCCGAGGGAATTTCGGCAACAATCCCCTGCAATTTTTAATGGAAAAAAACAAGAGGTGCTAACACCAAAACACGGCTTTGAAGAATCACTCTGCCATTAATTAATCCAACAAAATAGAGCCAGGCGGCGGAGGAATATTGAACGTCCAAAACTGCCGTTGAGGGCTCGTTCCGGATTCAGGCAACCAACGGGCGAATCAACGATCTACACCTCGCTCGCCTCGCCAGCTAGCCCGAATATAGAGCTAGACAAGGCCGTGAAACACTCCTTTCTACCCAGCTTTACTTCAAATGTATGCGATTTCACCGCAGTCCTTTGCCAAAAAATCCAATTCCCAGTAAGCGAAAGGTAGTCCAGATGGCAGATTGTCGCGAGCGTTTTTCTCTCGTTTTAGGGAGAGACGCTTAGAAAATGGCGGCTAGCTCCTCTCCCTCGGATTTGAGTCTGACAAACATAGAAGGGCTGCAATGTTGCCAGTTCTCGCGAGAGGAACAAGCAGCAAGGGCCATGGAGCAGGCCCAAAAGCGACCTGACACCAGGGATAAACAAATAAAACGCCCCAGAAAGCGACCTTATACACCACAAGATGTAAATTAGCATAAAACAATAAAAATACAAGCTGAAATTTCACGGAGTGCACAATATTGTTAATCAATAATTATATCAGCAGATATTTTCCTATAAATTAATCAGTTAATGGCAGATCTAAATATTTTTGCAGATAATTCCAGTCAATATTTTGACCATAGTAATTTGACATAATTGTCACATATTTGTTATAGTGGCAGAATTTACAACAGCCTCATGATGGTTTAGCTAGTCATTATTTAAGGTCCACTTTAAAGAAAAACATTTATTAAAGAAAAATGAGCTGTTTTTCTTGCATGACATCTGTACATCGGATCAAACAATTAAAGCAATGCAGAGAGTCTGACTCTTGACAAAAATATCAGCATTGATACTGGTGTAGAAGATAGTTAGTTTGGAAATACTGGCATATCCAGTTCTGGCAAAAATACATTATTGAAATTTCCTTTGCTCCTGATGTTAATTATCAGTTGATAACTCGAAGGCAATTGTGAACTACCGCGTGTAATCTACGGATGGATTGCAAAATAATATAAACTAAAAAACAGAACACAAGGTAATACAGTAAAACTACCTGTTAATCAATGCTATCATGCTATAACAATAATAATAATACATTTGTTTTATTTGGTTAGTTAATAGCAAAGTCTCTAATGATGATGTGACATTTAACTTAAATCACTATGCTGTACGGTTGACACTTTTTTTATTCATGTACTTGATACTTTACAAACTCCTTACATGCTTAAAATGAGAAAATCAAAAATATATTTTATCATATTCCTTTCCACGTTTTACAAAATTTAAAAACTGTTATGCTATTTAATAATCACAGTAAACTAATTCTGTTCAAAGGCGCAAATTAGATTCAAATGTTGGAGAAAAAGCAGTTTAAAGCTTTTACAATGAATGGTCAACTTATCTTAGCAGTACAAGCATGTTATTGACATTTATACTAAGTTCAAAAAGAAGTAAGTGGTTATTAATATCTGCTTTTTTTTTTTTTAATGTATATTTTTGGGCATTTTGTGCCTTTACTGATAGGAGAGAGACAGTGGATAGGCTTGTGAAAGGGGGAGAGAGAGCAGGTAAAGACACTCTGCAAACTGGTCACAGGCTGGATTCGAATCTGGACCGGCAGAAACATGTACATGGGGTGCTAACCACTACGCCAAACCAGCACCCCAATATCTGCTCTTTCAACCCTGTCAGAATTAAGGTTTCATGCATATATGTTTCACTCCATAACCTATCACCCTCAAAATAATTTAGGTCCCTTTGTGAAGGTTTTATGATAAAAAGGTGCTGACATTTTACTATTTCTTTGTTCCCTCTCAGATGTGTGCCCTTAGATTCTTCCTAACTTTTACCTGCATAACACCTATGGGCATAACTGGAATGGACAAACATTTATAAATAAAATTAAATAAGAAGGCTGGGGGAGTAAAGGAAGGAATTAACATAATGAGCAAGGCAAGCCCGAACATGTTAACAACACTTTGGGAAAAGGGCTAAAAATAACAACACTGGTAATATTTCTAATCCAATGTGCAAATAAAAGCACAAACCCACAGCTGCTTATAACCAGCAGACCTGGCAACACAGCATAAAAGGGCCGTGTGCGTGCGTGTGAGTGTGTGCGTGCTGCTCGATGGTAGGCGGGAGACATTTCTCATACTCACCACTAGAGTAAAGGGCAGATAAGAAACGACATAAAAGCTCCGAAGAAGATACCACAGGAGGGCATTGTCTCATAAAACAACACTATGCCAATATAACGCCAGTTAGTTAAAGCGTTTGAAGGAGGTGCCGCAGCGAGTTTGACTATTTCCTTATTTACGTCCCGAGTACGTGCTTGAGCTTTCGTTTCATATCAGTGTTTTTATCGACAAAAGCACAAACGAAGCTCGAAGAAACACAAAGAATCATCCTGAGGGCGTTTATTTTTTACGCTGTGTTATGATGGCAACAACAGGTGCTGGGAGATAGTCTCCCTCCTTCGGTTAAAGGAGAAAGGGATCTGCTGGTTTCAGTCGAGTCTGCTCGGCTCTCATGACATTTTTAACAGGAACTGGATCGCCCACCACTACAGCAGCCTGGCTGCAGGAGCCACTGGTGTCCACACGAGGGCGCTGCTGTTCACATTACTGTTACATTTACTTACATGATGTGCAAACAGGCAACAATTAACTAAATGAGGACACAGCATGATAAAAGTGTCTAAAATTTAAGCACAAAATCAACAAATCTCTGCAATTACAGGGGGTGTATGCAAGAGTAACCATAAGAATAAGATTTAGAAAACATTTTTTTTACACTTGAGTGTGTATCATGTATTTGATATTTTAAGGAGTTACCACATTAATGTGTAATAATTGAAAAATATAGCTGCACCTAGAGCTAGGAATTAATCAAGTTTCAATTAGGATTGCAATTACTGCCTGATAAAATTATTAAAATTGAAGATTTAAGGATCACAGGATCTTAAGACATGCTCCACTTGTTTGTACTTTTTAATCAATAATCATTATTGTTACATTCTTTTTCCATGCTCTCATAAATGGTTGTACTTAAAAGAAGTGTGTTTTGTCAAACGTGCGATATTTTAATAGATATTGTGATACAAGGGGGAGTATACATACATAAAAGTAAATATTGCCACATTATGAGCTGGACAATATATCAAAACTATTCTTCAGTAAGAAGTCACTTGTATTTATTTTGGAGTATTAAGAATCTTTAATATTGTATGCATTAAACAGTTTCTAATAAGAATGCATCGATTAAAAACATGGTCCGTGCAACATAAAAAGACTTTTGGAGTCTATCGTGGCAAAAAAAATAACTAAATGTAACAGAGAGGAGAAGCGGAACTTCAATACAAAACAAAAATCATGATTTTTTAAATTTACAACCAATAAAGTAAAACGTAAGAGTATTATGCAACAAAATAATGCATTTTATAAGTGTATCCATATTTTGGTACACTCCTGTTCTTTACTGTTCAGAATGAAAGCAGTTTGATCAGTCAAGTTCAATGATCAGTAAAATAATTTAGAGAATAAGAATCAGTATTTGTGATTAAAAAGACATATTTTAATGTGACAACTTAGTAGGCTGAAGTGCTAACAAGCATCAGAATAAGTAAGGAAGGTAACTAAGATGATTTTGAAACCGGCGGTTTGCTGTGTCAACCTGGTTGGTCTGAGTATTTCAGAAACTGGGATTTTAAAGCACAACTGTAGCTCGGGTTTGCAGAGAATGGTCTGAAAAAGCAAATCTCCAGTAAGCAGCAGCTCTGTGGATGAGTGTTTTAAAATGATCGAGAAGTAACCAGACCTCGAAGCGCCACTTGTAAGAATCTGACATAAACAACACGAAAGCATGAGTCCAACCTGCCCTGTATTAACATCCTGCCATGGAGGTGTAACAGTGGCAGGATATTTTCTTGACACACTTTGGACCCCTTAAGACCAATTCATCATAGTTTAACCGCCACAGCCCACTTTGGTATTATTGCTGACCATAGTGTCCCTGTCTTCTGATGGCTGCATCCAGCAGGGTAACGTGCCATGTCAAAAAGCTCAAACCATCTCAAACTGGTATCTTGAACATCTCTGGTAGCCTCTGCACACCAACAGAGCACCGTCATGATGCAGTGGTTTGGGAGATTGGGCTCATTGATCTGGAGCAAACAAATCTGCAGCAACTGCAGGATGCCACCACACCAAAAGGAACAAACTGCTCTGAGGACCGTCTCCAGCGCTTTGTTGAATCGATTGTACGAAGAATTAAGGCAGTGTGGAGGCACAGGGGGTCCAGCCCGGAACAAGTAAGGTCCATCAATAAAGTAAGAGGATTTCTTTAATGTATTTTACAGTGAAATTAAATGCTTGTCTTTTCTGTCAGAACTGACTGGCCTTTAGCATTTTGTCAATAAATGGGTAGGAGTCATCTGTAATTAAAACAAACCAAAAAAAATGCAAATGAAGCATGTTTTCACGGTAGGCACCACACTTAACAGCCTGACAAGGATTCATCTGTTTGAATTAGTTTAGCTGCTCAGTATTTGGTCTTAAGGTGTTTTTATTTTAGAAGTATTTACAGTTGATCTTGATCTAAGGACAGGTAGTGAATTATGGAACAGCTTTTCTCACCTGCTTAAGACATGTTCCTCAACAAATTGTTATAAAAGCTGTTTAAAGCATCATTTAATTACTGTTTTGAAAAAGAGTCTCTTTAATGTCAGTTGTGTGTGCATTTTTTAAATTGTAATTGATTTTTTTTCTTTTGTTTACAGTCATTTTATCTCTGGAGTCATTGACAATAAAATCCCTCATAGAATCATACACACCACTCACATTTTCTATTTGATCTTTTCATTTTTTTATTTTATTTTATTTTTTTAATTGTGGTGGTATGTACGGTACAGGCCAAAAGTTTGGACACACCTTCTCATATGCGTTTTTCTTTATTTTCATCACTAATAAACTCATCTATTCTCACTGAAGCAATGATGGACACTTGTTTCTCTTAACTTTGCTGATTGGTTCTTGCCATAATATTAATTTTAAAAGTGTCTAATAGGGCTGTCGGCTGTGCATCAGCCTGACTTCTGAACAACACAAATGATGGCCCCAACCCCACTAAAAAGGCAAGAAATCCTATTAATTAACCCTGAAAAGTCACACCTGAGAAGTGAAAACCATTTCCGGTGACTACCTGTTGAAGCTCATAAAGAGAATGACAAGAGTCTGCAAAACAGTAATCAGAGCAAAGGGTGGATACTTTTGAGAAACTAGAATATAAGACATGCTTTCATTTATTGCACACTTTTTAATGAAGTACATAATTCCACACGTGTTCATTCACAGTTTTGATACCTGAGAACCTACAATGTAAATAATAGTGAAAATAAAGAAAACACATTGAATGAGAAGGTGTGTCCAAACTTTTGGCCTGTACTGTATTTTTTTATCAGTCTGTCATAACTTTTGAGTAACTTGTTTTTGTTTGATTGCCTTTTCTCCCTTTTTTTTGCATGTTATGTGTGCATTCAATATTGTGCAACTTTAATCTACTTTAGGTGGAGGCTTTACATAAGCTCTTCAGGGTTTTTGCCTCAACCTACGCCTCTATAATTTGTCATCTTTGACTTTTGTGTATTTCATAATTGAGCAAAATAAATAAAAATTACATTTAAATAAAGCCAGAGATGAATAAACCTCTTTAAGATACCATATCCACGTTTTAGTTGCACATATTATAGTCCAAAACAAATGTTTTTCCCAAGACTATGTTAAATCACCTCTGAGTTTTTTTCTCCTGTAAACTTCTTTATCATCATTCCTGAGGGACGATGGGTACGTGCTGTTAATATGAATAATGATTCGTTCTACTAACCAGATACTGGCTTCAGAAGTTGTAGAAATCTGGATATTTCATTAGCTCTGATCATAGAACGATGACTAACAGCATCAAATGCCACATTTAGTGTGAAGTATGCAAATGAATTCATGCTGAGTCTCTCCTACAGGTCACACATAGCCTTTGTTCATTATCAGACGAGGAGAAGACCAGAACAAGGAACAGGTACGTAAGACCCACAGTGAGTGAGTCAATGAACGAGAAATTTTCTCTGCTTATGGCTTACAGATTCAGCCTGTATGAACTTCCTGTCTTTAAAAGTAAACGACTGCTGATGACGCATAAACAGCACATTTTTCACTGAGTTTAAAAGTGCTAAAAAAGACACCATTGCATTCCTCATCTGATCCAGGCCAAACCCTCTGACTCCTTCTGCACCTGTTGCTGCATCTTCAGTATTACGAAACACCAGAGGTTACACGGCTCTGTGCACAATGCTGTGTCTCTTCCACGCAGCTGCTCGGCCATGGAAAAATAGTTTGTGAGGCTCCTGACAAACAGCTGCTGTGATGATGTTCTTTCCCAACGCCATAAACCACTACAATGTGTCATGAGTGATGTAACAGATGATGGGCTATTTCTCTGCGAGCGGTTTGTTGTTTCAAACTGACAATGGCAGATCAAATGTTTTGTGGACGGATGTGGAAGTGACAGAATATAGCAGTGCTCCATTTTAAGTTCCAGAGGCTTTTACAGTCCAGTTAATTCTTTGTCCAAGTTTGTCTGGAACATTTGATTGTTGAGCGTGAATACTCAAAAGTAGCAGAAAGACGTTTAAGCAGATGCAGAGCTGCCACTGAACTAGAATTAAAACTTCAATGTGATAATACAAAATTCATTCTATGTTCATGTCTTGCAACCACACTGAAAATTGCAAATCCATGCACACTGTCATGACAGGCCTAAAACACTTAGAATATTTCAATATCAAGATCTCATTGTCTCCCTCTTACTGAGACAGCATCGATCAATTTTCTCCTATTCTAAAATGTATTTATCATCTTTTTTGCACCTGTTGTGTTTAATATATATTCAATAAAAGATATAGCTGTCCACTCTGTTTCAACGCCACAGAAAAATAAAATATTTTTGGAAACCTATGTCAATTTTTTTGTTTAAATCATCAAAAAACTAAATGCAAATTCCAGCACGCAGTCTGAAATGCACAAAATCACAAAATTAAATGTTTTTTTTTTTTTTGCATTTTTTAGACAGTACACAGGAGTCTGCTTGCAATTTTTTCAATGCATTCACTCCTCACCAATCCGCCCGCCCTTTAGTGATTTTAAATTAAATTGTGTGCATTTTTGAAGGACAATTAAAAGGGTTAGGTTTGCAATAAGATGTACAAAGGAAAGCATGGGTAGCAGCGAGAATCAGCCTCAATGTTCTGCTTGAAGTTGTACCTTAAATCCTGGAGAGACAGCCGGCCCTGCTGAAATTCTGTTACAAGCAGCTGACACTTCTTTCAAGTCATTTTTATTCTATCCTGGGTGAATTTTACTTATAGTTATTACCTTTAATTAAATATTGCCTGTTTATTCTCAAGTTTGTAATATTTGAAGTGATGACTGTGCATTTGGAGCAGCTCGGAGAAAATGAAAAAGACATTTAGTTTCAAACTTTTGGTGGTTTAGCAGAGGTGGGACTGTGGGATATGAGCCACAAAGAAGTGAAATACAGAAGACACAGAACTGATAAATAAATTGAACTATTTACCTAATTTTGCTTGTTTGCCTCTGAGAAAAATCTAGTCTATCAGGACTTCTGTGACTATGTCATTAAATTCTATTTTTTTTTTAAATCAGGTTGTTCTGTTTGTTTAAGTGATTTAATTCAGAATATAAATATTTGACACACATTCTTTGTTTCTATTTTTATCAGTAAAAAAAACTGAAGTGATTTAATTTTTTTTCAGAATATGGGACAGTGTCTCATTCAGGAGTTGGGCGACAACTTCTGCTTTTCAGTGATATCAAGTATATAAACAAGTCTATGATCTTGGTGTAAACATGTGACACCGCAAAAGCCAACAACAACATTTTGACCATTTTAAGGAGAAGATTCTGACAGCAGGACCTTCTGAACACTGAGACTAATTTTCCTGTTAGAGTGACAGAATAAAAGGAAGCCAATACAAACACTCTTAACTAATTATTTTTGCTTTCAGCCATAAAGAAAACTGGTTAGGATAGATGCTCCGCATAGCTGTGATCCACACACAAACGGGACACTCTGATATTCGGCATCAGAAATACCTTCATGTCCATTGTTGCAGCTCTCCTCTCAGAAATCCAAGTGGCCATTATTCCAGACATCACAGATGGAAATGTCAAGGCACCTTAAAACAATCAAAAGAAAACCGTGAGTTTAATTCAAGAAAACACACGACAGCAGACACAGTGCCTATAAACAGGGTTGTCAACAGTTTTTGCAGCACTTTGAGTCTCATTGATTCTTTACGACCAGCTGGTAAGCTAGCGCTAGCTGGCTAACGCTGCCAACAGAAGCGTTATCACTGCATATTTATAATGAAAAAGTTTTTTATGTTGAATAATTTCACAAGTGAGCTTGAATATTCAAGATATTGGCGCGATGTTGGTTTGCCTGTTGAATGTTGTGTCAAAGAATACATTTTTCTGTGATTTTGATCATAAAAATTATCAGCACTTTCTCTAAACGCTTCGGGAGCTAATGTTAGCCGAGCTAACGTTGCATTCAGATACAGTCGGTATAATCGGAAAGAAGATAATCAAATGTGAAATGTAATCAGGACTCACTTAATTTGGCAAACAAGTGGAGAATGTGGGGAAGTGTTGCAAATGCATTTCTTGCACAGAAACGTGTAAATTTTAGACTTTCAATAAATAGTAACTACTTTCAGTTATTGTAAATCCAGATGCTGGTGGTAATTATTACAAAGGTACGTCACATAAACAGAATAAAATACCTGACAAACAGAAAAATGTATTTAATCTTTAAAGATGACCAATATTTTGTAATACTAACAAAAGAGGAAATTTGAAAACATGTTTCAGTGTATAAATAGTCAAAATTGTTAGTTAAAAGAGAAGGGGGTTATAGTAACAGGGTCTGATGTTGTAAAACGTGAATTACAACAGACTGAAATTTAGAAATATGTTGATTATGGAGTGTTAAAAATATATTTTCAAAAAGGATAATATTTTGTACAGAATTGTTTACACTTATCTACCTTTATTTTTAAGCTGAAAATGCTTAAGTACGTGGCATAAAATGCTTTAGCATGATCAACAATACTTTTCACATAAGCATCACTAAAGAGGTTTTAGTCCATATCACCCAGTCCTACATGTTATCAAATAATACATATTCGTCATTTATCCACGTTTTAACCAGATGACACATATTAGCGTTTAAAAACAGCTATTTCCTATTTCTATTTCGTCAGGAAATGTTAACTACATTCGGTAACAACAATTTCATAGTATCCCTATAACTAGTGGCACAGAGCCGTCCGAGCAGCCCCTGAATGCATCACAATGTTAGAGTCTGAGCAAACCAATAGCGGCCAACTTAGCTAGCATGCTAAGCTAATCGTCGCTAGCTTGTTTGCTTCCCGATCCCATACTGACTTCTCAATGACTACCGATTTCTGCATAATTGGCAGAAAAGTGTGTTGAAAAAAATCAACCCACACAAATCGATCAACCAAGCGTTTATCACGGTGCATGTTTTTCCCTGACAGGCAAATAACTCGTTTATTTCAAGAAAATAACAAGACAAATCTCACTTACCTGCTTGTCCTGTTATACTAACCGTTTACGACTTGATAACAACCCACCTCTTCGCTCTGATTGGCTATTGCTCCATTTTGAGGCTTTCTATTGGCTCTTGGCGCTGTCAGTCTTTGCAAATGCCCGTACAGCGGAAATGTGGACGAAAGTTCATAGCACGAAACTTCATTATCCAAAAATAATGTGAAGAATTGAAAATGTTTTAATAAGCCCCGCAGTCTCCACTTTGTTCACAAATGGCTGATAATACAGCGTCATAATAAAAGTGTTCGTCACACCGATCACAAGCTAGCTGCTCACAGTCCACCGTGATAAAATTTCACTGAATGTAACAACATCACAGAATTTAATGCTCTTCTTTGGGACTTCTCTGAGAAATGAACCCCGGATTCTCACACCAAAATATACCCCATGAACACATGAAGCAGCTGACTGCAAATGAGTCACTCCATTTAATTTATGTGATGTTAGTTCCTGCAGGAGAAGCAGAGAAGATTATGCAGATGGTTTGGGACATGAACATTTTAACCCTGAAGTAAGACTTTAGGTGGAGAAATGCTTCAACTACACTGGACTTCAGTCTGGGCACAGGTAGACATGAGGTACAGGCATTCATTTATTGATCAAAACTTTGCATCTTGGTCGCACACTCTGATTATTTATGTTTGAGAGGACATGGAGGTACAGTGATCAGGAGTCTGGTTGCTCTTCATTGGAGAAATATGACTCCACATAAGGATCTGGCGTAAAGAATTGTCATCTGGCCCTGCACTGGAGAAATGAACTTATATTAGAGTGAGCTGAGGCTGGCTGGGGCATACATTTGGATAGGAGACTTGGACAAATATGGCATTACTTATTTAGTTGATCAAATGAAAAACTGCACATATTGATTACTATAACTTAAAATTATGTAAAATTATCACAAGCATCTATGTAAATTTTTTACTGTACATTTTTATTTTTGGTATGAGGTTGTCCAGTTCACCCAAAGAGGGTTGGACCAGACGGGACAGAACAATAGGCTATTGATTGATTAGGCCAGTCTTTAAAAGGCTTTTACATGAAAAGTGCTCTGGTTATTTTCAACCTTTTCAAGCATGTTATTGTCAAAAACATGGAGAATTGAAATATCTCACAGTGTGAATGAAACCATAAAAACATTTCAGATCCACAACTGGATCCAGATCACCACCAAAATTTCACCACTTGTTCCTTGTGCCATGACCAGCTTTCCCTGAAATTTCATAAAAATCTGTAAAGCTGTTATTAAGGTCATAGGGAAAATCTTTAAAAGTGCTCTGTCTCCCAGTGTTGACAAATCCCTCAAGACATTGTTGGATACCCATCCATATTCACATCACCAAAACTGAACAACCACTTGTGCCATAACCATCATTCCCTGAAATTCTTATCAAAATCCAAAAAATCCTGTTCACAAACTAAAAGACGTCATCCAAAACATTACCTCATTGGCAGAGGTAAAAATATCAAATTCTAAATAGAAAAAGCTGCAGTATACTCCAATTAAAATGGTTTCCAGTCTTTTCTGTGAGCTGACCGTAACAATTCTCAACAGTGTTTACAGACATCTGCTGTACAGTGAACACTTATAAGGTCTTGATTATGTTAGGCAAACAGTGACATTTTTTACTCGTTAATATTTCCAAATAAGTGTTTAAATTCAAGCCCTGTTTAAACCCACAAAATATTAAAAAAAAAAAAATGACTGCATGTCTTTCCCCAAATGACTACACTCACTGTCCCATTCAAACAAACACAACTAGAAAAACATTTTTCACAAAAGTGTGAACTGTTGCTCCCAAGGACATAAAAATCCTCCTTTTCTGGAAATGGATAGATATCTTCAAGATAATGCACAAATAATGTGGTTGACCTTTTCTTAAATTCAGGTTAAGAAAGCTAATAGATGACGTTGCTCTGCTGCAATTTGTTACACACTGTATGATACTTCATCACAGACCCGTGGCTGTCAAACATCCTTTTCTCAAAGAACATCAATTATCATCCCAAGTAAATACACGCTATCTCCAAATCCATTGAAAAAACTGATTTACCGCATTATAGCCACAATATTTAATCCATTAGTTCTCATATGGAGCAGATGGTCACACTGGTGTGACTTAGGAAAAGTCTAGATGTTCTTGTGAATATGTTATCACCTTAAGTTATGACCTTAATCATAAGCCAAAATTAATTAATTTTAAATTTACTCGACCAGGACATAAAGTACTGCAATTTTAGAATCTCATGAAACCCTGAACAGTCCCTTTCCAGTGACTGAAATAATGTGTGAAACCTTCTGGTCACACCGTATTACTGTAATTGGTTCAAATAATTCAAAAATGGTGGGATGCAAAGTTTAAATGTGTGTTACTGAATTTAGGAAATATGAAGTTGCAAATGAATTCAGAAAAAAAAATCTAAAAGTTATCCAGGTCTTTTGATAAATTTTATTATGCATTCCCGGAAAGGAACATGATACTGTAATGTTAAATAAACTATTTTGCCTGACATGCATATGGTATACATTGAAACTTTGACTTTATTTTAGCTGTGCTTTAAACAAAATGATTTCAACAAACATGAAGCAAATTAATTTGTACACATTTATTTTCATTTTCTAATCCTCACTAAAATCAGAGCAACAACCATATTGCTCTTGAGATTTTCATTTTATTTAATAGACTCGGAAAATCACACTAAAACTTACAAGTCAGCAAATCCCCAATATACATGAATTAAGGGATGTTACAGGATGTTAAAAGCAATAATCCCCCATACCTGATTAATGCTTAAAGATTTCCAGGAATGTCAATGTGACAACACAAATATGATAAAAACTGGGCTATCACTCAGGGACAGTCGAGATCATTAGAAGGCAGAAATAATACGTTTTAATGAGATAATTTTTAAAGTAACAATAAGCTATAAAAAGCATTTGTAATAATAGTAAAAAGTAAAATAATGTGCAATGTATTTGGCACTTGTGTGTTATCTGCATTGATCTTTTGGGTCAAATCTTATGTTAACTTTGAATATTATCGTATGAACTTGCAGCTAAAGACAAAAAGAAAACAGTCCCTTATGTGATTTATTTTTTCTTATTTATGGTGAGATGTGGTCAGTGGGTTTGGCGGATGTAGACACCTAATGCTGAACTATTCATGAATCCATGTTATATTTTTGTCTATGGCAGATAAAATCTATTATTAAAAATAAGTAAATGTCTGTAAGGAGACAGGAGATGGATGTCCATATGAATTTAAGAGGCTGCTGTGGGCGAGTTGTCTTCATATGAAGGCTCTGAAATATTTACAGAGCGTCCAGGGAGGAGCCCTCAGAGGGATTTCCAAGCAAAGAGATCCAGTTTAATACTGAATGAAAATGACCAGCGGTCCACATTTATGCACCACATATAGAAGAAAAAGAAGAAATATTTCTAAAGTTGAATTAATAGCAGCTATCGTCACACTCAATAGTCTCATCAATGTGAGAGCTAAACAGCTTGTTTAAGTAGAAGTTTTTATTGACATTCATATTTGTGATGTTTGTTTTTACTGCACCAGCCTAAATTAAACCTTGTTACATCTTTATTAAAATCATCTTGTCATGGTGACTCTAGAACTGATGGAGGCCTAAAATCTCTTACGGTCTTCATTCTTTTAAAGATCTACCGGAATTTATAAGTAATGGTTATAGTGTTTTATAAGTCAAGACATTAGATCGAGGATCAACTGAGAATATGAATAAAAAGTTGTATGCAGGATTAGCCTGTAACATTTTTAACCTGTTTTAGCACACAGTACTTTGTCAGTTAAGGACTGAAGGACTTTATTAACCGCTAAAGCCCTGGATCCTTGTTTCACTCCAATGAAATCTCAAAAGTTTAAGCGAACAGATCCTCTGACAGTATCTTTATAATACTAGAATGTTTTATCTGGTTCATGCTCCACAGGATGAAATTCTCTGTAAATGCTCTGTAAATACCTAAGAAGTGAAATCCCCACACCATCAAAGTCAGCAAAGTAACTTGAGTTATTGTGTTTGAATACTGATCTCTAAAATAAGTAATATCAGACAAATGTGGTTTTCTTTAACATCAGACATTTACTATTTCAATTTGCATTCAAACCAACTGATCCTGTGTACTTTTATTTCTACAAACAAATTTCCCATGCAATCCTACATGTAAAAACTCAAGTATATCAAGATGCGTGTCTCATAAAAATGTTTTCTAACATGCTGTTTCCCATTAATGGGAAATGGGGGATGGCTCCGTCTGCATGGCCATAGGCCCCTGCACTGTGTTGTGGGGCCTTGTGTCTGTGCGGTTGCCATCCTCAGTGTTGATGCCCCACAAAGGTAGCTTATTCCTTACCTCAGTCCCCGGTGCACGGCCATGTCTCTCTTTCTCTCTTTTATGACAGCTCGTATGAATGTTGTGGGTATGTGTGTGTGGGCGCAGGTGTTTGTGTGTGCGTATGTTGATGTCTGCAAGTGTGTGTCGGGATATGTCTCTTTATTTGTGGGAGGGGGGGATAGCCAGGCAGTATAGAATTCATGATATATTTCCAACAGCACAAACATTGACAATTGCTATGTATGTCTTCTATTCTGACCACAAATACTTTGCTAAGTTTTGAATGTTAGTTGACTCTGTTGAGGTACATTCATTTTTGTAATTTTTTATTTCTTCAATTGAAACACTTTAGCCTGAGATGGAAAAATTACAACCAGTTTGAGGATTCTTAGATTGAGGGAAACACTGATTAGGTTGCCCACAATGATATTAAAAAAAAAAAAAAAAGACAAACTAATTGTAGCACATTGAAAACATTCTTAATAAGTTAAGAAAACAGGACAATTAGTCAAAACTTGGGAAAAAAAAGTTTTTCTCTTCCAAGCCCCCAACCCCAAATATTTCAATCAGTCTGCAGATTTAAGACATCTTATGTTTTCTTTATTTCACCTTTACTAAACCAGGAAGTTCCATTAAGATTAAATATATCTTTTACAAGAGAGACCTGGCCAAGGTGGCAGACAATACAGTATTGCAGATTTTAAAAAACAAGACAAAACATTAACAGCACACAACTCACATTTTAGAACAGGCTTACAAAATGTACAGCGACCCTTCATGAAAAGTAGCTTCACTTCTCGTCACCACACTCTTCATGATCGCTTTAAATTTTCTCAGAACAATCAATGACACTATCTTTAGCTGTTTTCGGAGGCTGTTCCATTCCTAAGATACTCTGTGAGAAAAAGCAGTCTTTCCAAGATCTGCAGGAGCTCAGGGAACTGTAGCATATTCTCCACAGCCAATCACAGATCAGCTCTGCAATCAGGTCCACACTGAGGGCAGGTGTGATCAATCTCACATCTGCAATCAACACAGGTGTGTGACGGAAATTTCATTTAATAATCAAACAAACAAACAAACAAACAAACAAACAAAAAAAAACAGGTTCACACTTCAAACAAAATACATTCGTCAAAAAAATAGACAATCAAATAATACACTTAAACTTCATTTTAAACTAGAAAAAATCAATTAATAACTTAAATTCATGTTCAAGTAATATAAACTCAAGTAACATACATGTATCCATAAGACACATACATAATGGTTGATGTTCAAAAGGAATTGTATTTTTCTCTTGCCAAAATATCCATATTTTTTTAACCAACAGTCTATAATCGATTAAGGGAGGCACAGAGGTTCCTGACATTAAATTTAAATGCTTTCGTTCAAAACCACAAATTAAAAAGTTGTATATAAAACATTGATTTATTATACATTTCTATGTCTCCATTCATTTGAATATGTTCAGAATGTGTTAAGATAAATGGATGCTGTTTGAACAGATTTGCAGAGAAGTGTCAGCATAAACACGCAACAACAAAACACATGGATATATCTTAGATTTCTTAATATAAACACATCAATAACACTAAACAGGTTAAGGTGTAAATTATAGATAAGACAAATCATAAAGGAATCCATGACAAGTGCTGTGATGTCATTTTGCTCTTCTAAATTTTACAAAACATTTCCTGGTGACGTGTTTCTCCTCTGAATTATTGATGATAAAAGCTCTGTCTCAAGCTGCGTGAGATGTTTACTGAACTTTTAATAGCTCTGTCTTTGCTTCCATAACCAAAACTAATGTTTGTCTGATTTAAATTCCTCTGGTCTCCCTCTGTTTCCAGTTTCTTTGCTCTCTCTGTCTTCTTTTTCTTCATTTGTGTTTTCATGGTGTTTTTTTCAGTGAAAATTAATTTGTATTATAACTGTGCCTTGAATGTTGTTAATGATTATCCATGCTCCTCGACTTTTTCAGAATGTTTGTGCATAAGTTTAATTGGGCACAGAATTGAAAAACATGCCCTCTGATTTACAGAAACAAACCCAGAGAAACATTTAGATGCTGTAGCATCAAGTAGCCACTAGATAGAGCTGAGAGATCACAATCTGCTATGGTATAAGGGATAGATGATGAAGGCCAGCTTTCTCTAACTTCATATGTTATTCATTCTGTAGAAACTAGCATATTTGCTGCATTAAAATCATAAAATTTTTAATACAAAATAAACTGAGTGTATTACTTTACTCTGGTTTTCTGCAAATATAACTCTACTATGCATGTTTTTGTTATCACTCCTGGGATTTTCTGTATTATTGTTTCCTTCCCTCTCTTGATGGAGTGTTGAAAGAGCATCTAGAAAATGCCACAGTATTCAAGGAGACCTCAAAAATGGTACAAGATGAGCTGATGGACTTTATCCTGTCTGTCCTTAAAGAACAAATCATCAAAGAAGTCCAGAGCAGTGAGTTTTTATCAATTCAGGCTGATGAAGTCATGGATATTGCCACTTCGGCACATGCTTGTATTGCGCTATATTGATCAGAAAAAAGACCTTAAGAAAAGATTATTTTAATTCATCCCCATGCTGTCAGCTACAACAGAGTCCATCTTAATGCACTAAAAGAGCGTCTTGCTGCCATTCCTCATGAAGATCGGGAAAAGTAAGCTCATCTGTCAGGCATAAGATGGAGGCAGCGTGAAAAGAGGTGCCACTGCAGGCGCTTGGAGGAAGATACAAGTTCTGTTCCCCAATGCCCACGACAACCACTGCCACGCACATTAGCTCAGCCAGATCATGCGACAGGCCACCTCTCACATATCTCAAGTGAGGATTTTTTTCCTGACCTTTCTGGCTTCACCAGCTTTTTCTCAAGATACCTCAAGCGGACAGGTGTGTTTGATGTTGTAACACAATTGTTGCCCACATCCAAGCATCTTCAGGAGGAACTTTCACAGCCATGTCACCAATACAGTGTTGTATTGACGGCAACCCCAAAAGGCATAAGTGGTGTAGAAAATAAATGTAAATATTTTGTTCCCTGCAGAAAAACTCTCCATTTAGTTGAGCCAAGCAGAGAGCAGCAGGCCCCAGGCAGCAAAGAGGCACATGGTCCACAGAAACATTAGATGATGGCAGAAGAGGTGAGATTGTGTTGAAGAAAGAAATCAGTACCAGACTATGTTAAACTGAATATTAGCTTAGAATGTCTCACCTAGACAGAATTTTTGGCAAATTTTTGATTCTATATCACTGCATGGCACTAAACAAGAACGATTCTCCTTCACAAACCACCTCATCATTGCCACTTTGCTGCAGAGCAACAGGTTCACACAATACCACACAACATTTCTTGAAGATGCCAAGTACCTTGGAGGCTTTCCCCGATGCTCAACTGTAGAAAGTAGAAGACAGAGCTCAGGTTTATCAACAGCAAGGAGGAGGTCAAGGCCCGCTGTGGTGCTGTGGATCTTTACCAGTTGTTCATCATGTCAGAGATGTATTTTCAGAGACTGTCATTTCAAATATCCTAATCACCACAACCCTGACTGCAGAAAATGAGAGGTGCTTCTCAACCTTGAGATAATAAAAACTTTTCACAGAAACATCTTGAACCAGGAGAGACTGAATGCACTTGCTGAATTGTCAGTAATAACAGAGACTAGTGATGGAAATAATGGACTTTAATCAGCGGGTGATTGAGAAATTTGCAGTCCAGAAGCAGAAGAGGGCAAAATGTATTTCCATATTGTGCCTCTGAATGGGCAGAATAAAGCAAGTTGAACTGTGGTTTTGATTTGTCTCTGGTTTAGTTTGATCCATAAGTTGTTTTTTTTGCTGTAAATACCAAAATAGTTGACAAAAAAAGGCTTGAGCATGATGACTCTTTTCTGAATTCCACAAGTGTCACAAAGTGAAACATGAAGACTGGCTGCTTTTGTAACCCTCTGTATCAAAACATTCCTTTCTTTAGGCTTCATTAACCTGTTTGTTTTAAGAACAATTTCTATGAAAAAGACAGTTAGATATCAAATACTTTAATTCAGATAATATATATGGAGATATAATTTTGGTCCACATTGACCAGCCCTGGTTATAAAGGCACATTTTTATTCAGTATAGTTATTCATTTTCTTGACAGATGGTTGGTTTCAGACACTGCAGAGCTGCTTTGGCATAGGGCCAAAAGTGACATCTTTTCACAGGGCCAGATAATTCTGGCAGCGTCCCTAGCTTCGCCTTATACTGATGACATTAACCATAAGCCTGAATTTTTAATGTGTTTTAAAGTTCTTATTTGCTTAAAGCCCCGGGACGTAAGAGTCCAGCTTTCTGCTTTCTGCTCTCGAGAGGCCTCGATGGACTTTGTTTGTAACTGCACTGTCTTAAAACTGAACCCCTCATACCGTGTGTGCATTTGTTGACATACAGAGGGAGGAGAAGGGAGCCAACATTACGTCCAAAGACACAAATAAACCATGTGGACTGAGGAGGTACAGTCTGATCATGTTTCTTTTTGAATGAACCACTTTCAAGCATCAGCTGTCAGTTGTTAGCAACATATACTTACAAGTCCAAGAAATAACAGGGCCAAATCAGCATTGGTGGGACATCCCTTCCCGTTTTTCAGCTCATGCCAGCGTGTAAACACCAGGCCGGTGTTTATCCTTGTTTGGGCATTAAGCTTGTTACTCTCCCACTGTCTTTTTTAGTCTCCTCCATAAACTTTTCTTTTCTTTGTGTTTTTCGCTGCTTCCACCATGAAAACAACCCTAGATTTAGCTTTTGCCTCAACTTTCATCTTTTAAATGAATTGGAAAGGAGGGGGAAGTGACGTACGCTGTAAAGCAGTGCAAGCAGTCCAAGCAGTAAAAAAATTTAGTTTTTTTGTGTGGAAGTATTCCTACCATTCACACCGAAGTTTCATAGTGCCAGTGAAGGTGATAGAGACCCCCTCAGTCCATGACAGAGGTGTCATTCAACCTGTTGTATGGTGATTTACCATCACAATGACTCTGGAAAAACTACATAGTGTTGGTTTAATGTATTGTATTTGTTATCTTTATGTTGCTGTCTGCTGCTGCTCATGATGTTTTGTTTATATGCATCCATGCTGACAACAGTCAGGGCTGGAGGCACATGTTTTGGTGTTGTCCGTGCATCCATCTGCCTGAGACAATCTAATGAACATGATGGCTCACTTTAAAGGATTTTCTTCAAACTTTGCTCAGATGTCGTCTCTTTGCCTCAAGGATGGTATGATCAGACTATAGAGACTGAAAGTCAAGGTTATGACATCTTAATAATGCATCAAGAGATTTTTGTCATATTTGGCACAAACTAACATCTGGGGTCTGGACAAACAGTGCTGTCTGGCTCTGAAGAATCCTCACTGAGATAAATCACCTGCCTACTACACTAGGAGCTGTTTGAACATTTCAAAGGTTAAGGGAAGGAAATCCTTAAAACAAATGCAAACATGAGTTGTCTGACTGAAGTGCATTTATTCAAATCTCTCATTTGTGAGCTTTACAAATGGAGTGATGCTCCAGGTAAACACACTGCGTAATCTCTACACCTGGCAGTTTTCAACCACTTGAAAAACTTCTTACCAATCAGTGTTCCATTTAGAGAGATAGTTTGGGATTCTTGAAGTCAGGTTGGATGAGACACATGGCATAAGACTGACCATTAGGCCCTGTGACAGAGATTAGCTCTTCCTCTGTACAGAAACGTTTGGCACAGAAGCCAGAGCTGTATATTGCTGCAGATGGTGCCACAGTCGCTTATTTAAATGTGTTGGGTGATTGCACACCATAATAAAATCTTTTACTCTGACTCAGAGTCTGCCAACACAGAGACAAATGCAGGCCTATCTGCATAAGTTTTTAATCTTATGGGCATTTTGGATACAGTGTTTCGAGTGCCTGAAAGTACATTATTGAAAACGGGTCCTAGAGTGGATAAATCTGAAGGCATCAGCTGAGTGTCTCCATTTGGAAATTCAATATTGATAGTTTCTGCAACGATGATGTCCCTTCTTCCTTATAAGACATGCATAAAACCCTGATGTCAATAAGAACAATGGCAGAATATGATGTCGTGCTCATGCTGCAGAAGCTACACAGCCTGTTATGGCTGTGTATAACAGCAAAATCTTTCTCTCCTCTACAACCACCGTGAGTAACAAGAGGACACAGAGAAAAACATCCACCACTGTTCGTCCACTCATTCGTCATGCATACCCTCCATGTCTTCTTCTCTAATTTTGCTGTATGTCTGCAGCAGTTTTGACGTATTCACTATCAGTGGCGGCTGCTGGTCAGTCAAGGAGGGGAAGCTCATTTTTTTCCGGCCTACATAATGAATTTGTTTATTAATTTAAATGTAAATTCTACCCTCCGTTCCTTTTCAAGAAAATCATCTGTGACCCTGTCGTACCAACTAGGTGTCTTTCCAGGGATTTTACCAGTGTTCTCTCAATGGCCAGCAGAGCTAGACTGTTTAAACGGCCTTGGCCCATTGTGTTGGGGGTGTAAGACTTGAGTTGCTTTAAACAGGAGAAGCTCCACTCCAGAATAACTGAATGTAAAACTCAGAGGATGCTCCTGTAGAGGGTTATACTTCAAGATCGCTGATTGGCTCATTTCACTGTCAATCAAAAAGGGATTCGGCCTCAGACAGATCATCCAATCACCATGCAGAAGCCGAGTGTCCAGGCCAGCCCACTGTCTCATAGACCCCCAGAGACGCTGAGCGTCCGATGGGCGGGACAAAGTCCAGCGTTTATCCAATGACCGTCCAGTTTCCACAGTGGAACAACCCATACGCTTAACTGCTGAAGTCGGAAGACGCTCAGCGTCCATCTGTGTGCGCTGAGACGCTGTGGGGATGAATGAGAAGGAAGTCGCGCCAGTTACCTGTGATAAGTAGCTGATTCTGAACAAAAGATGAAGGTATTCTAGCGCATATTTAGTCAATAAAATGTACACACAGCAGTACATATCACCACTTTTTTTGCGGACATTTTAGAGCAATCACCACTTTTTACTATAGTGTTTTATGTGTGTCTGGATACTAAATCAATGCCATCTTTACAGAGAACATTTTCAAGATAAAAAAATTTTAATCTCCATTTGGACAGGGTCTTACTTTTTCACTCGCAAGCCACTTTGTTTTGGCCCTACCTCAGTACAGCACACTGGACAAGCCACAGTTTATGAGAGGAAACAATTGAGATAAATGGTGATTTTTGCTGCAAATATGACAAGCATTTTCTGGGAAGACTTGTATACTGGGTACACACAAGAAAAAACTTCTGTAAATGCAGAATCACCAGATCTGAATAAAAACTGCAATGGAAACTGGAGGATGAAACCAACATTATTTGTTGACAGAGGAGTGCAAAACATGATCTCATGTCATTAAACTGTATGGAATAGTGTGATTATGAGAACTCACTCTGGGATGTTTCAGGATCAGAGGAAACCTTTGATCGTGAAACATAATTTCCAGTAATAACGCTCTAATTTCATTGAGTTTAATGACATGAGCTCACAATTTCTCACGCAGAGACTCTCTGCAGAAAGGATTCACAGTCTCATAAACTCAAAGGAAAAGCCAAAAGAGCTGAATTAAGTTTATTTGCATCATAATTTTTTGGTTTATCCTGATTTTTAATTTTATAAAGACAGAAGACGTAGTTTCAATGATGAGTTTGCTTGATGAAAACACTGTATGTTCATGGTTGAGGAGGTAAACTGAGCTATAATTATACACTCCATCAAAATCACTGTGCTTGGTCAACAGCATAATCTCTAATCTTTTGTATATTTAACTAATCCTTACTTGGGATGTGGTGATATTAGAACAGTCTAATAAAGTTAAAGTAAGACTGTATTTTCATATGACCTGCTTGAAGGGAATATTGTCTGTGCCATGAACTTGAGACATATCTTTAAAAAAAAGCAGCTGGAAAATTAAGTCATTGAAATGCTTTTTTTGTGGCTTGTTTTCATGCCAATTCTTTACAATATGCAGCAGCCTTGTCTTAGCTTCAGTGTCAACTTTTCTTGTTTACTTTGGTTAATGTTCGGGCTAATGCCATGTGCCCCATAAAATCCAACTTCAGAAATCTTTGACCATGTAAGCTGTTTATTTCTCTCTGCTCTGCCAGCTATGCCTTGCATCAGTACTGTGCTCTCATTTTTTTTACCCTATACCACCAAAACTTCCACCTGTAGGCTCAATTCTGTTTTATCCACTGACCATCTTCACTGAAGCATTCACACGTTCTGTTTTAACGTTCTAAAGAGTGATCATTATGGTGCTCTATCAATAAACTTTTTCCTTGCTTTAAAACAGAGAAAGTAACTAGAATGATACGACACGGAGTATGAAAAGATTCATGTAATAAGAAAAGACAAAAGCAGGGTGAAAACAGCTGGAGTGTTGTTGCTGATGTTCAGTGTGTATAAAACTGTTTGCTCCTCATACAGGACCATCTAATTACTGTAACACAGCAGAAACAATAGACAGCTAACAGTCTCATCAACATGATAATGTTCCTTCATCAAAGCCTCTCATTTGTGCATCATGTTTACTGCATCCTCCAACTCTAGATGACGCATTTATCATCCTGTAACAACATGATCTATAGTAGAATTTCCACACAGCAGGAGGGTTTACGGTGAAGGACTCTGAGGAGGATTCATTTGATTAATACTGAAGTGTTTACTCAGATTATTGTCACTGTGGGGTCTCCATGTAGAGCCTGTTAGCCAACAATGAAGCCTCCGATGCTTTTAAATAAAATCCAGACCCTCTGAAGAGGATTGTGAGCTCAGCTGGGTTACTCTCAAACACTTATATTGTTAATTAAGGAACAACATTGTGAATTGAGATCTCTCCAAATTAATGTATCATGAAAGGCTATTTATAATTAGTCCAATGCTGTTGCAGTTTTATTGACATTAACATTATTTGAAGATGCTATAAGGAGTTTCTAAGTAATTACGAAAAAGTCTCACTTTTAGATATATGCCTGTTCGAAATACACACTTTAAAATGAGTTTTATAGCATCAAAATAGGTTATCTATAAATGCTATTCCTTAGCTAAGTGGTCGGGTCGGGTTGGACAGCCAGCTACAAAACTACAATACTAAGTTTGCCAAAAATTGCTTGTTGTCATACAACAAAAACTACCGCTACGTAACCAGAAGAGATACATTACCTCGTTGCTTTGCATCCTGCAAGTTGTTGAAAAAAGAAGTTGTAAGGAAATGCAGAGTTCTGAGGAAGGTCCAAGCTGGATTTATTAGCAACACAATAAACACACACTTTGGCTTGGGTCACGTCTTTTGGTGCGTTCCAGTTGTAGTCAGAAGTAGGAATTTCCGGGTTCCGAGTACGAAACTGCAACTGGAACGTCCTCCAAGGTCGGAATTTCCTACTGGGAACTCTGTGAAACCTCGCCACCTCTGAGTTGACAATCGAAGATGGATGCCCCCAGTGTGAACAGTTATTTAGCTCCTGTAATAATCAATTTATTTGTACTTCTGACTGGGGTGTGTCGCTCTAGATCAGCTGTATACATAGTATTGTTTGACTTATATTTACAAAAATGCTGCCATAGTGATAATCACATTCTTCATGTGATATTTGTGAACAACAACGCAGGCATGCTAACAACAGCTAACAATAGCCTGGTAGATCAGCATGTTTTTTTCCGACTTCAACTGGAACGCAGATAAGTCGGAGATGACGTCACTCCCAGTTCCGAGGTTACTGGAACGCAGCATTACGACAGTCATGCTCATGGGCAGCAGAGTCTTTATGTCCTTGGAAATAGATTCTCCTCATAGCACCTTTAACATTGTTCTCCTTTAATCTTCTCCCCTCTGCACCAACACACTACTGTATTCAAGTCCTCCACTGATCAAAGCGGTAAGACATCCAGTGATAGGAACATGTCAAGACATGTCTGTGTTGCCACAATAAACATTAGAGCACAGCACCAGGGGCAGGGGCATGTTCAGACAACTCATAAGGAGAGTTTATCTGCTTCCTGCCTCCAGGAATGCAAAAATCAATGCTCAAGAGGACTTTTAGGCAAGAAGCCTCAAAAATTACTCAGGAGACAACTGGGGTTATAAACTACAGTTATAAACATGACACATAGTTGGCCATTTTATTAGGAACACTCCATTCCCATTATCATTATATCTGTTCATATAGTTATTAGCATGATCTCCATATCCATGATCGTTACACCTACAGTATCTATTTTTTATAACCACATAGTCATGAAGTCCTTCTTGAAAATGGGATGTCACATCTCAAGAGGCCTTTAACACATTTATATTTAATGGAGACAAATATGGTTGGGATGCGCTTGTGGTCTGGGCACCCATGAGTTCGTCACTACCATAAATTCTTATTTTCAGTAAGAATATAATTGATTATACTTCTATAAAATGATCACCACAACCATTCAGACATGAAGACCCTCTTGAAAATGAGATGTAGCATCTCAAGAGGCTACCCTCTAATAAATCAGACGACAGGTTGATGGTACATGAACCTGTCCCTAACTTTAGTTACTATTCTAGTCCACTTGTCTTCTCTTACCTCCCTTCTTTTGCCCTCACACCCGACACAGCATGGTGTGGATTTGCTGTTCATCATGAGACTGGGATCCACATTCGAGATTTCCTGCTGCTTAGCAGAAGGTTTTTTCTTGCCACCATGATGGAGGGATCCATGATTGGCTATATGGATTCATGTTGGGTGTTGGATGTATATATTTGTATATATATGTATATGTGTATTTTATATGTATATATGTATCTATGCGCATATGTGTATCCATAAAATGAAGAGCTTTATTCTCTATTGTAAAGTGTCTTGAGATAACACTTGTTATGAATTGGTGCTATACAAATAAGGATTGATTGATTGATTGATTGGGGCCACTGTGAATGTATCAAAAATATTTATATAGGCCATAGACTACAGGGTTGTCAATTGTTGATCTCTTGATCCATGGTTGTCATTGAATATGCCTTCATAAAAAGAAAGGACTGTTTTTGAAGCACATCAAAATGTGCTACAGTAAGGCAAAACTAATGAACAATGAATTAACGCTGTTGCAAATGCTGGGTTTACAACATTTGTCCATATAAAGATGTCCTCGGTTTCTATCTTCACCTATTATTATCCTTATATTGGTGGCATGTTTGTTGATAATGCAGCTGTTTTGGCTCTTTGGAATGTTTTCTGTTATTTGCTGTATAATTTTTCTGTTCTGGATAATTGCCTATATTTTTGAATTTCACCTAATTTCCTGCATGTTTTCACTAACATTGCCACAGAATCGCTGCCAGTTGTTCGCTGTCACTGGCTATCCTATCAGACTCCCCGGTTTCCACATTATAGGAGTTGATTTTTTAAATTCTATATTTCCCTTTTCTGCACGACTTGAAACTCTTTCAACATAGATGGCATTTTCATGGCAGCATCCTTCTATAGAATGAGACGTCTTCAATTATTGTATCTGTTACTCAAAAATTCATCCACAAGCATTCGCTGTGTCTGACAGACGGGTTATGAGATGGCTGAGCTGACAGGAGGTCGCAGAGGTTTTAGAGGTCAGATTGAGGTGAGGTGGACGTAAAGATTTATTGATTTTTTTTCTTGAAAATTGAATTTTGTAGATGTGATGTGGAAACAGACTTGAAAGTGATGTTATGTCTTAGATAAAACATGTAACAAATTATAACTGTAAGAGAAAAAGATGTTTTCTCTTGAATGAGACATCTGCTGTTGAATATTTTTCCCTACATATTCATTCATATGGGCTTATTTAATTTGATCAGTAATACAAGGCACATTGAAAGACATGAAAAATGAAGAGCTGAAGGACAAACACAACCTTTCAGATAAATAAGATGATTCAAATCATCTGTTTTGTCATGTTTTTGTGCCAAATATGATACAAAACCTAGGAGGACATACAGTATCTTAATTTTAACATCAATATTATAACTACTAATACATTTCTACATATTTTATGTAACAAGTAACTGATTGATTATATAATATGAATACACGTGTCTGTGCACCCATCAATCCAACCATCAGTACATTAAACTTTCCATTAATCTGCATCACTGCATCCAACCTTTAATTCAACCTACCAAAACTTAATTCAACACATCGTCCATCACTCCATCCACTCGTGCACTCATCCACTCATCCACTTATCCACTCATCCACCCGAAGACATCCATGCAGTGGTAGCTCAGTCTTTAAGGACTTGGTCTGGGGACCGAAGGGTGGTTGGTTTGAATCCTTACCAAACCACGTTTGGAAGTCGGTTTGTTAGCTGGAGAGATGCCAGTGGACTTCCTGAGCACTGCCGAAGTGCCCTTGAGCAAGGCACTGAACCCCAAAAAAACTGCTCAGATGCACTTCTTCAGAAGCAGCAGACCATCACTCTGACATCTCTCCATTAGTGTATGATCATAGGACCTGTTTGTGCATGTGTATTTCAGCCTATGTGTGCATAGCATGTCTCCATAACAGAGTGCAAAGATTCAAAAATTTTCCGTGAGGGATGGATAAAGTATGTCTTCTTCTTTCGACTCATTCATCCCAACAATCAAGCAACTATCCATCCATCAGTCCTTCTATTCACCTCTGATTCTCTTGTGTTTTCTGTGTCAGGGTCGTTCTCTTTGCTTAAACAAATTAAAGCAGGGTGTAATCTGATTTCATGGATCACAAATTTTGCCATTTTTTGTCCTTAAGAGCTTTAGTGGGTGTTGAAATTTGCTGACTGATCACAATGAAAAGAAAACATACATTCCCATGGTGCACTGGGACATCCGTGACTAAAAATTTAATGAGGGTATAAATATGGTGACTCAAGTCTAATCAGACACTGTGAAGATGAGTAACTCTCCCAAAGCCAGGATTACAAAATGAGTTGGTACGCTGACTTAAATAATTTACCTGAGGCTAACACTGACACACAAACTTCTCATCTGATTTTAGCAGAGTGAACACTGTAAAAACCTCTGTATGGATCCTTAAAAGCACTATAAATACAACACTTTTCTACGATGGTGACAGCAAAGCCTAGAGGCCTTTTGTTTCAGGTAGTGTCTGTCTTATTATATTTGTCTGTCAACAGTGTCAATGTATAGCATTGGAAACTTGTGTGAGAGGGTGGGAAAAGCTCAGGTTTTCCTCCTCCACTAAACAAAAAACCCTGTACTCACTTTAAGTTCTCAAAAAAAAACTTTGTCCACAAAATGTTCTTACCATTTCTGAAATTACGGTTTGATTCTCTCTGTTACTCTATCAAGTCCAAAACAGATGCTTCAGGCAGACTTGTAAATGTATAATTTGGTGTCAAAAACTCACATTTTGCTTTAATTTGGGTTCATATTTTCAATTTTTAAAACTGCTGGAGTATGTTCACAATCACACATGCTCAAACAACCTTGCAGTTCTCATAAACCAAGTTCAAACTGCATTCTCAGTCTGTCTAAGGGTGTTTTCACACCAACCACATTTAGTGCGCAGCAAAGAAGTTTTGGGCCAGGGTTTGGTACGTTAGTGTCAATGTGAATGCAACCACCGCACCTTTGGTGCGCACCAAATCAGCCGGTCTGAGACCTCCATGAAGGGGTGGTCTCGATCCGCTCCATCTTCCTACATTTGGTGCGGTTTCACTGGTGTGAAACAAAGTGGTCCAAACCGATCTGCTTTTGATACATTACTTCCTGTTAATCCCGTGGTTGAATCTTTTGCTTACTCAATTTGTCGATTTGTTTATTCTGGTTGAGGATTACGATGATTTACGAGGGTCCAGAAGGTCACTGATTCTGTCTCAAACACGATAAAAAAAAAAAACATTTGAAGGAAAATGTAGAAGAGAGCGAAACGTAAACATTGCTTGTTTGGTGTAGGAAATGGTTACCATGGTAGTCTCTTCTTCGTTCTCCTCCGTAGCAGGTTTGGTAACCAGTTACGTGCATATCGCTCCCTGCTGTTTCAAACTGAGTAAATACACAAGTGGGTCCAGGCATGGTTCGATATTGACAGTGTGAATGCAAGCCAGAGGGGGAGGGGGAGGGGGGCAAACCCATGGCGAACCGCGCCGCAGCACGGTTCAAAACAAGTGGACCTAATGTGAAAATGCTCTAAGATGCTCTGCTGGAGCTTCTGTCACTCTAAGGTCCTTCTGCTCTTTGTGGGAATAGTCTGCTTTGATTGGTTGACTGGTTTGCTCTGTGGTAATTTGTCAGTTCAGCACAATTTGCAATGTTGTCAACAGCTCTACATTCATTTTGCAGTCTTTGCTTTGCACTGGAGCCCCAGTCTATGCTAATGGGCCCAAGCTACAGATGAAATACTGGTTGGACGTCACACTGTGAGGTCTATTGGAGAAAGCTATTTTAAGCAGCTACTTGCACTGTCAGGAGGGAGACTTCCAGGTGCAGCATATCTAATTGGCGAGGGCTGATATGATAAAACATTAGAAAAAGGCATTCTTGACAGTAAAAAATCTTGATGGGTAAAAAAAAAAAAAATTACACAGCTTTGTCTTTGGACTCCAGTCTAAAGACTGTATAAATGTGTTCCCAGTGTAAAACTTCTGTCAATTCTGGTGATGATTGTGTCATCAATAGTGTTTTTTTGAAGCAGTAGCTCTCTCTGTATTTATTCATCAGTCTCTCTTCATCAAGATTATGGGAAGACAGCAACTGGAGGTGTAAGTACTTATGAAGTCAGATCAATAATGTCTGCCAAAGCACAAGTCACAGTGTGATGTCACATACCCATACCCTCTACTGAAAGAGAGTTTTCAAAAATCTCCACACTGGGAAGAGTTTTCCAAAAACTGTTTAGTGTCTTAACCAATGGATGCATGTGTACAAAGGGAAAAAAAACACATAAAAGCAGCATTTTGATATTAACCTGTCAATGTGAGGAAATGCTCTGACTTAGTATCTACTGTATGTTAGATGTTGGTCAAGGGGTGAGAGGGGAGCTTCAGAATAAGTTGCAAAGAAGAAAAGAATTTATCATCCTATAATTTGGTGTGGTGTTTAATCCTACCCCATTATCCAAAACTAAAATACTTGATCATCAAAAAACCATGAATACATCATGGTTTTTATACCTATTTGACCTGTTTTCTCTCTGTATGTGGTTGTGACGTCACAATTAAAAGCATCAGGATGAACCTTTCTGTGTTTCGGTCATGGGAACAAAACTGTGAAGCTCGCCCAGGCAGAAGGATTTTATTTAAAAGCCGCAGTCAGGCTGTTGCTCCCCCCTCTGAGACGCACACACAAGCAGCTTAAAAGGATCACAGGATGCTCAAAATGTATTTCTTGTTTGCTAAGGTCTCAGGGGAGCATGGAGACAAATGGCAGAGTGATCCTGAACGCAGCCTTAAAAGTGAGGATCCCATAAGGCCAGCTGTACATGGAGATGGTGCTTTTATTTTATGGATGTCCGTTTTTGTTGTCTCCATAAATAAACATCTCAACAGATTGTTAAATTTTTCATTCATTCAAATGCAATACACACTTTATTTTTCTCTTCACATTTTTTCAAGTATGAAAACAACAACATTGAAAATAAATAACAATAAATAAGATTGTGAATTACATTGTGATTTGGTTTAAACACCATATGTACCACATAACAATGAAGCTGTCAGTGTCGATTCTTTGTTTTTCGCTTTTAAATGAGCTGGAATGGAAACATGTCACCGACAAACTCTGCTACTTTTCTGCTGATATTTCACTTTTCAAATAGCTGCATGGAAAATAAATACTTAAGAGTCCTTAAAGATGTGTTTACAACAAAAATGAAGCAAATTTTTCCATATATACATAAAGTTCCCATATGGGAAAAGGAGTTGACTCTAGTTAGAGCAAACTGCAGGGGCACTGAAAACAAAATTGCACGATATTTACCCCAATTTTAAGCACAGAATAATCTGTAACAATCCCTGAAGAGATTCCCTGTCTCTGCAATATATATATGTCAAAACACTGCACATCAGAATATTGGGCATAACACTAGCAGCAGCCCATCCTGTGTAAAAATGAAGCCACCATGGAAAAAAAAACAACCTTGCAGTATCTCAGGTGCCCTCTACATGCTGCTCAAAAAAGTCACAAATTCCCATTAAGCTCTGTACTAAAAAGTAGGACTTAAACCACAAATACACACAATGGCTGGTATAAAAACATTTTTTTTGTTTGCAGCTCATATGTTTTTGAAAAATTGTTGAGGAGATGGCTTTCTCATTATAAGCATCAGTTTTGAGTATATTATGATGCAAAAACATTCATTTTGCAATAATATAAATGTTTAATTCAAGCTTTTTGCACATTTCTGTTGCAAAGAAAGCTCAAGTGGAGATTTCTTGCTAGTGCAGCAGGCGTCATAGTTTGTTTTATGTCTTCAAAATCCCACTTCAGAAACCAGAGAGTGGTGCCTCTGAAACAATGTCCATGTTTAATTTGATTTTTTATTACATCAGATGTAATAACATGTTCTTCAAATTAATCAAAAAAACAAACAATTTCTCACAGATGGAAAGGGGTTACAGGTGATTTCTTTAGCTTGATGCTAGCGTAAAGGAAGTTGCCATTAATGGGCTAACAGATTTAGCATCATGTAGTGAAAGCAATATAGCTTTCTTGAAATACAAACTTACAGGTATTACATTTTTTGTATATCAAGTAGCTTTGCCGTGAAGCTACATCATCAGATCAAACAGATCCGTCAGCTTCACCTTGAATGATTGCCTGGTCTGCAGAACTGGGAGCGACAAGCAATGACAGCAATCAGCGACTGCAAGCCTGTAAACAATGGCTGCTCATGTAAGATTAGCATAGACGCTACCTGTGTTAGTGGTAGTTAATAAGACCTAGACTATAGGTCTTCATCAAATTTAGTATTTAGTAGGCCTGTCACGATAACAAATTTTGCAGGACGATAATTGTCCAAAAAATGATTGACGATTAACGATATTATTGTCAAAATTATTTTGATTTTGTTTTTCATTTTTTCATTGATGTAATTATGTCATAATAAAGTGAGTACACCATATCAAAAGCAAGAAACTTTAATTTCTTAAGAGTATTTGACTGTAATTGGAAGGTCAGTATCTTTTAAATAAAATACATTTAACAAACAAAAAAGAGAAAATAAACCTAATGAAAATGAAATGGACTCTCTTTTAGGAAAAAATGCATGTAAATAAAATCTTTATACTATTAAACAATAAAATTATTAACAATAAAAAATAGACCCCGTCTCTGTCAAGGAAAAGGAAACTTCAATAAAACACACACAAAAATAAAAACAATAAATAAAATGAAGTTTATACAGTTTATACAGGGGGCCCTGCCTCCCCCCCAAAGATTGCATCAGGGACAGATGCTTACTCCGCTATAAATCCACTATAGAACCGATGCACCTCGGTGTTAAGGAAGATGGACAGAGTGAGCCATCTTCTCATTCAACCTCTTTGGTAAAAAGAGAGGAGGAAAACAAACACGCTTGCACGTGTCAGTTTATCGAGGTTGACAAACTTACCGAGGACTTTTTTATTTATCGTCCGGTTAATTGATTTATTGACTGTTGTGACAGTCATATATAATGCTAATGCTGTCGTTAAGGAAGTAAGCTGTCCTTTTCAGCGGTTTACTGACTGATGTGTAGTGTTTGTTTTGTTTTTTTACCTAATCAGTGTGCGTATTTGCCCCTGGGTAATTCACAAATATTTAAATACTGTCTGTTAAAAACTATATAAGCAAAAGAAAGCCGTAAGAAAGTTTGTACCTATAAATCATGGTTGGTAACTTGATATCTCCATGTTGGCTTCATTTTCAGAACTAAAAGGCTCCTTAAACATCTTAAATATAGAGATTAAATGTTGTCTGTACATTTTTTAACTAAAGTTGTAAAATAAAAATAAATGGATGACTTTATTTTAACTAATCATGACAAAAACTAATGATGTATCAAAGTCACAAACTATAAGTTGCATTATTTTGAAAACCATCGAAAGACAGGGAATATACATGTGTTTGAAAATCCTTAAAACAAAAAGAAAAATTTGCTTCCTTTTAAGTCTCAACACTTCTACATCAAAAAATGCACCAGAGCTACACTTCTAAAATTCAAACACAAAGTTTTGGCGCTCTTTTGAACACAAACCCTTCATTCCCTCAAGAGGCAAATACATAAACTTTTTACTAACCATCAGTGACAAACACTGAACTAAACACATCACTGTGTATGGAATATAAAGATTCTTCACAACCAGACCTCACACATCCTTTAAAAGTATAACGAATCAAGATTCAGGGCAACAAAAAGATGAGTTTCTTTACATTTCTCAGACATAAAATAAAAAAAAAAGCTTGGGTGCGAGGCAAACTGGTTCAGGAGGAATGTGGCCTGTGAATCTCTGATCATACAGAGAATGTTCCTGTATGATTCACAGTGTGTGGCTTTTGTGAGTTTTTGGTTTTTATATTTGTGACGACTCTGCTGGATCCTCAGCACCTCACTCTGTTTGTATTTATATATTTACAATAAACCAGTAAACAGAGTTACTGATTCAAATTTCATGCTTCAAGTCACCTGAACAAAAACCAAAGTATAGGAGAGAGAAAACCGTCCTGATGGGTTTTCTTCTCAGCTGATGATGTCTGGTTTGCTGGTAGAGAAAACAAAAAGAATCGTTGTATTAAGCTGAAGAGTTTTGCTCCAGGAACACCTTGAATTCCATTAGTTTAGAAAAGTTTGACTAAAATATTGAAATGGAAAAACCCTTTACCCTTTAAGTGACTTGATATATATTTATATTTACTTTTGTAAAAAATAATTAAAGGAAGCAAGCATGTGTATGCACCATTCTTTAATGGCCATGTGGTGGAGAAGGTAAGGTGAAGGAGGTCTTTGTTGGGTTGGTGGGTAATGACAGCATGGAGGGGCGGGTGCTCTGGGCTGCCGGAGCTCACTGTTCAGCCTCTTGAGGTGTTATTAGACTAATTGGACAAAACACCAGTAAGGGCGGTTTCCACTTTACAATTCTCACAATGTCCTGGCTCTTGCTGCCCATTGATAAAATACAAGAGGGGTGAGGGGGCTTTGGTAGAGAAGGTAGTGGTATCAAGTATTATTAGATCTGACATGACCGGGAGCTTTCAGCTGGTGATGCTGTCTGGGTTGCAGTAAAGGCTTTTATGACATAACTGGGGTTAGTGTGTGTTCATTCTTTCATTATGAGAACAAGAATCTTGGGTTTAAAACATGTCTACATTTTTCTAAACTATAGATATGATTGATTATGGATTTGGTTCTAACATATTTCATGATGTTCTGGATATTTTGATCTGTTATAGATAGTTTCTGGGCTTTTTGGTCTTTACTAACAGTAGAGAGACAGTGAATAGACTTGGAAAGCAGGTTAGAGAGAAAGGGAAGACAAGTATATCAGACTTGAACCCAGGCTGCCCCCACGAAACCAGAGCCTCTAAATATATAATAAATGTGCGGTTCTAACCCACTCCGCCATAGTGGCACCCCCTGTACTGTCTGTTTTTATACTTTTTGTTGTTTCTGATTTAAGTTCCTAAAACAAGTCCTCCTTGAGACAACAGAGGTTTTGTATTTTTATTACACATCCATTATTTTCAATAAGATACTGTTTCCCCAGGTAGGGGATGTGGTCAGAGACACTTCCAATTCAGTCAGGATCCAAAACATACAAACAATGCTTATGAGTCCCTCATATGAAACAATGGATGGTGTATTTTCACAGAAAAACCATTTTGTGCCATTTCTTTCCATGTGGTGGTAGGTCATGATGGAGTGCCTTTAACTTCCAAATGAACTGGAGTGAAATCACTCTACTTTCTTTGTCCTGAGAGAAACTCGGTCATAGGGTCATCAGATTTGTAGCATTACTAGTTACTGACCAGTGGCGGCTGCTGGTCAGTCAAGGAGGGGAAGCTCATTTTTTTCCGGCCCACATCATAAATTTGTTTATTTAAATGTAAATTCTACCCTCCGTTCCTTTTCCAGAAAATGATCTGTGACCCTGTCGTACCAACTAGGTGTCTTTTCCAGGGATTTTACCAGTGTTCTCTCAATGGCCAGCAGAGCTAGACTGCTTAAACAGCCTTGGTCCATTGGGTTGTGGGTGTAAGACTTAAGCTGCTTTAAACAGGAGACGCTCCTCTCCAGAACAACTGAATGTAAAACTTAGAAGATGCTCCGGTGGAGGGTTATACTTCAAGATCGCTGATTGGCTCATTTCACTGTCAATCAAAAAGGGATTCAGCCTCAGACAGATCATCCAATCATCATGCAGAAGCCGAGCGTCCAGGCCAGCCCACTGCCTCATAGACCCCCAGAGACGCTGAGTGTCCGATGGGCGGGACAAAGTCCAGCGTTTATCCAATGACCGTCCAGTTTCCACAGTGGAACAACCCACTCTACGCTTCCCCATCGAAGTCAGGAGATGCTCAGCGTCCGACTGTGTTAAAGCGCTGAGACGCTGCGGGGATGAATGAGAAGGAAGTTGCTCCACTTACCTGTGATAAGTAGCTGATTCTGAACAAAAGATGAAGGTATCCTAGTGCATATTTAGTCAATGAAATGTACACACAGCAGTACATATCATCACTTTTTTGGGGGACATTTTAGGGGAAGCTGAGCTTCCCTTGCAGTCTTAGAGCAATCGCCACTGTTACTGACTGAATACATTTGGGATTTTTAGTGTTTATGATGTTTGAGTTCAGAAATTTTGGAGCTGCAGAAGAGCTAGAACAGTGTGCTAGCTCAGCTTAAAGACGAAAGGTAGATGAAAACATGGATGAGTTAGTTTTTGCTCCCTTTTTAAGAATACCAACTGGTATCATATGCTATATCGCTAGAAAACTTTGTTTTCAGACAAGTTCCTTTTCTTGCAGAACAAAAGACTTTTTTCAAGGGGACAAGGGGATTTGGGTACATTTTTGCGGTGCTACCCACACATTTAGATGCATTGCTAATTCATTCAATAAATGCATCATCCTTACAAGTTGAACCCCATTGTAAATGTGACTAATGTGGCTTACTTGGGCATTATGTTGCCCTCTTGCCTCTCATCTCTATGCTAATACTATGTCCTAAGTGAATAAGAGCGAGCGTCAGTGTTTCTATTTACCCCTCTGTTGCTGGCATTGTGCAGACAAAGAATGAGGAAATATAGAGATTGACAAGGAGCTGGAAGTCCCATCGCATTCTTTTTGCATGTCCAGCTCATCAGAGCATGATAATTGATCTAACACAGTGAAGATATAGACATGTTCTACTTTAACTTTAAGCAACAAGAGAGAAATATTATTGGGCTTACTGAGAGCCAGAGTGTATTGATGAGTCAAACACTAATCAATACACAGAAATATATGTCCCTTCTCTGTTTATAGAAGAAAGCAGTCAATGAGGTCCCTCCAAGGGGAAATGTAGGGCATGGAATTATTTCTTTAGCGGATGCTGTGTGGACATCTGTCAGGCACATCATGAAGGTTACCACCACAAGCTAGTCACTAAAATGGTAATGTTGATCCATTGTAGGTGAGTTTTCTTGAAGCAAAACTCTTTAGCTTAAAATCCTGGAATGTGTTCAACTTCCTGGAAAGTTATCAAGACCACTGCACAATAGCTGACAGCAAACAGAAGAAAAAAAAGCACAACATAAACTGACAAAACACTTCGAGCAGACATTTGTTTGTGACAAAAAATAAAAATACATTTCTCTTTTATAACTTAAGTCATATAATCTGTAGCTTTTAATAGTCCGGTGTAGCTGGGACAGAATCCACTTCAGTGCAGTCCAGCGGCACGAGCTCCCAGTTTATTCACTGACACGAAACAATAAAAGATTAGAAAATAAAAGTGTGAGCAGAAACACCACAGAGATTTTGTGTGTCACTGAAGGACATGGAGTGCTGTACATTCACAAAGTCACACAGATCTGTTACAGCTCACTCTGATCCACTAACCTCACATTTCACACAGTCTGCAGAGTCCTCGCTGACTTTCACCTGAAGGTTATGTCCCTCCTGAGGTTTCTCACCTTCTCTCCTGTTCTGTGTTTTAGTGAATCCAGTGATGAATCAGAAAACGTTGACGCTGACAGCTCCACCTTGTTTTCTCAGAGCTCGTATGTGCGTGTCCTGGACAGAAGGATGGGCATAGTGGTTGTCCCTCCCTCATAAAGATGTGGACTGCTTGATGCTGTGAAAGCTGACCCGGGAAGGTGACGTGGGGATGGACATGGCCTGGGTCATCCGTGCTCTGATCGAGTGCTGTTCCTGCCAACGGTGGAAACGTTTCCTCACAGCCGACCGCACCTGTCAGGACAAAACCAGGAAGACCCAGACAGAGGAATAATCAGACAGATAACCAAATAACAACCTGACCTATGTGTCTGCGGAGAAATTACAATCAAATCAAGTTTTTTTTTAGCCAAAGACAAATAAAAAAGATACAAAGAACATACTTTTCCAAACCCGTAATAATCTTATTATAAATTCAGAGGTCATGGTGTATTGGACAGGTTTTCCCTCAGATCATACTTTGTTGTCACTGTTATCATATTTTTTCTTTTTTATTACAACTAATACCATTACTGCTTTTATCACTTTTTAATCTCTTTTTTTTATGGGTTTTGGATTTTTATATTGTGTTTTTTAGATTCATTTGTTTTGATTTTTATCCGTTATTTTAAATTTTTATTTATTTACTTTGATTTTTATTTTATTATTTTAAGGAAAACACTATTTTTACTGTTTTTAATGTATTTTAATTTGCTTTTAAGTGTCATTTTAAAACATTACTGATTTTTTGTATTGAGTTTGTTTTGACTTTCGTTTACTTTTACTCTTCTCACATAATGTCTAGGTTCTGCTGCTATGTAAAGTACTTTGGGCTGCATGCCTATATATATGAAAAGTGCTATACAAACAAACTTGAGTTTGAGTTTGAATAGCAAGTGATCAGTTTAAAGTTCCAAGGAAACATCCAGAAATATTAGATGGACTGTTCAATATATTTAACTGGTCCATCTGGGCAACAGCCCAGATAAAGTGTTTGGGAAATGGCAAAACTTTTCAGTGGCATGTCTGGCAGGTGATTGGATGATGTTTCTGTTGATCACATCCTCTAAACAGATAATGTTGCAGCTGGGCACTATTGCTGCAGTGTAAAGTATAAAACTTTGTAGGACAAACTCAAACCAAGTTTTGTAAAAAATATCCTTTCAATCAAAAGATACTTGAACATTTTTTCAAGGGTTTGTAAACAATGAAAGATGGGGCGGTTTTCAAATATGTAGTAAATAACTCACTAAGTTCTCAATTGGTTTGGATTTTCAGGGAATAACAGTTACAGTCCAAAAGAGAAGTAATTCGATTTTTTCGGTGATTGAAATACTAATGTGGATCCATTAATATTCTCATGACAAAACAAACTACACCTTTAAAAAAGAAAGGGATCCAACTTTTCAAGTGGTATCTATACAGTTCTTTGGCTCATATTAGGGTGAAATAGAAAAATGTCAGGCAAACTGACTTGAATTAAGTTAAGCCAAATGCTAAGGCACAAAAACAACCAAAACTAACTAAAGACATCAAGAACAAACAATATTGTCCTCCAAGCACACCTTTTGACCTATTTGGTACATTTAAAGTCAATTGTGTTATGGGTTTAATTACTCCAAGTTTCTCTCTATTCATTTTTTTTCTTTCTTTATATTTTTCCCCTTGTGGGCTTCCATACAATGAGGCTACACCATGTTTAACTGAATTTATACTTATGTTTTCATGTTCTTCTGTTCTTTATGTTAAACAGAATCCATACAACAACATGCTATAAATCACTTTAATGATGATGAGAAAGGTTTCCTCCACTCTCATCCAAAAATCAATCCTCCCATGTGTCCCACCTCTGGAATTTTCCTCCTCCAGGACCACCAACACTAATTAGATTTAACCTTAAAAATGAGGAATATAAGAAGTTAAACCCCATTAAACACTCCATGAATAATAAGTGTTATGTTTGGTTAGTTTTCCTCTTTCTCAGAGTAATCCAGTTTAATCTGCTTCACATTAAACTTTAATGCTTTCCATTTCTGCTGAGAGTGACTCTGCGTTTCTTTTGTTCATTTGTCTCATTTCTTCCTTCTGATTCGCTCAACCTCAAACAAACCATTCAATCAATATCCTCTCTGAGATACAAACACTGGATAATCCCCGGTTGCAGCTACAACACGCCTCTTGCTGAGATATTCATTCATCAGCTGGCTTACAGTGGCGTACCTAAAGGGCAGCAGTCAGATGATATTACATCCACGTTTCTCCTGGAATAACACTGAAGATAGTGATTATTCTGAGGGGAGATGGTGCCTCTTACTGACTGAAACATCACATTATATAATCCAGATTATCACACTGAAAAGGTCAAGTTATAATACAATTATATACGCCTGCTTTCTGGTGGGAACATTCTGTTGTACTTCAGAGGTTGCAGTCTGAGCCAGATAGGTATTGATCCACTCTTTGGAGAACATGACAGAGAGATAATTTATGCCTTTAAGAATAAAGCTCTGCTTCTTGAAATGAAACCATAAAAGGACAAAAAAAATCTATTTTTTAATCAGTGTCCTACAATAACAATAGTCACAGTGTCCCCTTTTTAACTTAAGGGGAAAGACGGTACAACAGGAAACAATGAGGTTTGATAGCAAATGCAAGATAGAGTAAGATAAGGTAACACACTATAAGAAACAATGAGATACAATCAATATGATACGCTACAAACCAATATGAAACAAAATACCCCCCGATCTCTGTCTGAAAATCTGTTTCAGAGTCTGTCCAAACAGACTGAAAAAGGAAAGAAAATATATGATATCATATGATAACACTGACCAGCCTTTCCCAAAGTTTTGGTCCCGACTCAAAATAGGGTGTGAGTCCCTTATCTTTAGAGACCTTTAGACCTACTGACATCTGCATGCACCTTCTTTCCTCGAGTTAAACTCACTCACTTCATTCAAAGCAATATAGACTTCTGCTTCGAGTTAGACAGATATTCAAGAGTAACCACAGCATAAAACCAGTTCAACTGAGTCAAAGTATGTTTTACAGGAGAGCATTAGGTAGCTAATCTACACAAAATTTGAATAGAATGCTATAAATGAGAACATACTGAGCTAATACCATTTGCAAAGAATTAAAAATCATATAAAAGGCTTTCATTACCTTTGGCAAGGAGGGTTATGTTTTTGCCAGCATTTGCTGGCTGGGTAGTTAGTTAGAGAGTTTAGTTTTCATGACAGTTTTTAATCGTAAAGCAGATTTTGATGACAAAGGAATGTTGGTCATGACACAAAAATATGATTCAATTTTGGTGGTAATAGCAATCTGGATCCAGTTCCAGGAATCTTCCTAGACTAAACATGGTACTGAGGCACTGCTCACCTGTGAATAGTCAGGGTATCTCCACGAGTCAGGGGTATCAGACAAGGACATCTCACGATGTCCATTCTTTAACGCTAAATGACTTTCCAAACTTCTCTCTGCTTTAGAAAATATGCTGCTCTGTACCTTGCAAACATCTCTGACACAAAATGTAACCCCTCACAGTAACAAAAAGCCAAGAGGTGGCTTGCTGCCTCTGTTTTCTCATTCTCTGTAGTTTCTCACAGCTAAACAATGAAGACCCCAGCCAGCTTAGAGAATCACTGTCCTGTAATGGAAACTGAAGCAGATATTATCCAAACTGTGCAGAGCTGAGCTGAGCTGACCCGTGATTCTACAGCCAGCCTCCAGTGGACTCTTGAGAAATTTTTGCACCTCTGCATTGGCTTAAAATTATAACCCTGGAGATTGATTTAATACAATGTAAAGCATATGGGGAGACAGAAATACCACATTTTCTTGCAATTTTTTTCAAAACATTATTTTGTAAACATTAACTTAGCACTTTAAATAAAACAGACATTTTATAAAAGATACAAAAGAGGATATATTTCACTAATCCATCTGTGCAGCAGCCCATAGAAAGTGTTTGGAAAGACAGAACCATTCAAAAAAAAATTTAAATGAATATGTATTACATGTAATGTATTTAACCAGGAAGGTCCAATTGAGATTAAAAACCTCTGTTTCAAGGGAGTCCTGGCCAAGAGGCAGCAAAGTTACACAGTGAAATTACAGCAATTTTACAATAATTAATATTAAAAAAACAGTTACCATTTTAGAAGACTGTCTCAAGTGCTTTCAGTCTGGATTTAAATGCATTTAAAGAAATAAGCTCAGTTAAAAATATTACACATCAGAATGTGATTGGATATAATCATTTGGTCAATAATGCTCCTTACAGGCCCAACAGATAATGTAGAATTACAAGTAACTTTGGGTAAAACCTGTTGGGAGGGAGCGAAAATGCTTTTTCCATCAAGAAGTGCTTTTCATGATCCTTTCTGTTTCTTAGCTCTGATAAAACTGCTACTGAAGCAGTTGCATTTGTTCCATTGTTTACAAGCTTTCAGACGCTTCTTGCTTTCCTGCTTGTAGCTCTTGCCTCTTTCTCATTAAAGGACACTGATTGGTCTGTGCCTCTGCAGACAAAGCTCAATTGCTCCAGTTTGAAGCTTTGCAAGATGTTGTATGCATTGGATGACGCAGATCCAGCAGCACTAAAGACTTCTTTCAACTGCGCTGCAAGGTCTGGCTTCATTGTCTGCACTTCTCATAGTGTCTCAATAGAGGGACTTAGCTTACCAACTTCTCCTGTGGTGTATATATTAACTTTCAGAAAGTGGCTCTTACAATTCCTCCTCAAAACTCTATTGAAAGATTCGGTTTCAGAGGCTTTCCTGCATCAAATGTCTCCTAAAAAGTTACCAATGAAAACAGTGGTAAACCTGAATCCACAAGGGTTTTAACAGTTTTGTTGTCTCAGTTTACACGTAAGAGTGTTTCCAAAGGGGAAGGTGAGCAGTTCAGAGGATGTTGAGGAAACGCAAGAATAATAACCCTAAAAATAAACCACAGAGCAAGTGGGGGACAGAATCGCACTGAACAGCCCTAGTTTGCATTTTACAGCAAACAAAAACAAAAAGAGAAGACATTGTAGTTCTGACATAATCACAATTCCAGATGGATAAAACATGATATGCAAATTCTCTGTGTGTCTTAAACGATGATGTTAAATAAGCATTATTGAGAAATAAATTCATAGTGACATGGACCAAAATCCAATAATTTTATCCTTGAATCTCTATGGACAATAACAGCAGTTGTGATAATATTTCCTCCCGTTGTTCTAAATAATACCCTTTTACAGCCATGATGAAAGGAATGAAGGCCATTGAAGACCTTTTCCAGGATATGATGATGTTACAGGAAGTTGATCTTTCCTGTTTCCTTTGAAAGAAACAGTCCATCATTTCATCTTGTTGAAATTTTGTAAATTAATAAACTTGTATGGAAGAATAATCAAAATACATCTGAAAAACATATTTTTCCTTTCCCAGCAATCTTTGAGCTTATTTCACTAAATCTGTATTTTCATCCTTGAATTTCTGGAGGTTGGTTTGTGCCTAATCTTAAAAAAAAAAGAAGAAGTTTTCCTTTCGGGGCCTCTCTGGAGATGATGCATTAACAAAATAGGGAAGAACAGAAAACTTGAAAACAGAACGCCTCTGGCCGCTGAGCTACCGAAGTGGAGAAATAAACCAAAACAGCAGCAGGGTCTAAAAGTCAGGATCTTCTGAGCACTGACGACCTTGAGGTTTGGCTGCCCCACTTATGCAGATGCCGCAGTCCTCCAAGCCAGAGGGTGGTTGAAGTCTGACTTTCGCCTTCATAATTTTCAGAGAAAGCTGCTGCTCTGAGGCTATAATATTTGGTTAAATAAATAGGAATAAAGAAATGCAGTCCAGATCTGACAAAAGCACTGCTGAAGCTGTTAGCATGCATGCTAGTCTTTATATGAGCAGTCATTTCTTATTGTCATCACACTCATAGCTCCCACCTCTTCCTGCTTTGAAGGACATTAATTTAGCAGCACGTTTTCAGACTGAGCTCAACACTTTTGACTTTGAGCTTTGCAGGATTAAAATGACTGATTAGAGACAATGAATCAGGTGGATCCATCTGCAGTGCAAGCACAGAAAGACTCAGCTATGTTTTAATATTATCTTTATTCTAAGGTTGTGTCTGTGAAAAATGCAAAGTGTGAAGCTGTCTGTTTTTAACTCTGTTTTAAATCAGCTTTTCTAAGATGAAAAAGTAATTTTAAAGTTAAGTCACAAACTCGTAACATTTAATGGGCACAACTCATTTTTATACAGTTTTTTATAACTTATCCAACACCGGCCACCAGATTGCTTCAATGTTGTTCTTTGCAGAATAAAATCTTGTAAGATATGTTTTCTTTTTTTTTTTTTTATTCGTATTAGTATTCTGTCAAAAATGGTCGCTAAGATGTTGTTGATCATCAGATTTTTCCTTTGGCGTCCTCATGAGGTTGACATTTTGCATATTTTGAGTGAAACAACTTGACATTCAATAAAAGATTCTAACTAAATTTGGTTAGCACATCTCGCCCCCCTCAGGATGAATTATGTTACATTTAATGACCACTTAACCTTTCATTTAAGGCCATGATTGGGCCAAATCTAAATTTGGATAAAGACTCAACATCTGCTAAGCTACTGATGTGTTATCTCTCTGTTTAGGATTCATTACAAAAGGATTTTGAGTTATTTTAAAAGACTGCACGTCATTATGTTGTTATTGACCCTTCATTAAACTGACAGCTTCTTTTACCCTGAACACATCATCTATCGAGAGCCGCTGGCCTAAAGCTGAGTTTGCGTGTTAGTTATTTCAGAGAACATTCACTGTTTAAGCAAGATGTTTACAAAGAGCCCCTCTAAAACATCTGTTACATGTTTCTGCCCTTTTGTGTTTATAATAAAAGCTTAGAGTAAACTATAAAATCACTGCTTGCATTACTTCACTGCTGAAAAACCTCTTCTGAGATTGTGAAAACGGGAAGGACGAGAGTCAAAGATAAAGAGGGAGGAAAGAAAAATATTCTGGTTGCCTTATATGTACAAGAAAAGAGAAACATCATATATATTAAAGGAAATGTATATGACATGTCAGTTTTTTGTCTTACACATTTTGAAATTATGGTACAGTTTAATATTTTATATCCGTTCATCCGAGCAAACCTTAAATGGCCGATAAACACTGAGACAAGTCAGAAAAGAATGGAATACAATTTTAAATCAGGTCATTTATCCCTTTGTAAAGGAGTCTTTGCCTTAAAACCTTAAAAATGTACAACAATGGGAGCTCAAATAACATACACTTATCTTATTCCACTATAATATCGGTGTTATATCAAGATCTAAATCGGAAAATATAAAACTTATATTTAAGTTTGCTGGTTTCCCCAGTAAAATGTGTCATTTTAACAGAATCAATTTTCCCTCTTTATCACAGAAAAAAAAAGTTAATCAGGTATGAATTTTTTGCTGGAGGGGGAAGTAAGGAAGAATATCAGGGCCCATGGCTGACAGGGGAAACTTAAGGACGTTAGAAGTAGATACGGTACATTAATTTTGTTTTATTTAAGTTTTGGCCATTTTTCAGCCCTTGTTTGACAGAGGAGAGAGAGACAGCTGCAGATAGACTCTGTAAGAAGTGGGAAAGTCACACAGTGAACAGGCCTAGGGCAGAAATCAAACCCAGGTTAGCTGCTTCATATATAGTTTTTGCATGATCACCAAACCAGACCTCATTTTTCACATAATGACTTATTATACCCCATTTAAAATGTTGCATACAAAAATAAACCATACATCCAAGGTTAATACATGGAAACACTCCTTTGCATATTGATGTTTCTCCGCTGAATTAAGAGATGCATCTCCATGGAGCCAAATGAATCCTGACGCTGTCATAAAGCGTCCAAAGTGATGTCACTTATGTGGCTACATGACAAGTCTTAATTGTGCCCTAAATAAAAACGCTGCTAGCTTTATCACTCTACAGAAACAAGCAGCGGCAGCCACCAAAAGGGAGAGTGAAAGCGCCCGGGGAACAGGTATTATAAATAATTGTGTGAAGCGTGGGGAGACATTCAATAAGAGGATGCAAATGTGCTTACCTCGCTGTTTAGGAAGCAGTAAAACACAGACACAAAGAAGCCCTGCAAGAGACGAGGAGGGGGAGATAAAGAGAGGAACAAAACGTCAACAAAGACGAGGAACACCCTGATCCTGTTTTATCAAATACACACAGACACACACCTACACAGACACACGCACAGCCTAAACACACACAGGATATTCATTCACTCATTTACAGTTAGGGCTAAACATGTTTTACGATCCAAACTGAGGTTTTCTTGCTAATAAAAACTGACAAAACAAAACACTAAATCTTGATTTATGTTTCTGTTCACTAAAACTAAGAAAAAAGGCTTCACCATGAAACAATAAATTAATAAGACTGTTTGTATTTTTATGCAACCAACAAACAAACACCAACAGTCAAAAAAAAAAAAAAAAAAAAGCTTTCATTTTTGACTAAGTGATACTGGGGGACACAGGCTGTAATTAGACCTAGACATATTTTTAATTAAGGAACCTGGCTGGCTGAATATTTAAGAGTGCTTATCCCTTTTTACTTAGTTTCATTGAGCTGATTGATTTTATTCTGGGCAAATCCCCCTCAATCCAACAATACCACTGGATTCAGACTGGATGCATGTTGGTAGCACGAATGCTACCGTGCATGTGGTTCACAATTTGGCAAACAGCTCAAGTCTAGACTTTGAGATGCATCCTACTTTTACGGTAAGCCATTTATGTCTCTTGACCAAAATAGACAGGGAAATATAAACTAGAGCAATATCTTTGTCTTGTTTTAGCAGACAGAATGACAAGATAAACACATTTACATTTGAAGTCTGTTTCTGTTCTGTTGTACAATAATATTTATAATAATACTTGTATACATTTAACATAAACAACTGTACCTGAAATGACTCCAAAAATGAGTTGAAGTATATAAATACGATTTGGGAGATCTCATCTTCGCCTGGGTTGACAAAGAAGAGCATATAGGTGATCCCCAGGAGAGGAAGGAGAACCAGCGTGGCCTTCACAGCTTTCCTGCAGATAAACAGACAAAGAATCAGACAGGCATGACGAGGGGATTCAGTCTGCAGGTACCGCATCATGTTCCAGACAGTCAACACTGCACTGACAGAGTGTGAAGCATGTGTTATTTCAGGTCTGAACACAAAGAGACCCCTCGTGTTTTTTCTTTGTGTTTTACCGCTCCCACACAGCAGGTTAATTTGATTCTCTGATTTAATTTACCTGTACTGGATTGTCTCTGAGGTGGTGGAGGCTCGCAGTTTGGTCATCAGGATCCTCACAATGTTGAAGAGGAAAATAAAATTGATCTGTGAAAGGAATCAAAAAGCAAAGAGAGTCACTTTAAAAAGGCAGTATGGGGTCTATTAAAGTCAGAGAACGCTTGTTGTATGGGAGTTTTTATAAGTTTAAGCAGGCAACATGGTGAGGATCCATAAACCTGCTTTAAAGTACATTTTCAGTTTGAGCATAAATAATCTGAGAGGGAACCAAAAAACGTATCTAAATTACTGTGCAAATGTTTTCAATATTTTGCTCCAATGGAGACAGTAATGTATCACTCAAAGGCAAAATGAAATATGACATGGTAGCTGACAGATAAAAAGGGAAGAAAAGTGAAAAAATATATATTTTATGTTTGAGGCTTTCCTGATTTCAAGTGTTTAAAGGGACTGTGAGGAGAATCTGTTTCCGGCGACATTAAGACTTGGAACTGGGAGTGATATCTCCGACTTATCAGCGTTCCAGTTGAAGTCGGAAAAAAGCATGCCGATCTACCAGGCTATTGTTAGCTGTTGTTAGCACGCCCTGTGTTGTTGCATGAAGAATGTGATTATCACTATGGCAGCATTTTTGTGAATATAAGTCTAACAATACTATGTAAACAGCTGATCTAGAACAACACACCCCAGTCAGAAGTGCAAATAAATGGATTAATACAGGAGCTAAATAACTGTTCACACTGGGGGCATCCATCTTTGATTGTCAACTTGGGCGTGGCGAGGTTTCACCAAGTTCCCAGTAGGAAATTCCAACCTCGGGGGGCGTTCCAGATTTAATTTCCTACTCGGAACCCGGAAATTCCGACTTCCGAGGACAACTGGAACGCACCACAAGTCAAAGCATGTGTGTGTTGTGATGCTCAATGAATGCAGCTCGGACCTTCCTCAGAACTCTGTATTGCTTTACAACTTCTTTTTTCAACAACTTACAGGATGCAAAGCGACGAGGTAATGTATCTCTTTCTAGTTATGTAGCGGTAGTTTTTGATGTGTGACAATAAGCAATTTTTGGAAAACTTAGTATCGTAGTTTTGTAGCCGACTATATATCACTACTTACAGCCCGGTGCTCTAAGACGTGTCCGAATAATATAAATGTGCGCTAGTTTTAATTGTCTTGTTCCTGAAGTTGAGTATCCAGGCCAGTCCAGCCCTGTCCAATCCGACCAGAAGGCTAAGGAATAGCATTTATAGATAACCTATTTTGATGCTATAAAACTCATCCTAAAGTGTGTATTTTGATCAGGCATATATCTTAAATTGAGACTTTTTTGTAATTACTTAGAAACTCCTCACAGGCCCTTTAAAGTAATCTCTTTGTTTCTTATTGATAAAAACTGTTGAAAGATACAAACTTAAAAATGAGCGATAAAGTAAATACATTTATATTTAGCCTTCTCATATTAAAATGGCATATTTTAATCCTTTAAGTAAACAATGAGCTGGTGGTGTTAGCAATGCTAACCTTAGCCACTCTGTGTGTTATTTTGTCAGTGATCAATATGTTAACTTGCTTGCTGTTATTGTATTTGTCCAAATTCAAGCCACAATGCACTGCTCATTGTTTGCTTGCCTCGTTTGGTCCTTGTTTAGTTTGGATAGCTTTCACACCCACTGTAAACCAAACTCTGGTTCACCTGGAGACAAACTCAAACCCCAATTTATTGGCGGACCAGAGTTTGGTACATGTGTTCCATCATAGTTTGTGTGAGCCCAAATCAACTGAACTTTCCAGAATAGCAAACCAGAGTTTGTTTGGTCCGGACCAATAATGTATGGTGTCATCATTGCATTTTTCCCCTGGATCATTTCATGCCTAAAGCGAAGTATTGTGAAGAGGGAAAAAAGCACAAATAAAGTCAGGCCTGCTCTTCTATCATCCAATCACAGTCTGCTTTTCTCACTGAGTAGATAAATAATTCCATGTATGTTGGTTGAGCATTATGGGAAGCCAGTTAGCAAGCCACACAATGTAGTTGTCATTAAAACTGGAGCAGAGAAGGTCAGATGCCTCATGAATGTTTTGACATATGTATGTATTTAAGGGATGGTTCAGTATTTTTGAAGTGGGGTTTAAGCTTCATACAGCCACTAAGTACAAACAGGCAAGTATCTTACCAAGAACAAAGGGTATTTTCTCTGCCTGCAAGAACTCCCATGAAAAAATAAAAACACAGTATTAGGACCATCTCAGAAATATTTGTCATATAAAGTGAGTGCCGAGTGATTCATTAGATTGCGGCAGCACTGCACAGAGGAATACATGAGGTGAGTTGGCTAGGTCCAGATAAACTTTATATTCCAAAAAGTTAATGCAATTAAAACCATTTCTAGGTATAGCGTACTCTTAAACTGAGGTATTGTTTTTTCATGGAAGTTCTTGTCTGTGAAACAGACTCTTACAGACTGTAGCTTACTGAGGAATGGAGAAAACTGTCTGCTGCATCTAATGTACTTAGTGGCCATATGGAGCTCATACAACCCCACTTCAAAAATACTTTAATCTTGACACCACTTAAGATTTGTGCAATTACAGACTCGGAGCACAGAGTGCCAGTGTTATGTCTCAGCATGAGATCATGAGGTTATAATGAGGTCTTTGTGAATGACCCTCTGATTCGTTTTTAAAAAAGACATATTTGTGAAAAATCAACAGTCATTTGTGAGTATATTTCCTGGTCTTCACGTCTGCTGTAACAAAGGCAACCAAAGGCATCTGGAGGTCACCAGAAGACCTTAAGTGGTGAGGTGGTGTTGTGTTGAGATTATGTCATTAGTACATTAGCCATAGTTACTTTGGTCAATTCTACCCCTAAAGAAGAGAACAAACACAGAAGCAAGCCTGTACTTAACTGCAGTAGGTGTAAAGAGTTCAGTGTAATTTAGTGAGTTTTGAATGAAAGCAAACCAGAGAAAGGCATTGAGGTGATTGGGGTTGTAGTACACAGCACTGAGCACTTTTTTCCTCATTAGAAGCCTCTTTTTTAAAATTGCTTCAATACAACACACAGCCCATGTGTCCTTCCACCTAGTGAAGTAGAACCAAACAAAGGAGCCTTACAATGGAAAATTCCAACACTTACAATATGTTCAATACAGTTTACAATCCATGTGATTCTTTAGTTTGTTTTCACATAAAGTCTCAATTGCAAGGAGCTCTTTTTTAAAATTGGTGTGAACATCATAAAACTCCACTTCAGAAATACAAAACCATCCCATGTCGAGGCGTCGGCAGATAAATTCTAGTGTTGGTACAGAAAAGTAGAGCCCAGCTTTGTTAAAGTGGAGGCTCAACTGATGAAAAGGGTAAATTCTCAAGGCTCAATGAGCTAAACCAATTACTGTTTCGGCAAAGTTCTTGAATGTCAGTGTTGTCGAGTCTTGGGAGATTCAGTTATTTAGATGGTGAGAAACCTTCTGTTTATTTGTATGTATATTTATGTGTAGATGGTGTTTGTACTGACCCTCCTGCAGCCCCTGCAGGAAAAACTTATTTGTTCTGGAACATCTCTGTAGTTGTTCCAGGTGAGAGAGCACCTTAATTTTTATTATTTAATTAATGTTCTGTTGCCATGGATCAGAGTATTAGTACATTTATTGGTATGGTTCTAAATTTAAATGTCTAGTTTATTGCAACACAAATGAGAAGTACCTCCAAATCTGAGTGTGATTTGTCTAAAAAAGAGATTTTTCTTAAACATTGAGGCTTAAGCAGACTTGTTTTTCAGTGTGAGTAATGCAACAAACATGTATTCCATAAAAGATGGATTTGTAAAACCATCAACAAAACATTTAATTGGAAAACAATTTTAATATGTTTGTGTCTTGGGAAGGTTTCATTTTAGAAAACTTTTGCCTGGCCCAAGAGAAACCATAAAATAAGAATGACGTAAAGGAAATTGCAGAGAGCAGCTGGAGAAACACCACAGAGGAGAATTTACTGAGCTGCAAAGTGAGGATGTTAAAACCGGATGACAGAAACTATGTCTGGGTGTGTGCCCAGAGAAATTTATTACAAGAAAAAATCTATGGGTTTGGTATCCTGGAGGTCATAATGGTTCATCTTGGCATGTTTGAGTTTTATTGCCTTAAAAAATAGGGAAAGTGATGGTTCAGAATATGAAGCAGAAGGATGTTTGATCAGGGACTCAGTTAAGCAATTTTAAGTACTTTTGGTACTTCTTGTAATTTCTATTGATATTTATTATTGACTTTTTATATTTTGGAAATCAAAAGTGGATTGATCTTCATGTACAAATAACAATAATCTGATAATATGTGGTGCAATCCAAAATAAAAAGGTATTACCTGTGAAAGAAAGTTATGCTGCTTAAATCAAAATTCAAACAAAATGCAAAGAATGTAGTTTTGTTAAAGAACTGAAAGAGTGGCAGGTTGATTTAAGTCATGAGTGATGAGTCACTTAATTAAATTGTACAATTTCACTGAACAGAGGAAATCATACTAAAACCCTCTGCTCCTCCTCATGCTCTATATTTACATTTAGGAGATTAACATTTAAATATCATCCCCATGGAAACTTTATTTATAAAGGACTTTACACAAACAAGAAGCAAAGATGACTTTAATGTGTAACTTGAGCCTCAAATAAAATGATCTCAGCTGGTTTACGCTGGTGTAAACTCATAAGTATGAACTTATGCTTGAAGTAGATTGTGTTTGATCTTATGCAGAGCTGGTGGAACCCAATGTTGAGTAACTTTGACGTTTTTAAAAACATGCTGTGTAATCCATTATCATGGTACATCAGATAATTGCTGACTTCACAGCAGCCATTGATGAGGCCTTGAGAGTTCAGACCTTGACAGGAGATGTCAGAAATATTCTGGTGACCTGCCAATGATCCAGAATGATGGAGTGGCGGGCGCAGAGATAAAAGCCTTTGAGAAAAGTTGCTACAGGAAGCAGGAATGTGGAAAATTTTATGAAAGAAGTAGAGTGATATTGAGCACAGCAGATGAGAGCTTAAGGGAAGTCAGGCAGCAGACACAGCGCCTTTTTGTATGCTGACTTTTTTAACTTAGGAGAGAAGATAAGTGAATGTGCTGTTTCTGACAAGATGGAAGGTCAATCTTCAGCTGAAGAGCCAGCAGGGAGGAAAGAGCCCAAACTGAGAAAAGAAATGGACAAAAAAAAAAGCAGCAGACAGAGGAGACAGGAGTGTAAGAGCAGGCAAGTGGATAATGACTGAGGATGATATTTTGGAAGCCACGCCAGGAGGGAGTTAGTGTGGTCCAGAAGAGAGATGACTAAAGCTTGTACAAAAAGCAGAGCTGTGTCCCCAGCCAATCCCTAAGATCTGCAGGATCATTGACACGAACCCCGCCGCAGGGTGAGCGTCTGGCATCACGTCGACTGTTAGCGGGGTGAGGAAGAGTCACAATAAGAAAGAGAAGCTATGAACGCTGGAGGAGAGGATGGCAGCTGTTCGCTGTCCACTACAGGATTTTGTATTAGCTCTTTGCTGTCTTTATGTGGATTGATTCTGTGGCAGCTGATAAAACATCAATGTTGGGGACAGAGTTAAGGACAGACTGTCAACCAAGCTCCCTGCCATGATGTATCACAAGTGCACTATTGAAAGCCAAAAAGTCTTATGTCAAGGCTCTTATGTCACAGTAAGAAATCAGCTTCATTCACACTGTCATTTAAATGTCCAATTTTTACCCCCTGTGATGTTTTGCCTCCACTGCAAAAGTCACACAAACCCCTCATTGGCTCTGTCTTTTGGGTTAGTCCTGGAGGAGTAGTACTTGTAAGAGGGGAGCACACTGAGCCAGCAAGGGAGAGTATGGTGCTTTTGCCTGTTATGAGTGATGCAGAAAACAAGGCTACCGCACAATGCATTAAGTTGCCATGTGAACTAAAAGCATCAATAGGTGACTTGAAAAATCAGTGGGGCTCTCAATAATTATGTTTTGTGCAATTAATCTACAACTTTTGATTGTCTTCATAGGAATAATTTAGTTTTTCTAGGAACCTCATAGCAATACCACAATACTAATATTTTCTCTGCCTTTTGATCATGAAAACAGATCACCATTTGTCTTCAGTAAGCCAGATGTCAGCACTAAATTGGTGTGACACAATAAATAAACATCCAAAACTGATATTTGTTGACCCTCAATTGTTTGCAGATGACTGATATTTGTAGAAAGAGATATCAGCAGAAACTAACAATGAACCAATGCTGATGTGCATCTCTAAGTTTATGATTGTAATTACAAGTCACAGATCAAGTTTGTCATTTTTTTTAGACATGAGACATTCAAAGGTGTAGGAGTGTCCTGTTATTGCTGCAGTCCAGCTTGCCCTGTCTTTTGCAAGGCGAGGGGGGTTCTCTACAATGGCTGTGTGCTTGGCCAGCATATAGTACTGTATGTATACCTTGACATATGCTGGTAGTGGTGCATCTCAGACCAACACTTAACATCGAACACAGAAAACATTGTCTCTGCAAGCTGCTTTTTCTCTGTAGTTCTGGTAAAGCCTGCAGTTAATGCTCAGCATCTTCCAAGTAAGAAAAAATAGCAGGTTAAATGGATTCATTTGCTCTGTACTTCAGGGAATGCTTCCCCCATCCAGGTGCAAATTACTGGATATTTTTGTAGAGGGATTACAGGAAGTGCAACAATCTAGTTTAACAAAAGATTCACAGGTCATTTGCAAAGAATATTAGAGTTTTACAAAAGTCATAAAATGAAAATGCAGATACTCTATAATAGGGATGTAACGATATGAAAATTTCATATCATGGTTATTGTGACCTAAATTTTCAGGGTTATCATTATTATCGCGGTATTGTTGCAGTGTGCTCAAAATGTTCTAAAAGTACATTTCCACAGAATTGAAATCATTTAACTCCTTTATTATTACATTCATAACAGTTCTTTTGTCTTTTTTGTCAATAAATGTGAGGCCTCAGAGGCCAAACAATGCAAACTGCGCATGTGCACCTCGCGTGAGGCTCCTTAATCGAGGACAGATACATAGTTTCAGCTTTTCCAGTCAAAGAGCAGCATCACCGTGCGTTACTGAGGCAGAGTGGTGATCAAGCACGGTATAACGGTAATTTTAATCGGACACGGTAACGATTACCGTGGTAAATTTTATCGCGGTTTACCATTTCACCGGTAACCGTTACATCCCTACTCTATAAGTAAATTCGAGTAAACAGAACAGAAAATAAGAGCCAGGGGCAAAAGTAAAAACGACAGCTACAGTTAGAGAAATAAAGCACCAACCAGACTCAATTATTTCATCAACATATACTAGGATGTGGATCTTGATGAAGGATGTCTATAAATTCTTAACTCAGAGCACAGCATGCTATTTGTCTCTGAATTTGCAGCACATTTTCCATCCGATGAAATCTTGCCCTTACCTGCTACTATAAAACACATTGAGGTAGCTCTTCCATAAAATTAATGACATAGAAATTTCACAGTAGTTCAATCCAAATGAAGTGGTGTAATAAACGCTTGAAAAATACCCTGAAGGTATAAGAATGACCCAAATAAAGAGATAATTCTTTGCAGGTAAAACAGATTCCTGGATTTCAGTCTTACTTTTCTCAGAAATGATGTCTATATTTCTCTCAAATTGCCAAAAGCAGAGATTCAAACACTGAAAGGTAACACATTAAAGCTTCAAAATCATGAAGAATGAGTCGAGGTTTCCAACACCGCTTTCCTGCCAACCGTTTTAAAGACACAATGAAGACTAATTGTAAGAGCAGGTTTTATTATTCAGACTGCTGAAGGACAAAAACACAAACTCTTTCTTACCACCAGCACGAGAATCATGGGACCCTGGTAGATGTAGTCTGTGTACACGCCTGCTCGCTTCCCGAACCAGCATCTGCAAAGTCAGCGAGAGCAATCAGTCACACAGATATATTTATACTGTCAATCATTATTCCCATAAAAGAATCACCACCATATGCAGGAATTCATTTCATTTTCTGCTCCCTGGGGTTAAAAGACATGTTTCTCAGTCAGTAATTTACTCAGAATGTGTTATGGAGTTCTTTCCGTTTATAATTAGATCCCAAAAGCTCATTTTCTGAGAGCAAATGAAACCACCTGCTCAAGAAATGAGACTTTCTGGAATAAATGAGAGTTTATTATAGTGATTTTATACAAATCAGTGTCTTCAATTTGAATAAAAAGAATAAGGCGTGTTTCTGCCCAGAAAATTAGAACTGAACAATGATTTTAATACTTGAGATGCTGACTTAAAGATGTACTGTTTGGATCACAGCAGTTAATCACTCTTCACCTAAACTGTGGAATTTAAGAAAACAAGCTTACACGTTCATCAGGAAGTTACAATATCAGCATCTTATTTCAGTCTTCATAAATATATTTGTGTATATCTTTTGTTTTTCACTGTCTAAGTTTCCTTAAATAGGGATGTTTTTTTATTGTGATGTTTCCTTTATGGGGGCAGCATGGTGGCGCAGCAGGTAGTGCGCGTGCCTCACAGCGAGAAGGTCCCTGGTTCGATTCCTGGGTTGGACAGGGGCCTTTTTTTCTGTGTGAAGTTTGCATGTTATTCCCATGCATGTGTGGGTTGAGTGTGAATGGTTTTCTGTCTCTTTATGTGGCCTTGCGATTGGCTACCCTTTGCCCCCCCTGACCCCGAAAGGGACAAAGGGGTATAAAAAATGAATGAATGTTTCCTTTATCAGCTTGACCATGTAGTTTGAATCCAAATTCTCCAGGATAAAGCGTAAACTTTATTTAATGGGTCTAGTGTTTCTATGTCTCAACATCAACAATGACACATAGTTGGCCATTTCATTAGGAACATTCCATTCCCATTATCATTATAGCTGTTAATGTAGATATTAGCATGATCTCCATATCAATGATCGATACATCTACAGTATCTATTTTTTTTAACACCACATAGGCATGAGGTCCCTCTGAAAATGGGATGTCACATCTCAAGAGGCCTTTAACACATTTATACTTAATGGAGACGAATATGGTTGGGATGCACTTGTGGTCTGGGCACCCATGAGTTCGTCACTACCATAAATTCTTATTTTCAGTTAGAATATCATTGGTTATACTTCTATAAAATGACCACCACAACCATTCAGACACAAGGACCCTCCTGAAAACGTAGCATCTCAAGAGGCTAACCTCTAATAAATCAGACGACAGATCTATGGTTCATGGATCTGTCACTAACTTTAGTTACTATTCTAGTCCACTTGTCTCCTCCTACCTCCCTTCTTTTGCCCTCACACCCAACACAGCATCGTGTGGATTTGCCGTTCATCATGAGACTGGGATCCACATTCAAGATTTCCTGCTGCTTAACAGAAGGTTTTTTCTTGCCGCCATGATGGAGGGATTCATGATTGGCTATATGGATTTATGTTGGGTGTTGGATGTATATATTTGTATATATATGTATATGTATGTGTGTATCTATATATGTCTCTATGCATATATGTGTATCCACAAAATGAAGAGCTTTTGCTCTATTGTAAAGTGTCTTGAGATAGCACTTGTTATGAACTTGCGCTATACAAATAAAGATTGATTGATTAATTGATTTAACAACAGCCCAGGCCAGAGGCTTTATTCTTTTGGGTTGCCGCCTGAACGCAGAACACAGAAAAGTACTTCTGACTGTCCAGGACAAATCTTGAAGGGGGGGATTTCAGAGAGTCTCAGGTTTTTCTTGAAACACTGACCTCATATTCACCTAAATTCAAGAATTTAATGATAAGATTTAAGATGTATTATGCCAAAGGTAAAGTTATGAAGTCCAGTTGTTATTCTGTGCTATGACCACAATATCAGATTAATGCGCAAATATGGCTCGAGCCAGCAGTCTCAGGGTCCAGCAGCCACGACAATCATTTCATCTGTCTCGTGAACAAAGAACAGACTAGTCTAAGACGCCACACAACTCTGCGACAGAAAGTCAGCTGGTTTGATTTTTGTCCTGCCTCCTGAATTTTTTTCTTCATGACATAGATAGTGAGAGCACAGAGAGCTCTGCATGTACAACAATCACAGATGAAAGCAAACCAAGGTTGATGCCTCGAGAACAGCTCAAGGAAAAGAGCGTCACTGCCTTGACAATGTGCTATAGAGGAGCTTTCAGATTGTCAAAGGGGAAATAATGGATAGAAACAAAAGATACAACATGGTGTGACTGCTGGCATTTATCAGCAAACTAACTCTTCACTCAACAGCATGTTTGGAGACAAAAGGATAGGGATTTAAATATATTGTTTGTTTTTCCATATTCAGTGCTGCCCCACCTCCCTCCACTCTCATCACACCTGTCTTCAGTCTGTCATGCTGGTCAGGCAGTCACAGCACATTTATGACCTTTGAGGTCACCTAATCTGACATTTTGAACATCTTTTCCTGTGAAGGAAATAATATAGTCTGACCTTAGCATTAGGAAAATCTGATTAAAGTCACAATCACCTCATACCTGGAAAATGCTGCAAAAGCTCCCACAATGCATTGCGACAATTGCAAATTTTAATGGTAAATTTTAATTATTTTTTAAATATTTATTGTTTTTACCATTTGAGCTGCTCTTACTGTTGTGCTTGGTTTTAATATCTTATGTTAACATATTTATTTCTTCTTTCTTGGCTCAGTCTACAGAAACAGGCATTTTTCTGTCCCTAGCCTTAAGAGATGTATTACTCCTGAAGAAAACAGTTTGTGTTAGATTTTTTAAAGTATTTTATTTAAAAAAAACACATTGTTTCAGTTATCACACTATTTGGAGCCATCAGCTTGGTAATATTTGCTTTTTAATCAATTATTTAGAACCCCAACCACAACAAAAGTGCTCGTTCCCACAGTCATTGATGGAGAGAAAGCGCTGTTTTTTGAGTTTAAAAATATGTTTTTCTAAAAAGAAAAAGTACAAAAATGTATGTTGGGTGTTGGATAAATAACTATCAAATATATGATACAAATTACATTTTAAAACAAAATGCAAAATAAGTATTATAAATTATATTTAAAAGTAGTCGTCCCCTGCGGTCATGTCACTGGTGTTACCATGTGACAAAAGTCTTTTATTTTGGAAAAAGAAATCACTCTGATGACATCACTTGACTCCCTTTGACCTCTTTCTTGAAGATCTATGAAGAGGGACCCTGGTAAGAACATTGTCCTTTTTCAGTTTTCAGAAATATTAACATTTATCTCGTGATTTCATATGAAGCTTTTAGTTGACGTCACTGGTGTAACCAACTTCATTGACAGGGAATTACAAACAAATGAATAAAAATGTATATAGAAGACATAATTTAGTGAATAGATCAAGATTAGTAACATGCCGTGTCATGCTCTGCAGCAGCCATTTTGTTAAAGGGCATTTTTTTGTGAAACTGTCACTGGTGTTACTGTCACTAGTGTTACCTTTCTTATGGATAACAATAAGGAACACCAGTGACAGTCAGTAACACCAGTGACAATCAGTGTGGATACACATTATTAAATGGTGTTTTGTGATGGATGCACCAAAAAAAAAAAACCCTAAAACATTAAGCTTTCATTTATGTGTATTCATAAAGTCAATGGCATATGTAACAATGGAGTTGAAGTTTTAATGTTAAAAAAAGAAATAAAACAAAAGATCTTTTGCCATCCTAAAAATCCACGTTTCTGTAGAATGACCCTCTTAGGGATTTTTAAGATGTTTGATTTTAGAGTTTTATCTAAATGATGATTGCTTTTATCTTTGTACACCTTGGCAGATAAAAAAGGAAGGGCATACATCAATGTGTCTCCCAAGGACTTAATTCAATCAATTATGAGGTTTAGATTTTGGAGGTTAATTGTCCAGGTCACAGGTTTACTGTTTACCCTTTGCTCATGTGTGCAATTTTGTGGATATAATACAACAAATGCTTGGAGGATATTTTTTAACTTCAGGCAAACATCCACTATGACATGTGAATGATTTTATACTGTTCCAGAGATTAAGGTCAATGTCATGGATCCTCTTTGTCTACCCTTGCTTATGAATGCAAAATCAGAGATTTTTTGAAAAGACTTTAAACCAAATTCACACAAATGTCCAGTTTGTTTTACTGATCAACTCTTGCACCCCTCCAAAGCCACACTGCAGTGAATTGACCTAAATATCGTATCTTTGCAGATTTCAAGATAAACTCTCCAGGTGTAACGATAAAAGAGCTTTGTTGCTGCACTTTTGTGTAATTTCACTGTCCAAAAGAGCATTGAGACATCAAAAAATTAATTGGAAGATGCCGCAGAGAATTTTTTTTTTTTTAATTTAACCTTTATTTAACCAGGTTGGTCCCATTGAGATTAAAAACCTCTTTTTCAAGGGAGACCTGGCCAAGACAGGCAGCAGCAAAAACACAAAGTTGCAGACAGGTACAAAAAGGACGAAACAATTTACAAGCACATCATTTTGGATTAAAAACAGAGACATCTATGAGCCATATCACAGCCTAGCTAAAAACATCGGCATCGGATAGAATCTGCTTCCATGTCTTTCATTTTCGTTTTAAAAACATTTAAGGACACCAGCTCCTTGAGCTTTAAGTCATTCTGCAAAACATTTCCAGCTTAACTTTATCATAACAACCCTAAACTTTTCAGTCAGTTGTTGCTATTCATGAATCATTGTGCTCTTGCTTTTTTGTGTCTGCCTGTGGATAATTGTTGACTCTGTCAAAATCAAAACCTCTTCAGCTCTTATATCCCTAAGGATTTTGATTACAGGAAAAAGAAATAGTAATAAAATTACCCACTTTGTCAAGTCCTAATCAATTCTCACCCAATCTAAGTGATGTAATAGAGACTCCATATGTCAATGCAGCACTAAGCACTTCAATCAGTGTGAAATTGTTCACAGGGATGATGTGTAATTTACAACACATGATGCAGATGTGATTAGAGTGGGTTAATATCACACATTCATCTCTTGAACATGATGCAGTTTGACTTTACCCTTGTCCTTTTATTAGTGGGTGAAGGACAAAGACGTCACTTTGGATATCAAGAGCAATCTCTCATCAGGAAACACTACAAAGAGCTTACTTCTCATTGTCGTAATACAGCTTCCCAATGGCCCACGCTACAATTATAGGAAACGGTATACCTGTGGAGAGAGAAAAAAAAAAAAAGACAAAGTGATGCGCTACTCTTTCATCTTTCCCTTATTCACATCAGAAAATATGACTCCAGGGATTTAACACTCCAACATAAACTCCTTGTGTGATTTTCTTTCTGCACCAAACGCCTGCCAAGATCTGTCAAAACCAATCCTTGGCTGTGTGCTGAGATCCACAGATGCAAGCCAGGACTTGTCACCATCTGAAATTTTCTTTGTGAATAAAAGAAGAGCAGGACTCTGTATGATGATAATGCAGAGTGATCACTTGAGTCAGAGTATAATAAGGCCGATAAAGAGCCATTACTTACATGGAAATAACACTAAAGGAAGCAGAGGGGCCTTGCCAGCTGCTTTGTCACTCTTTGAGTCTTTTATTTCACTTCATTTGCAAAGTATTGCAATTAATGTCACAACAAAGCTGAGGAAAATTTATTGACACAGCCTTGAAAATGTAATTTGTATAGCTCTCTGCTCACATTCATACCTCTCTATATTAATAATACTCCTGCTCTTGAGGGCTGAGCCAAAGCTTAGCGGAGCAAACTAAATTTGATCTTATTTATGTCTTCACAGCCATGCTGCCATCTCCTCTTTACTCTGAGACTTCACGCTGCCCTGAGGAAAATGTAATCCAGCTGGCACAATACACCTAAACTCAGCAGCACATAGTTTAGTCTGACAGTGTGAAACAGGGTGTCAGTGAAGTCCACACCCATAGATTTACCGGCTGCCTTTTGAAATCATGCTATCTCCCTCAGGCTAAGTGCTCCAATTGTTCACTGAATTTGTGTCTGACCTTTAGTTCTTTCCTCTGAATTAAAATGTCTCTGAACTGACTGAAGTCAAACATTTTTGTCACTTTCTTGTAAAAAAGCTTGGTCTGTTTGTGCTGAACAGAAAGATTTTGCGTACGCACACCAGCCGATGCAGATGAACATCCACTTGCGCAGCTTGTCGGTAGAGTAGGTGAGCACGATGGCGGTGTGGAGGTAGCAGCCCTCGCCAAACATCCAGAAAAAGTTGGTGGAGTGGAAATAGTTGAAGGAGGCGGTGACGAGACGACACCAGATCTATAAAAGGAATATTAACAACTTAAGAAATACCTTTATAACTCTGATGAAAAATGTCCCTTCTTTATCAATCCACTACGTTGTACAACTGGATTTTAACTCTTGAGTTGTGGCCAGACTGTTATGTTAATCACATAGCCTTGACCTTTTACCACCACAGTCTGCATGGCTTTCTTGTGCCAGAGTTTGAACACGAGAACCTTGAGGCTTTCTTGAGGAACCATTTCTTTGCTCCAAGTCCCTGTCACTTAAAACTGTAGGCTGAAGGGTATGACAAGGTTGTGGAGGGAGCCACGAGGCAGCCTTGCTTAGTTTCTCTAGGCAACTTATGCCATCCACCCATTTCAATGCCAGTGCCTGCCTCCTTAAATGCAAATATATCGGCCTAACAAGCTCTTCATGACACGTTTTTCAGGGGGCATCATTGCTGCACAGTAGGCTGTCTGAGACAAAAGTGATTGGTTAAAAGAAAACCAACTACCCAGAGTGTTTTTCACCCTTAGATTGGAACCATAATGGCTTCAGCCCGTCTTTTCTCATTTTCTGGTGGGTCACGGGGTTGAGACAGGTCTGGTTATGTCAGACTGGATTCAAATTAATGTGACACCAGAGCTGTGACATGATGTTCCTCCCTCCAATACTCTTTGTTCGGACCGTAGAGAATCTATAACAAGGAGAAGGCAGTCTGCTATGGCTGCCTGTGGGGACATAGCACCTTGCTGAATCACATTATGGCACATTTATTTTAAGTAATTCGACACCTGTTGACTGCAGCACATGAACGGAGCATGCAGCACAATATGCTGAGAATCTCTGAGAACACAAAGAGAAAATTTTACAAATGTGGACAAGGAAAGCATGGCACAAAATACTAATGATAGCTGACCAAAGTTGATCATAGGTGCAGGACATATTGGCATATCATGACTCATTTGGAGGCAAATGGCACACCAGGGGCCACGTGCCACCTCCCTCCTTGCCTGCAACTCGATTTCAAATGCAACAAATCAAAAACCAAAAAATGCGACAACAATATTCAAAACATTCAAAATGTAATATTTTATGATAGACTTAAATTGCATATTTTGTCTTTTTGGGAGCAAGACATTACAGCTGTATATGCCTATAGCTGTTTCTGTAAAAAAAAAAAAGAATTTGATGTAAGTAAAATAACTCAAACTTGTAAATAAACTGTATTATTAATTGGAGTGCTAAAATGGTCTTCTGTCTAGCACGTTAGGCATTACATTTTGATTTTGACTTTAGATATGTCGGTGAAGGTCTAATATTCTGATGACGACCATATATCTCAGTGGTTCCCAACCATTTTCCTTAAAAAACTCTTTCAGTGGATTAAACAGAGAGAAATTTTGCTTACACCTATGTAAACCAAATGTTGACAGTCTCAAAGCTGACCCTCTGGCACCCCCATTTACTTCTCAAGTGTTCCTGGATTTCCAAAAAACATGGCTACATGAAACCTTAAAGAATTACTCACAGGTACTGTTTCTTACTTTCTTAGTGAAACAGTCCCCTAAATCTACCTGTCATTCTGACTTTTACCGAGCATGAGTCACTGCACTTATTCAGAGACTATTTTTAGCTGCAGACTAATCAACCATGGGTGCTTTGCCCGCAAGATGATTTGCGTGAGCGATTAAGTCAAAATAAGATAAAGTAGATGTTTAAATGATAGTGAAACAACATGACTCCAGGCCTGTGGCCTATCTGGAAAATTCTAATTTCCACTTAAAACCTATTTTTTAATTTTAGTGAAAGATTACAATCAGTACAAACAAAATTTTGTATGGAGGTTCACAATAAAATGCTCCTTTGTGGATCACCAGAAAATGTATTAAAAAGTGTGTTAAAACACAAACTTAAAAAGGATGAAAAAACAACTTTAGAAAAGTCTTAGTGAGTTTGTTTGTTAATTTTTCCCAGTGGAGAACTTAAGGTGTGGCAGAGATCATAAAACACAATATCAACACTGACACAGCATCACAAGGAGCTCGATCAATGCCCTCACAGAAAAGAAAAGAAAGGACCTGAGGAGGAGCTAGACTGTTTTAATATTTCATGACGTGACTGATTGTTAGTGTTTTTTAAAATGGCTGGACCAAAACTCTCTTCTGAAGCAATGTCACAGAATCAGACAGTCCCTGGCCAAATGTTTAGAGCCCATTTAAAACTGGAAGTGTTTAAATATCAAAGATATTGTGTAAAAAAAACCAAAAAACTTTTAAGGTAGTGTTCATTGCAAAGGAAGGAGTCTTGCACTGCAACATTATGGCTCAAATGAGAGCATATCCATCTTATTTCATGATTTTTTCAAATTGAAACAAGGAAAAAAAAGTAAAAGACTCAAATTTTAGACAAAAAGTGCAAACCTTTCCCTCCATGACTATTTGAAGAGTTTTAAAAAGGTGTTTTACTTGAAGGAAAGTAAAACTATAAGCAAATACATTATTTCACAATGTCAAACAAATTGACCTACATGCTGCCCTGCATCAATAGGGCAGCAAAAAACTATTGTGTCTTGTTGTCTGCAACCGTAAATTGGATGTGTGGGTTGTATGTTCTAACATTTGACGGTAAAAACCAGTGTGTGCTATATTTAACCAAATGTAAGTGGATCACTTGGTGGAAAATACCACAGTTCTAATGTATGTCTCTCATTAGTTGTCCAATTGCATAAAGGCAAAATGATCCTAAAACAGTTGTCAAAATAACAAATGTGCTACATACCACATTACTTTCATGCACTTTTGGACTCATGGTGAGCTGGACGATGAACCACGTAGCGTTCCTCAGAATAAAAGCGGTGATGAGGTTCCAGTGGATGATGTTTCTCAAGCAGCGGATACTCCTGTGAGACAACCAGAGGAGGACAAACCCACATGTTTATGCTTCTTTTATAAACCCTTCTCCTACACCGCTGGGGAAAAGAGCTACAGCGTACAGTACAATGTATAAGACAACATGACATACGTAGTGGAAATTAAATGAATAAAATATTGCTCTGTCCTGTTTGAGTGCGTTTTAAACTCACTGTATTTAGCTATTACTCATCAGTGAGATCATCAGAAGTCGTGTAGAATTCGAGAATAAAGATGATGAACATGAATAATGAAGAGTTTTAGCCTCAGAGTAACATCTCCCACCACCACTGTCCTTAATCTAATATGAAGTAACATTTTATTCACACTCTTGTTTGTGTCACCTCCTGAATCGCTCATGTTTTCGTTGATGCTGTAAATAAATGGACCTCAGGATACAATTAAAATGTGCTTATCTGCCTCTAAGAAAGTGGGTGAAAATAGCAATGCACGACCGACTGAGCGGACACAACAAACCCCCCTCTTCTACGGGAACGACAGCTGGATTTACCGCCACCAGCTGACGGCATTATTAGCTGCTTCCTCCTTGGCTGAACATGACTGACGTGTTTTATTTCTTAAGCATGCATCCATTTTTAATAAGGTGTCACTGCTCTGGTTTTTGTGCTGAGATGATCAGTTTCCTGTCACATTTTACTAACCAAGCATGAAACTCTTAACAGCTTCATTTACAGCTGCATAGAAAACATTTTAAATAATTGTATCACCAAGAACTGAACACAAAGCAGCTTTCAGGGTTTAAAAAAAGAGATAAACAGCGTTAGATCTAAAAAAAAAAAAAAAAAATTAAAGCCTGTTTATCGTCCTCTCTGTGTCCTCACTGTTCCTGGAGCTTTTAAAAAAATGAAGGGGGGTTTACAGTCGCTGTGTGACCTCACGTCCTGCCCTCAGCATCCTGCCAGCAGGGTCACAGCAGGAGCTGCTCCGCTGAGTTTTAATTAAGAGTAGAGGAACAGTGAAATAAATAAAATATAAACTTTAGACCTTATCTTGTGCCACTGAATTAATCATTACATGTTTTCTTGTTAAAGCAGCAGAGGTACTTATATGTTTAACTTGGGTAAAACAGCTTAATTACAGAATTACAACAGAGATAAAGTAAAAACATTAACATGATGATGATGTCCTGACTGATCCATATCAAAGCAATGAATGTTTAATAATAGGTTATGTAAGACAACACAAACACAACACAATGATATAATTACAAAGGGATATGATACAATAAAATACCACTTCACTGATGCAAAAGATCCAATACCATGTGATGCATTGTAATATGTTATGATTGCAGCAATGCAACACAATTGTGGTTTAACTTGTGTTGCACCACATCAACAAAATGCCAAAACATTTGTTTATGCAGCACAGTAATCATTATCAGGGCTGCCATCAGAGTTGTTTTCTTACTTATTCAGCACAGAAATTCCACAGGAACAATTCCAAAACGGAGTGAGTGAGTTGGCATTTAGCACTTCTTGGTTCTCAAGCCCAAACTATAAAACTGTAATATTTAAATTCAATGTCAAATAGAAAATTCTAAAATGCATCTGATGTTGCTTTCTTTTTGATCTTTAACGGCTGTTGTGTGTTTAAAACAATGGTTGCTAACTAAATGCTAATAAGGACTACAAAAATTAGCTCATGGCAAGCATTTCTGATTGTTTTTTACATTATTAACTAATAAATAATTGCATACACTATAGCCACAGCCAAGAGGACTCACTCTATCAGCTCATTCTATTATGAGGAAATTCTCAAACCACAGGTCAAAACAATTGTTGTTATTCTAAGCTAAACTGTCGTGTTGTAGTTTTATAGTTGCTCAGTAAAAGCTTTGTACTCTTGGCACTTATGTTTAAGCTTAAAAGTTGTGAAAGCATGTCTGCTTTTGTTATTATTATCTCAAAGAACAGAAAACATGAGTTTCATAATCTATTGTTTGCTAAAGAGCTGATTATCCGCAGTGATCCAAAACACAGTAAAAATCCCATTAGCTTTTAGCGGGCTTTGATAACAACTTGGATCAATACATTGAATTATAAATGGGATTGTTCTCAGTCAAGCCTTTTCAATTCACATCCCCAACGGGAAGTGGTCAGAGAAAGTATTTCTGACATTTTAAGCCAGGTTGTTTAAAATGTCAGAAAATTACCTTGTCTTGTAATGTCAGCAAACCCTTTGAATACGTCCTGTTTCAGCATCTGTTACCGGATCACCATCCAAATCTAATTACTTCTCCCTTGTGCAATAACCAATAGTCCTTGAAAATGTGATTAAAACTGTTTTTAGTTTTTGTTCACAGAAAGACAAACAAGGGTAATTAGTTGTAACATGTTGTAATTCTGTTTGAATTGAGAGAACGAAAATCATGTCATACAAAATATTCCATCATGTTACTGTTCTAACGAAATCTAATCTCAGCTTCAGTTCTTCATCATATGTTTTTACAACTACATAAACAGAGAAGCATGTGCCAGTGACATTGCACATTATTTACATTGCCTATGATCAGATTTTAACACAACATAAACAAGAGACAAGACCAACAGAGCTAAGACAAAAGCCTTAAAGCCTTAATAAATCTTTGTTTGATTATGGAGCTTTAGCTTGCTTTGGGGGAATCTGTATAATCTGTCAGATTGGTAAAAGCTCAGACTGAATGTTGAAGATGTAAACACACCAGATCATAGTGCGAGTACACATCGCTAACAGCGACTGAAAGGAGAGGTGTCTGATCTCTCACATCCATCACTGCAGCCTGTACTTAAGAGCAAACTTTGCTTTTAACTGTGGAGAAAAGTTGTGCTACCATACTGACATGTCACACCTGATGATGCTACCTCATATGATGATGATTCATGGCAGTGCTGAAGACTCTTGAAACTTTTGGAGTGGATTTCATTTCATATATACTGTTGGGCGGCTTGATCTGCAACACTTAATCATGAATAATTCAAGCCTGTGATAAATGCTATATATATAATAACGTAAACGTATTAAAAATACATGATATAAATTGTATATATGTATATAAAAATGTGAAAATATTAAAAATACATGAAATGGCTGCATTCAAGTGAGGCACAGGTTTATTAAAGTGCAGCTCTCTGACCACAGCTGAGGGCAGAACATTATATACTGTGTGTGTGGTGGGGCTGTCAGATGAAACATATTTTAAGATCACATTTAACTGCTGAGTTCCCTTAGTCAGTTGCATTACTTATTTAGTTTGGATGCTTGAGTCTAATAACGTTGCATTTCAAACCGCAGTGTTAGTCCGTACTGACGATGTGAAACATTTGACACGTGTGTCTTGACTTGTAATTCAAATGAAGACAATGAAATGTAATTGCTGACTCTGACTTTGACTTTTATGTTTATTCCATGAGTGAGTCCTACCCCAGTGTGATCAAAAGTAACAAATTCGACTAGTGATGCTGTGCCTTTTGGAACATGTGTGCAATTTATAGCTATGTTTTCCTGCTGCCACAGCCCTGTCTATCTACAAAAGTTTCATCTCTGTACAGAGCTTTCACAGAAAGTTGAGGAAGACCACAATAAATCTCCGACAAATGATCCGACTAAATAATCAACTGAATCATGGAAAATAAGAGAATTCTTTTGTGGGAGAGGAGAGTAGACTTTTTAAAGTGGACTAGGAGAATTTCTTAAAGGACTGTGAGAATCTACCAGCGACATAGAACTCTGCTACCCATGAGCACGCATAATCCGTAATGCTGCGTTCAGTAACCTCTGAACTGGGAGTGACATCATCTCTGACTAATCAGCGTTCCAGTTGAAGTCGGAAAAAAAAAACATGCCGATCTACCAGGCTATTGTTAGCTGTTGTTAGTTGTTGTTCACAAATATTACATGAAGAATGTGATTATCACTATGAAGAATGGCAGCATTTTTGTAAATATAAGTCTAACAGTACTGTGCATACAGCTGATCTAGAGCGACACACCCCAGTCAGAAGTGCAAATAAATTGATTATTACAGGAGCTAAATAACTGTTCACACTGGGGGCATCCATCTTCGATTGTCAACTCGGGGGTGGCGAGGTTTCACCGAGTTCCCAGTAGGAAATTCTGACTTCGGGGGTCTTTCCAGCTGCAGTTTCCTACTCGGAACTTGGAAATTCCTACTTCTGACTACAACTGGAACGCACCACAACACGTTGCCGAAGCCAAAGCGTGTGATTGTTGTGTTGTAGCCCGGACCTTCCTCAGAACTCTGCATTGATTTACAACTTTTTTTTTCAACAACTTACAGGATGCAAAGAGACGAGGTAATGTATCTCTTTCTAGTTACGTAGCGGTAGTTTTTGATGTGTGACAACAAGCAATTTTTGGAAAACTTAGTGTCGTAGTTTTGTAGCCGACTATATATGGCTACTTACAGCCCGGTGCTCTAAGACGTGTCCGAATAATATAAATTTGCTCTAGTTTTAATTGTCTTGTTCCCGAAGTTGAGTATCCAGTCCAGTCCAGCCCTGTCCTGTCCGACCCGACCGAGAAGCTAAGGAATAGCATTTATAGATAACCTATTTTGATGCTATAAAACTCATCTTAAAGTGCGTATTTCGATCAGGCATATATCTAAAAGTGAGACTTTTTTGCAATTACTCAGAAACTCCTCACTGCCCCTTTAAGCTGTGAAAAAATGATCTTCATTTGAAAGCTAAAAACAGGAAATGTAATCGAACTACAGTGTGTCTCTCTTGTCTGTTACATATTTTACAGAGGTGTACATGCATATCTAATCGATAAGAAGAGAGTCTCCTGTAGGGCTGTAAAGTCCAAGTCGACTGGTCGACTAATCGGTCGATGCGTGCTCAGTCGACCAAAATTCTGATTGGTCGACCAAATATGTCAATTTATTTTTTTCCCCTGCAGTTCATTTCATCAGGAGAAATGTATCAAGTGAAATGGGGGTATTTTCTGAGCACCCCCATCATGTCTCAGAACACCATTTTAATGTAGTTATCGTTCATTTCAATATTTTTATTTAAGAGCATTTCAATATTCTAGTCTAATAATCGCGTATTCTTTTTATATCTGCATCCTGCTGCTGCATGCGCTCTGCCCGCCCTGCAGCAGCGGGATCCCTCACCCTCACGCTGGATTTTATGCCTCATATAACCACCCAAATGCAAAAACTACATCACAGAAGGAATTGACTATTTTATTTCTGAGGGTATGAGGCCCATTGGTGTCGTGGAAGGCCAAGAAAAACACTGAAACCTGGATATTCCGTGCCAGCGCGCCAGACAATTACGCACGCGCTCACGGCAAAATACGAGGGAGTAAAAAAGAAAGTTTCCGAGTTAATAGAGAAAGATAACAGATGTGTCCGTCTCTTCGAATGGACCCCTATATGAGAGTGACTGCCCATTTCATTGATGAAGACTGGAAAGGAAAGAGTCTTGTGTTGAGAGAAAAAAAGGAGGTGCGCACACAGGAAGAACCATCGCTGCGCGACTATGAAGTTGGCGATGCCTTCAAAGTTCCAGCAGGAAAAGTGTCTGTTGTAGTGAACAACGTGGTTAATATAAAACTCTGTGTGGGAACACTAAAAGAGTCCCATGAATTTCCAGGTTCCAATGTTTTTCTGGATATTCAGTGCCAGCGCGCCGGACAATTACGCATGCACTAACGGCAAAATACGAGGGAGAAAAAAAGAAAAAGCTTCCAAGTTAATAGACAAAGATAACAGATGTGTGCGTCTCTTCGAATGTAATCCTATATGACAGTGACTGCCCATATTATTGATAAAGACGAAAGCAAAGAGTCTTGGGTTGAGAGAAAGAAAGGAGGGAAAGAGGCGCGCACAGGGGAGAAACATGGAGTGTGTGTGTGTGGGGGGGGGGGTAATGTGCCCCCCCCCCGCTCGATTTTGGTTGACAAATTGCTGTGTTTTAGTCGACCAACAATTTCTTTGGTCGATTACAGCCCTAGTCTCCTCTAAGAGGCTCTCTACTTTTCTTTCCCGTCTATCTTTGCCAAAAAACATGAATGGCTCACAGCAGAACTTCCTTTTTTAGAGACTTATGGTGCTTTTCCATTTTTCCTTATTACAAGGTTTTATGGTGAGGAGATGAATTTTCTTTCAAAGATTGCTGAACAATATGCTATCTGAAGTAAAGCAAAATTTGGAAAGTCATGCAGCATTAGAGTCAGACACAATAAATAAAAAAAGGTCAGCAATGTTCCCATGACATATTTAGCCTGGAGGAGACATGAAAGACTGGGCCAGGAATTGGGTACGACTCTTAAAGGATAATCTAACCTATTAAGTAAAGCTGATTTGAGTTGAGGACATGCTGACCAAATAAAAACAAATACACTCCCCTGCTATCACACTTCTAAAAAGTATCAGTGTGAAACCTCCATTACACTTTTAGCCAGATTCCTTCTGACTTTTCCATGAGCTGTAAATTTAAGAAAATTAAATCTTTTTAATGAGCATTTATGCCCCAATTTCACATCAGTGCAATGAGTAACATCCAACTGCTGCATGCCACAATAGTTAAATGGTGTGTCATTTAAGAGGAGGAAAGAAAAGCATGCACTCATTAACAGACCAGATAAAATATTAAATCATTTTAACACTGCATCATAATACTTTAATAATGTATTGTAGTTAAATGGTTTCCCCATTAAGGTGGCGACCGGCCTGCCACTGGTTGTTTTAACTTCGCCTGGGAGGTTATGTTTTTGCAAGCCTTTGTTTGAATATCATTTATTTACCAAGTTAACTCAAAAAGTTACTGGTGAAATTTGATGGAATTTTTAGGATTGGTTCGAATGAACCAGTGACGAGTCAATTCATGGTCCAGATCAACATCTGGTTTCAGGCTTTTTTTAAACCATAGCTAACCATTGCAGGATAGGGCTATTTTTAACATTTTTGCTTGTTACTCTACAAATAATGCTAAGAATACTTGGCAAAAACACCATACAACTTTATGACAGGCCCCACAATACAACACAGACTGATAGAATACTCAGAATATTTCAGACCCACTGATCCACAATGCTCATATGTGTAGGGCTCATACTGTCAGACAACAAATAAGGCAATAGAAATATAAACAACACACGTGAATATACACTGGCTTCTTTTTCCATCATTTACAACACAGAAAAAATACAAGAGGACAAAGGAAAGGTAAAATAAAGGATTGTGAGTGAATGCAAATGGGTTCCTTGCCTTAGAAGAAAGAAAAGAAAACTCACAGTGACCCCCTGGGCCTTCATTATATATGCATCCTTACTTAATGTCATCCATTTACAACATAATAACACCTAAGATTATTATTAATTAGCTTTATGAGTAAGATGAGACTTGAATGATTCCCAAGAGGAAACTAGATATAAACATGAGACTGCAGCACCAAGACAGCCTGAAGGGTGAGAAAACAAATAAATATAAAACTTTGGAATTAAACTTTAATGAAGTAAGACATGCAAGTCATCAGACATAAGGCCCATAAATATAATGAGAAATGAGAATGTGCAAATATTTGTGCAGCTCTTGCAGGCATGATGTGTCAACTAACAGCCCCATGTCTTCAGGGGCACAATTAAGTTACATTTTTACAGATAGTTTGTTGTATTTGCAATAAACCCTTTTTGCAGCGATAACACATTTATTTTAATAAAAAATAATATAAAATGAATGAGAGGACTGTCACATTTTTAATAGAAATACACTCTAAAAGCACAAAAGATTTGTTTTAATTTTTAGTTTCAGTCAAAAGTATTTTTTTTCCTACCATAACTTTTTCTCAGTCTGATATCATTTTTTTCCATTTCATTTTTTCTTTATGAGTTTTCTGACCTCCCTGTTATTCTCTGTTCTGCAGTGACTTTTGAATCTTACCCTCAGGTAGCAATAAACACTCCCCATTCATAAATTATGTGCTGAATATCAGAGGAGAGCAGTTTTGAGTACATTTTTTGGCTCTCTGTCTGCAATGAGTCATTTTGTAGTTTTATTTCACAACCTTCACATTTAAAACAGGCTTTGTTACTCAGTGGCTGGGTAGCCAGTTTAGCGTCATCAGAGGTCAGAGGTTTGTGTGTTTGACAAAAACCTTGTTAACATTTAAAATCCAATTTCCCGAGGGATGATGTCCTCCTCCTCGTGATGGAAGAGATCAGGTGCAGGAGGTGTTGGTGAAGGTGAACAAGGACACTTCTGACCACTGATCAAATTTAATGATCAGATTTTTTCATAACTCTCCGTGAGACTGAGGAGAACAGTTACTTAAATTAAAGTGAAATGACTTATCTCAATGATAAGTTAAAGGAAAGCTGAAAACACACTATCAGTTCAGCACAACTTTTAGATTTGCTCCATACAAACGCAGATGTGGCTCAATCTAAAAGCTTGTCACAACAAACTGTCATACTCAAATGGGTGAATTATATTTTATTGCTCCTGGATGATGAGAAATCTCCTCCTTCAATCTTAAAAATCTATCATGTGTATTGATCATAATAGAGATTTATTTGATAAGTATCTTTTGGCAGCAAGCTGGAAGAGGCACGGTCTGATTGGGGATGTGCGTGTTTTGCCAGTTGAATGGTTCAATAACAAGTAGCTGCAAGCAGTTGCCCAAGCTGCTGCAACAAATTATGTTTTAATCAATACATGCCTGAAATCCTGGTCAAATGCTCTGTCTAAAATGGAGGCAGCTTTCTAGTAGCCACTGGTGTGGTGCAAAACAAGTCTACTTAATGTGCCTTGCTGTTGGAATTTCCTCAAACTTGATTGTGAACAAGGACTAGGGATGGGAATCGAAAACCAATTCCTGTTAAGAATCGTTAACAGCTCCATCAAAGAATCGATTAATTTTTGCTTATAATCTTTGCTTATCAATTCCTTCCACTCAATTCCTTCTCAGAATCATAGCTTAATTTTTTGCATTGCCTTAACTTAATTTTGGAAACACCAGCAACTGACTGTCAGAACAGATATCTTGTGAGTGTTTGATATTTGATTGATTTAAAATGTCTTGTGTGTAGCCAGCTGGAGTTTGTCATAGACAATAGAAAAACACAAATAATACTAAACCCTGGTAAGCATCACCAATCACATTTTGTGATACCTTTACAGCTAACAAACCTGATGGGTAAATGTTAACACAACAGTAACAGCTTCACAGCCAGGATTTTTGCATGTATATTTTTTCTTCTCTAAAACAGAACTCATGCAAGGACGGCCAGTTGCATCAGTTATTGGCCTTATGTGAATTTATACTGATGTGACGCGTTATCACAGGAGGGAAATATAAACGTGGAACAATGTATTCCTCAAATGAGCAACATATTTTCTGAACAGAAAATAAATGTCATTAAAATCTAAATTGTGCTTTCTCTGCCTCAATGCCTTACAATAGACATTAATTAATTTCTCTAAATATTCATGCATGTATGCCCATGTAACAGTTGGGCCAACACCAACTGAATGTAGAGGGCTATACATGAGTGAACTATCGGCAGTTTGTCCGGCAGCCGATGCTTGCGGAAAGCCCTGATCAAGGGTTTTATTTTGTAGTCACTTGGACACTGTACACACAAAGATCAAATACAGCTATACACCCACCAATCCATCCATCCATCTATATATTTCCTTACAAAAAATAAAACACAACAATCAAACTCAATTTGGAAAACTATATGAGATACATTTTGATAGTTAATGGAAGTTCATGCAACTGCATTCAGAAATTTGTCTAATTATTAGAAATGTTTGTATAATACCTTGTGATGAAAGTTATATATTTGTTCCCTTCGCAAATAAAATGACTCAGTTCCGTTAAAGGACATTTTACAGTTTTTTTAGCAGCTTGGCCTTTTTGCAGCATCGAGGTACCCAGAGTTTCATAACTCAGTGTGGAGTGTAACCAGCCTCAGTTAACATGCAGCTCTTCTGAGGCAGGCGACACAAACTCTTCTGCCTGAACGATCAGCACAAACAAGAAGTGCAGCTGTGAGAAATTCTCCAGTTTGTTGATTAAAGTCAAAGGTACAGCGTGTGGAGGATTCAGGCAGTCTGACAGACAGCAGCTGCATGCAGCAGGACGTCTTCACACACAAAGTCATGCTGCATTTATCATGAAATATTTCCAAACCTTTCTCTGGCGTTCAGAGCTGCTTCTGTGGGAATGCATCATGTTTTTTTTGTTTTTGTATACTGGACTGCTACAGAGAACACTTTATCACATTTTGTAACATTCAAGAGGGACCAGGAGGAAAAACATGAGAAAAAAATGGTTGGGGCTGCACTTATGTATCATTTTATGTTGATTTGCTGAATCAAACTGTTTCAATAATTACAGTTCAGATTTAGATTCCATTTGTCTGATGTTTAAAGCCATGTGATCACACATCATCGAGCGCAAATGACGTTAAAACTGAAAATCTTAACACTTGCAGGAAATTTTCAAAAATACGCTATCCATAAAACAATATCTATGTTTATTATATATATATGAAAAAGCTGTTCAAAAATATCTGTATGTATAAGTGATAGAAACACTGCAGACGATAAACCATCATGTTGAACTTACTTGCTGAAATATTAGAGGTGCATTTCTTCACCCATGCCTCATTCAGTTGCAAGGCAAGCACAAAACATTGCCATTATTTACCTCAATTGACTCAGCTGTCAAGAATTTTAGTCTCTTCTTTCTGTTTAAACAATGATTGCAGTTTAATCAACTGCTATTTTTTGTTTACCAACTCTATACTCCATTTCTGATGACAAGGTTTCTTGTACATGAACAAGCAGAGAACTTGTCAGGACTGGAATCCAAATCACATCACTGACTAGTGTTTTGGGGAAGTACAGCAGAGTGGTACAAACACACCTGCGCACAAGTATAGATGTTTAGGGAGGTGCAGAATACCCCCCCAAAAATAAGATGCAGAAGTGTAAACCAGGCTTTATTGCTTCTAGTTACATTTTTAACCAAAAGGTACTAAAAGATCGGTAAAAAGGAAAACATTAAGATTAATGAATTGTCAGTATCCATATTAACAACAACAATCCAAGCTTTTCTCTTGACCAATATTGATCCTTCTTACTTTCTGGTGAGGAGGTAGAATGATGTACTTTAAAAAATTCACTTCGCTCTTGAAGAAAAACTTATAAATTACCCTGAAATTGCCTGGATGAGCTGCATGTGTGAACACCAACAGATTTTTCACCCTGGAATTACCCTGAAATGTACCTTCTTTCTCGTAAGACAGGCTTAACTAAACAGGGGTGGGCAGGTGGTGGCCCAGGGCCCATATAGACTCCCTCTCCCTAAAAATGGCCCATATGTCAATTTCTGATACTAACCAACTGTGAGAATTCCAAAAATATTGGAAAAAAAGAAACATGTTAAATGTGTATATTAAAAAAAATAAATTCTGATGAAAGCTGAATGTTGAACAACTTTGTAAATTAAAAGTTTCCACTAAATCAAAATTGATCGGTTATTCAAATATCAAATATAATGTGACAGCCTTAAAGCAGTCTTGTGTCAAAAAGACAATTATTTATTTGTTGGTGTTATTGGTTTATATCAACTTCAATGCACTTTAGTTTCTTTTTAATGCATGTTTTGTTTTGTTTGAAGGCTTAATATGAATGAAAAACTTTGTTGGGCTTTTTTTGAAAAGCAAAAGCTACTGGAATATTAAAAAATGTCATAATATTCAATAAATAATTACTTTTTTAAAAATGTGTCTAAAAATGTACTCTAAGCTATTAATGCACCAATAAAATATATAGTGAACTACTTTGCCTCCCTATTGGATATTCGATATTCGGTATTCGGCCAAGCGTTTATATTTTATTTGGCTTCGGCTTCGGCCACAAATTTTCATTTCGGTGCATCCCTAGTTTAGATGCATGTATATTTTATTTAAAAAAAAATCTATCTATCTATCTATCTATCTATCTATCTATCTATCTATCTATATATATATATATATATATATATACATATATATATATATATATATATATATATATATATATATATATATATATATATATATATATATATATATATATATATATATATATATATATATATATATATATATATATATATATATATATATATATCAATCAATCAAACAATCAATCTTTATTTGTATAGATACACATATATGCATAGATACATATATACATATAAAGATACACATATACATATATATACAAATATATACATCCAACACCCAACATGAATCCATATAGCCAATCATGAATCCCTCCATCATGGCAGCAAGAAAAAACCTTCTGTTATGCAGCAGGAAATCTTGAATGTGGATCCCAGTCTCATGATGAACAGCAAATCCACACAATGCTGTGTTGGGTGTGAAGGCAAAGGAAGGGAGGTAAGAGGAGACAAGTGGACTAAAGTAAGAACTAAAGTTAGGATCCATGAACCATAGACCTGTCGTCTGATTTATTAGAGGTTACCCTCTTGAGATGCTACATTTCATTTTCAGGAGGGTCCTCATGTCTGAATAGTTGTGGTGGTCATTTTATAGAAGTATAATCAATGATATTCTTGCTGAAAATAAGAATTTATGGTAGTGACAAACTCATGGGTGCCCAGACCACAAGTGCATCCCAACCATATTTGTATAGATATGGTTGGGATATGATTATAGATGTGTATACATAAAGCAGACATGCACAAGCTCTTCCCACTCCCTTTCCTCAACTCTGCTTGTATTTGATGAACAATTCTGAGTTTTGCTTCAACTCTTCAACAAAAAACAGTTTTCATTTTTCAACATCAAAGATCTATTTCAACTACTTTTTGTCTTGTCCTCATCATCAAAAAGTCTCAATGACAATTCTGAATCACATTTGTTGACAAACTAATATAGTAAAATTTCCATCACAATCACACTACTAAGGGTTTATTTATTGCTCAGAAAAATCCAGATTTACACATCTATATACGGGCATTGCAACCTCTCAGTAAGCTTTTAAACATAAAGTGAGATTCTGTGTAAAACAGCAGAGGTTTCAGTCTCAGGAGAGAAAAACCTGGCCACAGAGAGCACACTCAAACACACTTAAGGACTGAAATCGAGGCAGATTTCTGTCCTCTTCTCTGTCAGTCTCAGCTCAGTATCTCGTGTTTTGCTGCTGATGTTTTTGTGTCTCTTGGAGCAGCACAGTGATGCTTCAAAATCTTTTGTCCCTGCGTCATCAGTGATGTCAGCTGATGTGGTTTGAGGCAAAGAAGAGCTGAACAGTATTTCAGCAGAAGTCCCTGCCTTTGACTGTAATTTAAAGAAGCTCTTAACCTGAAACACTAACTTCCAAAGCTTGCATCTCTTAAAAAATAATGGGTGTTACAAAAGATGGTTCATTTAACAGTATTCTAAAGTCATGATGAGTTTGCAGCTGTTTAGCCACAGTCCATCCTAGTAAATGTGGGTAGATCTAAGCTCTGTAAGCATGGAGAACTCAGTTTTCCCCATCGGTATAGCATCCATGACAACATTTACCATCAAAATTGATGGGGCACCTTGAAAACTACAATTTTCCTCCAAGATCTGCGTATATGGGAACAGAAAATTTCTGCTTAACATGACATCCATACAGTGTAATTGTGTACCAAGATGTTATTCTTAATGCTAGGTGTAGACACTTCAATTAGATTTTTCTCTCTCTCCTATGGAGTTTAATGATGTCCGTCATCCAAATGGGCTACCACCACCTATCAATCAATAGTTGTATGAACCCAAATAAAGGTCTCTTTAATGTAACCATCCCTTCCTCACTCAAGGCTTGAAAGTTAGAGCTTTACTGAGTCCTTATGTATAAAGTTTGGCATGTTCTGTTAGGGGTGAAGTTGCACCATTGCTGCAATAAATGGTTTGGATGCAAACCAAAGCCCTCTGTTTTCAGGTAGTCCATAATTTCACCATTTTGTCCCACCAGATTTTGCGGAAGGTTTCACACCACACCAAATTAAACACATTTTCCAAAAGTGTGAACCAGGGTGTTTTTGGTCCAGATTTTTGTTTGTTTGGGTTTAAACGTGGCTTATGTGTCAATTCCAGCTCTCCTCCAGTTAAGTCTCTTTCCAGTTAAACTTTCCTGCCCAATCCAGCACCATTCTAAACCTTGCATATCCAAGGTGGCATGTGCCACTTGAAAATAAGTCCCTTAATCCATAACTTGACCGATCAAAAGAAGGGTAATGTGCCATTTCTAATATAGCAACTAACATTCTTCAACATCAAATGTCCCTTTGGGAATACGTGGGTAATGTTAGAAAAAAACATCTTTATGAATAAAGTCCACTTTTATAAAACATTATCATTTTATAAATTTGACTCTTGTTTTTTCATTTAATTCTTAACATTTTGACTTTTTCCTTAAAAATTTTACATTTTTACTCTGAGTATTTACCAAATTCAAAGTCTTTTTATTTTCAGGTTAAATAAAATTAAACAAAAATAAAAATCCACCCTGCACCAACCCATCTGTCATTGTTATTTTCTAAGTTACATTTTTAAGTTTCAAATCTCACAAACCTTTCTCAATTAGCATACTAGCTATTACTACTGTGTCTCCAATGTAGCCATTTAGCAGCTGCCATCACGGTAACAGCTGAATGCACATACAATCCACAGACCCCTCAAGCAAACAGTTTGCAAACAACAGGCAGCAGGCACCTGCAGAAAAGAACAGCTACAGTGCCTTTCTCTCATGAAAAGAAAACCATTAGAGCAGAACAAACAGAACAGCTGTTAAAGTTAAGAAAACGTCACATTACAGAAGCTTCATATTCCATTTTGGTATTTTCAGGATGAACTTTCCTCTACCTGTCTCTCTGCATGCACTAGCACTGATCTAAAGTGGCAACCTTTTTCCCTCTCCTCCTGGCAGCAGCAACCTTCTCTTAAATGCTGCTCAATCTCATTATGAAGTGAGAAAGGTGAGTAATAAATGCCAAACTCCTCCGCTGCTCTGATGCCATTTTTAGCCTCCAGACACTTGTCCTGGGTAAACCACTGCGGCACACAAACATGGGTTGTGCATAAACGCTGTCCTGTAAAAAAGTCTATTTATTATTCTCCATGTGCCCTTTCACGCTTTTCTCACTCCCACGGGCGCCTCCGTGATCAATAACGACCCCGGCTGTTGAGGGTGCTAAGACCTTTCTTTCGTTAACGCACCGTTTGCTTCGCAGTTTGTCACAGAAATCCACTCCACCTCCACTGGCCGTCCGTCCCAACAGACCTCAGCAGGAACACTTTGGTATTTTTTTTCTTTTGGAGATGGGTATATTATTCCCATTAGAGTGGAAATGTGCCCTAGTTTTTGCGGGCGTCTAAACCCCTTTACATCTGTGGGATGAAGATAGGAAATGTTTCATCCCATGACCAAACGGTTTTTGAATAAGAGCGAGGGAACGCTTTGAACGCAGGATCTTAGGGACGTTTCTGTCACATCATGCGTCGTGGATTATCAGCGGCCTGCACGGTGGCGAAGAGCAGCACTCACCTCAAACACAAGAAGAGGAAGAAGGCGATGAGCAAAGCCACCATGGAGATGCAATGACCCAGGAAGTTTATGATCACAGCAATCTGGTAGTGCATCTTGCCTTTCTTCTGCAGAGAGAGGAAGAAGAAACAGGTTGAGTCCTCGGAGTGTTGCTGACTTATACAAACAACGTTTCTCAAGATGAAACTCAAAATCCTCTTTGGTTTATTTTTCTGTCCTTGGCTCAGACTGGTGTTCGTTTTAACAAGAAGTCATTTAAAAACTTTTGAGACAGGGAGAGTTGGCTCAGCTTTAAAGAGGAAAAAATACAAACTAAAAGACGAACAATCACACCGCACAATTATTGTCCACGATTTTAGCAACTAAATGAAAAACTATCCTCTAGAAAGTATGACAACAACGACATTAATTCTTTCCAAATGGAGTTAGTAATGGATTTTCAAACTGAGAACTGATAAATGTCTTATACTCATTTTCTAAAATGTAAATTCAGGAAAAATCTTTTTTGTAAATGTTTGACTAATGTTTTTCCCGTAGGTTTGGAATCAATCACTGTGATCTAATGTTGGTTAAAACATGTGATTGGTACATTGAATGATGAATGTCTCTCGTCATATATCTCCAACACTGGTCATCTCTGGTTAATGTTCTTGTGCCTGCAGATGGGAGAAGCCCTTCTTAAGGTGTTTTTACTACAACTAAAGCAGCTAATGATTTTGATTTTTACTCAATCAGTATTTTATTTGATTTGATATCTGCATTAAAAATGCAAGTTCAACAACTTTACAAAGAGTCCACACAGAAGATTGAAGAGTTTAGTTCACAGGTTAGAAGGTTAGAAGAGAAACTGAAACAGACTTTGTTCAGCATTCTGTAAAAACAGAAAGTCAAAAGATGTTTGAGGTCATCAATATTGATTATTGATGACCTCAACTTCAAGCACATCAGCATTGAGTGTCAGAGTCCTGAATTCTGTTTGTACAGAATGATTATGATAATCTTGAAATCTGCATTAAAATTTGAAGAGTTACAATATTTCTCTAACCGAAGAAGCTGGAATAGGCTATAAATTCAACAACATATGTTTAAGGTCAGCTCAGACAGAAAGGACAGATTGGTGAATTCGACCAAACTGTAACTATTTTGTGTTGAATGTAGCATCAATAAAAATAAAAACTAACGCTGTATTTGCTTTGGGTTATAAAACAAATAAGAGTAACCGCATACTGTGTCTCACATAGGAGACGATAAGGGATTGTATGATTATGGTGTGACCTGAGTTTTTGGACTTGTCCTCACTGTGCCTTCGACAAAAAAAAGTTTGAAAACCACTGAAGAGAAATGATATGGGCAGAAATGAAATTACCAGCCATTTCATCAGACTCCAGAATACTACGTTTACAAATCCAACTAAATCTAACTGTAGAAATTAAAGTGCTGGCTTTAAAAAAGCTCTGTCAGTCTGTTGCTACTGAAGGCACTCAATACCTCAATACAGTCCCTCAAACTCTGAGATAAGTTCAGTGATTCAAAAATATTAATCTAATGCTGAAGTCCTTGAAGTACATCCAGGATAAAGTCTAATGCATTTATAGACTATCCTGGTGTTTGTTTTAATGATTGCATTTATAATCTGACATACCCTTGCAGGGCAGCTGGATCCACCAGACTCCATATCTGCCAGATTCATCTTGCAAAGCTGCAAGCCAAATATCTGAGTTACTGGAAAATAAACTGACCTAATAGTGTCCTTTATCGAGAAAGTGAAAACTGACAGCAACTGGTGGCTCATAAAGAGAAATGCATAGGTTTGCAGTTTTATTTGAGCTTGAAAACATTACCTCACTTGGAAGAAGAATATGACATTGTAACGGGAAGGCAATGCTCAGACTTACTTGGCTTGTGTTATGTACTTTACTCTTTGGCAATGCCCGTCTGCGACATTATCTAATGGGGCAGTGATGAGTAAGGCAAACAGAAAGATCAACAAATCACATATTTTAAAAAAAAAAAAAGCTCTGCCCTGCCCAAACAATACCTCTGGGCTGTAGTCCAGAAGGACACTACAATAAAATAAAACCAATGAATGGGCGCACCAGCCCCTACCCGGTGTCTGAGATTGAAACTAAAAAAATCAAATGTATCTTCATAGAAAGGAAAATCAAGGTCTGTTAAGAATTTTCAATAACTAGAGCTGTTTGATAAGAAAGGTATTTGCTTTTTCAGGTTCATATATCTGCTACAGTATGCTCACATTTGCTAAAATCCTTATCTAAGTGGGCCCAGTCACTGACCGGTTTACTCTTCTTCTATTTCTGCTCTGCGCTGGGCTCAGCAGTCCAAACCAACGAGCTTTAAATGCCGCTAAAAAAACAGCAGAATGTCTCACTGGAAGTTCTGTTCATGGGCCAGGGCGACAAGCAGTTTTTGAAATACAGGAGAGAAGGATAGGTCCAAATGCCATGGGCATCTTCTCTTCTTCTCATCTTCTCATCTTTGCTTGTGAACCTTTCGGGGATGCTCCTTTTGTACCATATCATGGCACTCACCAGTTCCCAATTAACCTGTTGACCTGCGCAATGTTCTAAACAGGTGTTTTTGAGCATTACTCAACTTAAATAGTCTTTTGTTGCCCCTGTCTAAGCTTTTTCTGAGCATATTGCAGGCATTAAATAAAAAAAATGAATGAATATTTGCAAAAAACAGTAAAGTTGATCATGAACTTTAAATATCATTGTAGTATATTTCTTTTAAATTAGGCCAAAAGGATTTACAAATCATTGTTTCCTGTTTTTATTGACATTTTACACAATGTCCCAACTGCATTGGAATTGGAGTTTGTACTTATCCTTCTATTTAATAAGAAAGAAATTACTTATGCTGTATTTATTAGTCTCCAGATGTCAGAAGTGTGTGCGACTTCAGGATTTAGAAAAATGGTTTCTTAAAGTTTACTTTCGTGCACACACACACATTTAGCATGTAGTCTTGCAGTTACTCCTAGTTTTACATTAAACACATGTAAAACTCCTTTTCCCACACTGTCTGTCTGACTCACAGATTCATTGTGATGGGATTTCCCCCCCCCACTACCAGCATTAATCTGCACAGTAAGTGGATTTATGTAACACAGCGGTGTCTACGTCCAGATTAAACATGATTGTTTAATCCCAGCCCCGCCCTTGTCAAACATGTCCCGGCTCCCCATTCACTTAGAGCTGCAGCTCGGTTTTAACACTTTTAACACATTTTACAAGTTTGTAGCCGACAAATTTTATCCCATCAACACTTTCTCCTATTTTTTTTACATGATTGCATATTGTGTGTGATGCTTTGTTGCACAATAGTCCTGCAATGTGTCTCTGATATCATGCAATAACTTAGAAGCATTTCAGTATTAAAAGTCCATTCAAACAAAAAACTCTTGTCTATAAAAAGCTGTAATTATCGCTGTAATCATGGCTGATTCAGAGGAGAGTGAAAGCTCATTTCTGCCACTTTTTTTGAGCATGTATAAAACCGAGTGAATGCCTCCAAGGAGAAACGCCAAAGACAAAGAGGAACAAACAAAAGAGAGACTTTTAAAGGGATTGTGGAGGAGGCGTGATGTAGCCGCAAGGAGGTGATGACAGCAAGCTTTTCATCTCCACTTTGAGTTTCTCCATTCACAAAAAGTGTACTGGGGTTTTTGTATCATGCCTCTCGCATCCCACTCTCTGATTAAACAAAATCTTAGTTTCACCTTCAAACTTGCCAAGGACGTGGCTCTTTGTTGCCATGGTTGTGGCACATGGAGTTGATGAGCTGACTTTGTTGGAAGTGAATCAACAATGAAAGTTTTATTTCCCTTTAACACTGTGATTGCATTAAGACATTAATTCTGATGATGGCTGTTCCGTTATACATTATACATCCGTATAATGGTAGCAGATAGGGCATACAGCGCCGCTCCTAAAACTGCATTAATCGTCCAAAAACTCATTAGTTTCACCAATATTTCATCATGGTCCGCTCACGCTACTCCTCCAAGACAGTCTGTGTCGCCCCAGACATGTTTTTGTGACTGTACTGACCTCTGAACTGAAGAAGAAGAGCGCTTGCTCCGCGCATGCGCAGTGCGGCTTATTGTTTCAGGGGAAGCCAGTCAGCTACACAACAACTTTCTTCTTCCAGTTTTGTGCAAAATGGATGAATATCTATCGGATGAAGATGTTGCGGAGGAGTACCTATGTGCTACCATTATACGGATGTCCGCCACTCGATTTTGGATCTAAATATCTCCCGAAGCACTGTTTGGATCAGGAAAGCCTTCTGGTTGAGTATATTGTTCTACTTCATTCTATAAACAATGTGAAAGCTGTAGAAACCAAACTTTTCCTTTAATGAACTAAAGTTAAACATAATAACATTTCCGGGGATTGACAAACAACTCTATATGGGGTTTTATCTAAAAAAAATCTAGTCAGAAAATAGTGAATATTAGGGTCTTGTCATCCTCTTTCATGAACAGTTGATGCTTTCAGCCACACTGAAAACTTGAGGGTCCAACACAAGTCATAAAAAAACATGAGCTCTAACCAACATCACCCTCTGGTTTCTAAAGAGGCATTTAAAGTTAAAGGATGGCAGATGCCATATTGGAAATGCTAACTCAACCTTTCTCCAGATCAATACAGATTCAGGAATGGAGCTGAGCTGGGTCTTTGATGGTTTTCACAGTTTCAGCCTGGTTGCTTTGCTCATTTTCAGAAGGAAAAATTGATGCAATGCTGTAGTTTTCATGGAATAGTTTCATGTTTGCACTGCAGTATTGTGAAGAAAGAACAAGACAGGGCTCCTCTTGTATTACTGTGTCACAGCCTGCTCTTCCCTCTGCTAAAGTACATGTTGCCATAACTACTGGTTGCACTCTGCATTATTGGAAAGTAGAAACTAAGCTACCAAGAAAAAGACTCTTGGTTCATGTGAGAAAATCAAATACCTAATGAAGGTTAATACAGATGAACATATTCACTCATGCTGAAAACAACTTCTGATAAAAAAATATACACTCTGTCATGTCTCATATATATATAATATTGACTAAAAATTAGTGCTGTCAGATGATTAAAAACAATTAATCTAATTAATTACCGGATTTATAATTAATTAATCTAATCAACTGCATTTTAATCTCATATCTGCTTAAAGTACCCAAATAAAGAATTTGAATTCTAGGATATTATAAAATTGTATTGCAGGACTAATCAAATGAATACACTAAGAAGTGAGAATTTGTAAATTCACATTTTTATTGGTGACAAAATAAAACCCAAGTCAGGGCAACTTGTCCAGGGCAACTTGTCTCAAATTACACTTTAAAGCGATATTCCGGGATGGAACAAGTTGGGTCCTATCACAAGGTTTAGGGCAGAAATTACCCCTACAGCAGGGGTAATTCTGATATCGGTCTGCATTCACACTTTATTTAGAGAATTTTCAGCGTGAAACGGCCTCCGCGGAAGAGCCTCTGGCTCTGCAGCGGAGGCTGTGGCTCTTCCGTGGAGGCCGTTTCACGGCGCTATGAGAAATAGAGCCTTATTTAGCGGTGTTTTTGTGTGAAAGTAACGCGCTGAAAATTCTCTAAATAAAGCGTGAATGCAGACCGATATCCGATTTTTTCGGTGGGAGTCCGTTTATTTGTGTTTTTGGTCAAGTAAAATATGGCCCCGTGTGACTGCAGAGGAATCAGCAGACGAGCAGGACCGGAGGAGGAAGGGGGTGCTTGGTCCTAGCGCCCTGGGTTTCTGCTGCACAGAAACACCGCTGTAGGGGTAATTTCTGCCCTAAACCTTGTGATAGGACCCAACTTGTTCCATCCCGGAATATTACTTTAAGTGTGTTTCATAAATCAAATTAAAAATAAGAAAAAGGTCGAGGACATCCAGCAAACCAATTAGGCCTGATGCATTATTAAAGAATGTAGTACAAATATAGATAAATAAATTCAAAAATAAAATAAGACTAAGTCTTAAATATGCCATTCCTGTTGTCACCTGGGCTTTGTTTGGTTTGACGAGAGACGCATGTGTGAAGTGATGTGCCACTGCCACGTACGGGTCCTCCAGCTGGCTAATATCAAAATATTTTATGTGCTATGATTAATCTTGCGATTAATTTTTATAACTCATTAATTTGTGTTGTAATTAATTAATCTAATTAATGCACTAAAGTGACAGCCCTACTAAAAATGTTTTGTGGTCACAAACTGACAGTAATGTGGAAAAGTAGACTGAAGCATTAAAAAAATATGGTACAAGTGGTGCAAAGGATAAAAACATACCTTGATGAGCCTTTTCAATCAAGCAATGATGTTAAGTCCTCTGTTGCTGTATTGACAGCGATTAAGCAGCAAGTAACTCAATGGAACTGAAATTTTTGGCATTATCTACGGCTTATGTTTTTATTGGTTCACTCTGTGGACAGGTGATTTTCTTTAAAAAACTCAATCCATTTAGGCTTTATGATAGTAGATTGTTATGTAAAATAAGGCACCTGGCTGATCACATTGCTTTGTTTGTCAGGAGACCTGAGCTCCACCTCCTCTTCACATCTTTGCTTAGTTTCAAGATGACTTTAGTTGAGACTGAGGCAAAGTGCTCCAGAAATCCCCCTCTGTTACAATAGAGCAACATCAAAACTGCCAGTGTTTGCATATGATCAAAATGGAAAATAAGACAATAAAGGGACTTTGACTTCTAGAGATGGTCTGTAGTTGACACCAAAGGCCCTGCAGAGGAGCTTGAAGCTGCATCGACAAAATACACCTACTTAATGCTAAAGGACAGTCTTGCTGGGTTTGCTGACAGAATGGTGGTTATTTCTGTGAACAGACCCATGTATGCTGAGGCTTTTGACTCTAGTGAGCAGCCAGGGTTTCCAGCTCCAGGCCAGTTAACTGCACATCTACCAGCTGCTCTCTCATCCCCTGACTGACATTATCCACTTGTCTCTATGCTGTCAGTGAAGGAAAAACAGAGGAGACAACATTAACTTCATTGTGATGAATTTCCACTTATTAAAATATGAATCAACTGCTATATCATTTATAGAGAAAAATAGCCAATAGTTTGATGTTAATTGGCCTTTACAGCTTTTTGTACAATGACTTTACCTACAATAAACCAATGCATCATGTTATTTTGCAATGTGCTATGATGTCTTTGTCTGGACTTTGAGTCTGTAATGAAGCCTAAACTGAAATAAATCAAGCTTTTCTATCAATGCAGGTGGATAGCTGCTAGGTACCATTTTGAACCACGAGATCTGAAAAACTGTCTGGTGCCTTTAGATTTAACTATTGTTACATGGAGTTCTGTTGTGTAATCTTAAGCTTATGTGATAAAACATGACTGATATATAAATCTGTAAGTCAACAGCGTCAGTGACTGCCCTCCAGCTTATGTTTGTTATGGTTTCCAAGTCTTGGCTATAACGTGCTTTGTCTAAGATGAACTTTAGTCTTGTTATGAAAATATTTCCTTCCAAACTGATTTGCCTGGAAATTCTTTACGCATAACTGTTTATACAGACAAGGCATGCTGAGATTGTGTAAACAGGAAGAAAGACTTAAAAACTGTCACACTGCTCATCTAACAGCTCACTTCCTGAGTATGTGTGCTGCCGTAGCTTTACAGAAAATACAATCTATCAACATAACAGCTGTCAGCATAGATTGGGAGGTCAGCTATGCAAGTAATTAGTTTTCCATATTGAATTAACAGCTGGCAATGAGGGACTCTCTGATTATTATTTAACCAGGAAGTCTGATAAAATCTTATTCTTCAAGGCATCACAACAGCCAGAGCTTGAATTAGAATACGAAAGAAAAACACACGATGTCATCATCAATTCAGGTAGAATAAGAATCTGCAGTCCTCACTTACAGGTCTACATAATGTAGATTAAATTATTTAGATGGTAAATGCTGTACAAAATCAGGGAGAAATTTCAACAATGTTCCACCTAAATGGGCTCTGCAGTGTCACAAGAGTCTCTGGACTAAAGACACTTAGGCCCTCGTTCACTTTTCCACCACAGCTCTCTGCAATTCAACAGTGATTTGACATCTAAAGGTCATTTCCTTTGTTGCGATTCAGATGACAAAATGATTTGTTGTTGTATTTTTCCTTTTGGACTGGTTCGTGTCCACTCTGTTGAATTGTAAACTTGGCCAAAACACATACCAAGGCAGGGCTGTCACTGTGTCATTATGTCCCAGTCTTCGCAATGTCATACTCACTGGTTGTGCTCTGCATTATGACAAATACTTAGCAAGCTAACCTTCCCACAAAATGAGCTGTGGTTTGACTTGGAGCAGAAAAGAGGGCAGATGCTTCATTTGGCAGAGGAGCATACTGATCAGATCTTTGATATGTTTTGTGATATAAAAGTTAACACACCCACAGAGGAGACAGGATAACGGTTCTTAACACTGTAAAACCTGAAGCATGCATGGTAACCTTTTCATTACTACAAATGTAATTCCCAAAAAACATCCTTACTGACAAACTGACAAAGATCTTTGGACAAATGGTGCTTTAACAGGTTGTGAATTGAGATGATCCCTGTCCCGGGACTGAATTCAAGACACACCATGTCACACTGAACACACACAACAGCCATTTCTTCTGGATGTTAAATGCTTTCTTTCAACTTAATTTTTTACTTAAATTTCCTTAATAAGGAAGTTGAAATGTATTGTTTAAGATTGCTAACTTCATTTCCATGCCCCTTTTTATTTATTTTCATTTCATTTGTATTAAGTGTATTTTATTTTTATTTGTACTTTTACTTTACTTTAGTTAAATTAATGCCACTACCTATTTTAATGTCTTCATCTGATATTTCTGACTGCGAGTGCATAATTATAAGTAATTATTAATTCACAAAGCAAATATAAATCATGTTTTGAATTGTTGGACATAATTTTAAAAAAAAATTTGGTATAATGAGCTAGCTTTCGCCGCTGTAGCTACGGCTATTGTCGCATCTGCCTACGCCACTGCCAGCGAGCGGCTCTGGGTGATGACGTAGCAGGAATCGAGCTCGTTTCTCGTGAGCGTGTTTTCACCCCTTCCCCTTGGCCCTCTAAACAGAGAGCTAAGGGGAAGGGGCAGGGGAAGGGTAGAGGAAGGGGTAAGACGAAGGGGAAGAGCTAAGGGGTAGAACAGGGATTCACCCCAGGTCTTCAAGGTAATCATGGCTCGATTGTTCAGTTTGTTTGTTGTATCTAATTGCTGTGTTCACATATGTCAAAAAAAAGTTAAAGGGAAAAGGCAGACTTATTTTGGGACAACTTGCTTGAAAGCAACCCTAACAAGCCTTGTAGCAGGTCTCTGTCAACATGTAAAACAAAAATGTCATCATGAATACATACGAGAAGGTTTTTGGCCTTGTTCATACAAACTCCTTCTGACCTGCCCCTCTGTTAGGCAAGGTTTGTCAACACAAGTAAAGCTTTCCCTTAGACAGGAACACGACCATTCTCATTTGCCAATGTGAGGACAGATATACAGCTTTTTGCCCTATCAATACAAAAAATAATTATCCAAGCTGCCTCCACCTGCATGAGCGTTTTCTGTTCTTCATAGACACCATGACTGTTTGAAAAGTCCACTCTGCAGCCTGTAACCTTTCCTCCCCCCTCCCATCGGACAGCCAATCAGCATAGAGCTCATTATAATAGCCCTTAGTAGCCTCTCTGTTCCTTCAGATCTTAGTGTTTTGTTTCCAAACAGGAGGGGAGATGGGCTCTGGGCATCTGATCCTCTAAAGAGACAATTAAATAACCCAACATAAATAATATCATTGCTTAATAGACACCCAAGACATAATGAAGTCAAACATTAAAGGAAATGCAAACTTTAATCTATTGGCCAACCTTATTTTAACATGCCTTGAATTTTCCCCTGCATCCATCCATCCATATTTTCATCTTGCATTAAATGAATTATCTATATCTTGCTTCCGTTGGTTGGGGTTAGCAACACAGAGGGTATTAGTATGTTAGTTTTGCACTACAGAATAAAAAGAGAAAGAAATTATTGCTTTATGTCAACACAGTAAAAAATCGTATCTTTGGGTATTTGGGTGTTTTGCACTATCTATGTCAGTGATGAGCCCTAAATATTATCCTAACTTTTCTTCCCCTCATAGTACTCCTGGATGTAAGGACTTTCTTTTCATATTAAAATAGGAAAACAATAAGAGGAACTGGGTTGACAAAATCACTGTAAATGGGTCAATAAAAACAAACAAACAAGTTTTTCTTTCACGCACCCTGAGACAGCAAGCCCTGGAGTTCATCCAAAGTAAACATGAAGCTGCAGCTGTCTGAGTTAGTGAAGCCTCATGGGTAACATTGTCCTGAGGTTTGCATATGCATATCATTTTAGTTTGTCCTTAATGTAACTAACAGGACGTTTTCTCTGCGGCTGTAAAAAGCATTTTCCACCAAACAGAGCCTGCAGATTTTGTTGGTTCCCCTTCAGCTGCAGGCTCCTGGAAGGTGCAATGACAGGGGGAATGATGACAATGAATAGTGATTACAAGCTGAAGGATTCTTCTCCCCCTCTATGTGAGCCGTAATATAGAGCTGAAAAGGGGAAGAAATGAATAGACAGTGGCTGGAGCAAGACTGGCTGACACATCAGGGCATTAATCAAGTGGACAGGATGTTTTCAGATGGATTGCAGAGCTGAGAGGAGGGGGTGGACAGGACGACAGGACATAACAGGAGGATGATATAAAACCCACCAACCCACAGGTCTCTGAATGTGTGGGCCAGGAACAAACCTGACTCACTATCCCTCCAAGAAAAAACAAAGACTCTTATCTTTTCTTTGAGAAAATAACCTCGAGCGAGTCCCAAAAGGAAAAGAGGATTTTTCTCTCCTCAAACAAACTTTCCAATAAGCCTCTGATCCACACACTTTCTGCTCCCAGTGGGAAGGCTGGATTTCCAGTTCAATACAAACTGAACTTTAAAGAGAAGCTACTTTAACTCCCCCTCCTTCTACTCCACGTCAATCACGCCACCTGGTGATTTATTTTACGGCAACAAAAGGACAGAAAAACTCTCAAATCAGACTTTAAAAGGTCAGACACTCTATATCCATCTTCTGCGAGGATCGATTAGACATCAGGCTCACAGTGAGTCTGGGAAAACACTATGTGAACACCTATCGTCCACAACGCTGCTTCCTCATACTCGCAGATCTTTACACACACTAATGTGCTACATACTGGGTCAGTCGATCCTGTAAGTCTTTAAAGAGACAGTTTCATATATACAAATGTATGGCCACACCTGTTATTTGAAATTCACATGACACAAATTTCTCCTGAGGCTGTTTAAAAAGCAGGATGTGTTGTTTGTGCCTTTGTCCCTAAACAGCCACAACCCCACACATCAGTGTTTTCATCATCTGTTAATCCCTCTCATCACTCAATAATGATTCTTATAAATGTAATAGGCATAAATGCTTGAATACTACTTTTTTTTGTACATATGCCCACTCAGACTTTAGAATAAACTGATAAGATATTGGAGATCATAGGTCAAATTTCAAAGTCATAAGCTGTGTTCGAAATCGTCCACTCATTCACTCACTCACTATCCCCGATGTAGTGTAAATAAAATAGTGGACTACATAGGGAATGACCAAACGACATTTCGGACGCTACACTGAAATCTTCTAAACGTCGTAGCGTCAGCTGATGAGCCGGTTACTCCTGTGACGGAAGTGGACGTGCCAAAATTCACGTAAACAAACCGGGCACAAGGGAGGATAAGTAGCAAATTTTGAAGCTATTTACAGCCGCAAAAAGACGCTAAAGAGCTACGTTACGAACATGTTAAAGATACTTTAATGTTTTTTTACATTTATGAATGAAAGCAGTGCCTAACGGCCTTCCTTCTCTTCTTCTTCTATGGAATAACATGACCGCATTGCATTGTGGTATACGGGAGTACAATATAGGGTACATCGTATGCACACTCACTTTTGCTGTGCATTGTGGGTATTTTGTAGTGCACTATATAGTGGATGAAATTAACAGCTGAGAATTCGAACAACACTACAAAATGGCAAACACACTATATAGTGCTCTATATCCGTGATAGTGAGCGATTTCGAACACAGCTATAGAGTCCCATGATCAGTTTTTTGGTTGCAAGATATCAAGAATGAAGATAATTTTTTTTTCCTCCAAAGTGAATCAATCAATCAATCTTTATTTGTATAGCGCTAATTCATAACAAGTGTTATCTCAAGACACTTTACAATAGAGCATAAAGCTCTTCATTTATGGATACACATGTATGCATGACACATAGATACATATAAAATACACGTATACATGTATACACAAATATATACATCTAACACCCAACATGAATCCAAAAGCCAATCATGAATCCCTCCATCATGGCAGCAAGAAAAAACATTCTGTTAAGCAGCAGGAAATCTTGAATGTGGATCCCAGTTTCATGATGAACAGCAAATCCACACCATGCTGTGTTGGATATTAGGGAGGAAGGGAGGTAAGAGGAGACAAGTGGACTAAAGTAAGAACTAAAGTTAGTGACAGATCCATGCACCATAGACCTGTTGTCTAATTTATTAGAGGTTAGCCTCTTGAGATGCCACGTCTCATTTTCAGGAAGGTCCTCATGTCTGGAGGACATGTGTTTGCATTTGCTTGTTTGTCAATCCATCCATTGTTATAGTATGGATACTACAATCTGCACATATGTTACTTTGTGCAAGAAAACTCAAAAGTTATGCAGATGAATTTTAAGGAAAAGTTGGACCTGGAACAAGGACAAAAGTGATAAGATTTGGGTTATCTGAGTCTGCCTACAATGTCAGAAATGCTTTGTTTTGAGCTCTCTGATCACTTTTAGATAGAATAGGGGGTCATATGTCAGAGATCAGGGTCGTGAAATCATTTGGCCATTCTGCCCTGAGATATAATTATCTCAAGGTTTCATAAAATATTCATATACATATGTCACAATGTTCCTTCTTCCTTATGGATGCCCTGACTAAATTTTCAAGGCTGTTGCTCAGAGGTAAAATTTGCTGTTTGGGGCTGTATGGAATACATGGCATTAGCCTGAACAGTAGCCACAGTGAAAGACAGCAGCTCTCAGTCTGAACCAAAACAGTTGGCATTGAAACTTGGGCTATGCATGCCTGCAAAAGGTGCCACCAAATGTGAGATTAAGAATTTAGGGTGAAAGCAAGCCATAAAAACAGTGTAGGGGGATTACATGCTATAAACAGATTATTTGCAATGGCTTACTTTTCCAATTGCTGCTTTGTTTTGGTGCAATTTCTCTGATAGGCACCATCAACATGTTCTTCCAGCAGCACCAACCTGCTTGCTTTACAAAAGGATACAACTGCTACCAGACTGGGTAAAAGGATGAGTTTTGCCATGGATATGAGCACGCTTAGGACATTTTGGACAACTGGAAATACTTGTATGATCATGACAGATGGGGAAAAACTTCTGCAGATGGAGAGTTAACTGATATGTATTAAAGAACAGAGGGAACCCACCACTGAAACTGAATGACAGTAGATAGTCATGTTACCTGTTGAGACAGGTGTGTAGATCTTAAGCTCATGTCATCATACAGGATGAAAGAAGAGTAGCTGTGCCTATGAAAATCATGTCTCTCGATCAATTACAGACATTTTTATTGAACTATTCACAAACTCAGTGATTAACCGATTACATTGGAAGGTCATGGATGAAAGGTATTGGTCACAGTATCTTAGGGGCCATCTACATATAGACCAATTCAGGCTTATAATTGTATCGAGCTTTCATCCTCACAGATACAGCATTTCAGGTGTGCAAAAATGCACATTTTTAAAAAGAGGTCCAAGAGTGGATAAATCTGAAAACAATATCCTTGTGTGTCTGTGTGGACAGTGAATACAGTACAGTAGCTTCACACAAGACGGCATCATTACTCCATCTCTTGTTTAAATGACATAGAACATGTTAGGTTCTATGGCTTGCTATGACTTCTATGGCAAAATCTACTGCTCCTCAACGACCACTGTGAGCAACAAGAAGATACAGAGAACAGTACAGTGTTTAACATTTCTCATGATGTATGCACATGTTTCATTTCTTCTTTTCTGGTTTTGGTGTATGTCAGCTGTAGTGTTACAGCACCACTGACAGGTCTGGCATATGTGCTGCAGCATTTTTAGTGTTTTTTGTGTGTTTATGGACACATTTACTGAAACAAAGTCATCTTTACAGAGAATCCTTTCAATACAAAGTTGTTCTCTTCTCCGTGCACACAGGGCCTCAGATTCTCCTTTGCTTTCGAATACAAGCCCGTGAGTGTGATGCCACTAAAATGCTTAAAGGGATTTCTCCTCTGCAAAAAATGTCCACCATGATACGATTAATTAAATAAATTTGCAATAAGTTACTCTTCTCTGGTCCTGAGGGTCAATGCAGAGATGATAAAAATCATGTGTGGAGGGACTGCATAACCCCCTTGTGTCAACTTTTGTTGTTTTGATTGAGAGCTCCTTGATGGAAGAATAACTATGTACCAAACAATTAAAAAAAAAAGAAGATACTTGATACTTTTTGAATTAAATCCCATAATAAGGAGTGCCAACTAGCCCATGACATAAGTACAAGCACAGACACTACATTGTTCCAAGAAGGCGGCCTGGGTTCAAGTCTGGTCAGCGACTTCTTAACCAACTTTTTCAACTCTCTCTTTGATTTCCTGCCACTACCCACTGCCATCTCCAATAAAGGCAAAAGGTTCAAAAATAAATCTTCTACACAAAAAAATCCCATGAAAAGGCCAAAATCAACAAAGGACTGATCCCACTAACAAGAAGCGACTGTGTATTAAATCCTGATAAAACGATGAAACAAACTTAGCCAATCTGAGCTTTGAAGTGGGGATTAAGAATCTTTCTGAGGAAACGCCAGAGAGTATTACAAAATATGGCCCCGAAAATATTTTTGTAAGTCACATAGTGGAGAGAAACCATACAGGAAAAGCCTCACACTATCTCTCATCTTTTTGTGGAATTTTGCATGCCACCAAATTTTGAACTAACACGAGGCTGAGTACAAAAAGGGAATGAGCAGACTCTATAGTCTGAGAAAGCTGAGGTGCTTCAGTGTGTACAGCAGGATGTTGTAGATTTTCTATCGGTCTGTTGTGGCCAGTGCCCTGTACCTCGCAGTGGTCTGCTGGGGGAGCAGCATTAGTTCCAAAGACATAAAGAAGCTGGACAAACTTAAGCAAGCTCTGTAATCAGTTGCCAGCTTGACCTGTTCCTGGTGGTGGCAGAGAGGAGGACACTGGACAAACTGTTAACCATCATCGACAATCCAGACCACCCTCTGCACCAACTGCTGGAGAGACAGCGGAGCACCTTCCCCAACAGACTGGTGAAGCTCTGCTGTCTAAAGGACAGGTACAGGAGGTCTTTCCTTCCCAGAGCCATAAGCCTACAACAACTCAAGGCTGTCAAGGGGAGAAGCTCCACTCTGATAGTTCAATAATGATGGAAAAAGCTGCACTTTTATCCCTGCGACTTACTCTGTCCTGCAAAAAACAGTTAATCTAATGATTTTTAGTATGTTATAAATTACACTTTGTTAAGGGGTTAGTGTCTTTTTAGTGTGTATATGTTATTACTCCATATGAAACAAGCTGCTGTAATACCACAGTTTGCCAGCTTCATATCAATAAAGTCCATCTATCCATCTATCTATCCATCTATCTATCTATCTATCTATCTATCTATCTATCTATCTATCTATCTATCTATCTATCTATCTATCCATCCATCTATCTATCCATCTATCCATCTATCTATCCATCTATCTATCTATCCATCTATCTATCCATCTATCTATCCATCTATCTATCCATCTATCTATCCATCTATTCATCTATCCATCTATCCATCTATCTATCTATCTATCTATCTATCTATCTATCTATCTATCTATCTATCTATCTATCTATCATGCACAATACTCTAAGCACAAAGGCATGATGGCAGAAGAGGCTGTCATGAAGCACATGTTGTCAGTTTAGCAGAGCTATTTATGCACAGGCAAAACATTTGTGATGCAATGTGTTAACAGTAGGCACAAGAGGCGATAATATGTTTATTTTGAGACGGAGTCAGGCAAGCTATTTCCACCTGCTACCAGTCTTTGTGCTTGGCTGACCACCTCTGGCAGCTTCTCTGCAACTCGAGTATCAATCAAATTCTAAAACACAGCGGAGTCCCCTCCACTGTGCCAGCTCCGTTCATGCTTTTAGCTGCTTGTGTCGGAAAAAGGTGAACTGAGAGTTTCTTTCAAGAGAGGGTTGTAATAGCTTAAGAGGAAACTTTGACCTTCAGAAATGTCGTGCTTAAAAAATAATAATGAACAAGTGCAGGACAATCGATGGGTAATTTTAAGAAACAGTTTGATTTAAACTGAGGGAATATTAAGACCTTTTCATGAAGGCAGAAGAGGAGATGCCGGGCTAACTGGTTAAAAAGATTTCTTTATATAGTAATGCACAATATCATCAGTATAATATTGGTACTGGGGATGTAACAACAAACCGTGGCTTTTCAGTTCCATTCTGGTAGTCTTTGTCATTATCCCTGCCAACTCCATGGGATTTCAGTCAAAGCGGTAACTGTCACTTTGTTTACTTATATTTTGGGAACCACATAACTAATTGTTATGGGGACAACCATGTCTACAGGCTAGTTCTTTTGTTAATCTTTCAAGGGCTTCAGGTCAAATATATCCCTTACAAAATTCTTTTAATCCAGAGATGAAGTGCAGTGTCTCGCTCTGAAATTGAAACTGTTTTTGTGGATCCAAACTAAATTTGTGATTGGTGATTTATTTTCATCAAATTTTTGATGAAAAAATGCATCAGTGATGTTATATGACCTTGATTTTGACCCATAGAGAAAGTGACAACTTCCTGTCTTTATACTGACCAATCACATGGCTCCCAAATCAGCAGTGTCCAATCAGAAGCAGCAAAAGGTCACCACAGACAAAAAAGTTACTTGTCAGCCCTTTCTCAGAAACAACATGATGTTACTGGGAGGAGGAAGCTCATTTGGTATTTCTTAACAGTTTCTATCTTTAGTAGAAATACTGCCCTTAAACATCCTATGTGCACTTTATGATTTAAAATATAAAAATGAACGAATTAATGAAATAAGTCTTTCAGATTCTTTCTACCCCTCATTTCAAAATGCTGGAAAATAATCAAATTGACCCCAAGCAGCTGTAATTATTTAACTTTGACATATTAATTTATTTATCCTAATTATTATTTTTTCTTAGCAATCACTGAACATCATGGTGTTAACACTACCATCCACTTGTTCGAGCTTATTAAGGCTCAGTAAGTTTTTTCTATTCAGTCAGCACCAGCAAGGATTTTACAGTTGATTAGAAATTTCAATAAACAAGGCTTCAGCAAAGCTGTTTTTCTGAATGAAGTTTTTGGTCTGAACTGTAGCTAGTTCATATTTCAAGCTTGAAAAAGAAAGTTCCTGCCGTGTCTCAGATGTGCGTTGGCTGTGATGTGTTATTTCAAGAGCAAAACTGAGTGCTAACATGAAAAAGCACAAAAGGAAGTATAACTGCATATTTTTTTGCTAAAAAAAGGTAAAACATTTCTCAGAGTTTAGTTATTCTTTTGTTTTTTACAGAGAAATGCACATGGCTCATGGTAACAGATGGTAAATTTGACTCGACAGATTATCAGCACAGGCTGTGCATTATGTGTGTCAGACACAAGGCTTACAACAGCAGTGAGGGGGCCCTGATATAACAATATGCATGCCATAATTGAAATCGACACCCACCACAGCTGTCATCCAGCCGGTCTAAATGACTGTGGGAAAAACTCTGCAAACTTGTCGCTTCATAGGCTGGCACCTTTCATGAAGTCATGACAGGGTACAGGGTTTTTAGTTTATGTTTTCCAACATTTTTCTGTGAACTTCCTCATTTTACTTGATTTGTCACGACTGTCTGGACTCCACTTTATGTCTAACCATTTTCCTAAACTAACCCATTGGCATAAACTTTGGTATTTTGACAGCACTGCTCATTGTATAAATCCCTGCATGTCCATAATCAAGGGCCTCTGCAGTGACATGACTTCATCGACTACGAGAATTTATTTTAACTGGGAAATAATTAACATAAAATGAGTCACATTTCCCCATGTGGGTCACTGCCTGTCAACAGGTTATTACAGTTCTGCTTGTATCTTTCTAAATTGCAGATAATCATGGATTATAGAATAATGCATTCATAATTATTTGCAGATCTAATTGTTGTCCATCTCATTTTTAATAAGTTTGTATCTATGACAAAGCAGATAGTCACAATATTAGAAGCAGGTTAATTCTACTAAAGGAGATACTTAGTCTTCCTCAAAACAACAAAAATGTGTGTGCATAAAAACACTAATCACTGCAGGCACCAAAGAGAGCAGTTTCACTTTAAAAATCAATCTTTCTCTAAATCTCTTCTTCTTAAGAGGCATCAAGCTGATCTGACACTAAACTTAACTCAGTAGCTGCCTGAAATCCTTCGGCTGGTTGATTAATCTGATTAAAAGCAGCAGCGAGGCGACTAAAACCACCAAGAGAGAAGCCTGGTGGAGATATTCAGATGATAGATGCCGTTGATGAGAAATCAAGACAATCTTACATTTGATAAATTTAACATGGGGCTCATAGGTTGACTGTGCATTTCACTGTGTTGAATTGATCTAATTATAAAATAAATAAGTACTAACTTGTGAAAACATTGTGAGCATATTAAAAGATTATGTGCATATATTAGGGAGCCAAGTCTACCAAAATTATTCATCATAAACAATAAAATCATTAAGACAACATCAGTATAAACCAATGACGTTCGAGTTGTCTGCATTGGCCCTGTAAGCCAGCATGCAAATCTTTACCTTCTCATCCAATGACTTTTTTTTGCAAATGATTTGATATTGATTCCAAAATAAGTTCTTTCATTGCAGAAGTTGAATTATTTCTGTAATATTTTTACACTAAAATGCTCTTCACAGGGTGTTTTTCCAATTCTTTTTGCAAAAGGTTACAATTTTATGCATAAATTGAAATATTTTTGTAAAGCAAAGTGGGATTGAACATGTCCCTCGTGAGATATATTTGCATTTTGCAAAATGTTTCAGCATCTTCAAAAGTATTTGACGTAATCATCAAACACAGTTGACCTACAGGGTCACTGCATGATTAAATTTGTGATGCTGGGACCAACAGCTGTGACACAGACTGTGTCTTAATCCATAATACCAAAAAGCAAAATATTAAAAACAAATGCACGGCAGCCAACTGTTTGAGTAAGGTTTGATAAAAACTACAGCCCCTACTGTTCCAGAAAATCCCTGAGGCCTTTTTAACGTTTTTACATCCTCAGTATAAATAAACAGCAGATCCAAACACAGGGACTTAAGAATGAAGAGCCAGACTAACTCATTGTTTGGTGTCTTTTTATGGGATTTGTGTTGAATAAAGAAAAATATAAAATAAATCCAGCGCCATCCTCTTTATTTTCGGACAAGCATGTTGTCTTTAGACCAGAAAAAAAAAATCCAGACAGTTTAGTACAGAAGAGCAGAGTTTAAGTGTTTATGGAAACTTCTTGAATATTCTGTGGCAGCAGATGTTCAGGTCAGGAAAACAAACAAAGCGTGTTACATATTTCCCTCTTGTCATTTTTGCATTTTTACATACAATACATCAAATGTGTGCTTGTTCCAGCCTCATGTAGGTCACCGTGTTCTGTCTGAAAGCTTTGTCCTGCATTCAATCCTCATTAAAACCAGCGCCAATAATCATCACATCTGCAGAACACAAAGCATCATCCAGGTGGAGGCTGAAACATGCAACAAAACACACTGTGCAGCAAGTGAAAGGATAAAAATCTGGAGCACAGTGGGATCGAAACAGCCGCTTTTTAACTGCAAAAACGCTCAGAGTGTTTTTCTTCCCCGTTTCCACAGCTCCCTCACGTTGCTGGAGGACAGCGATGACTAAAAAAGTTACCGTCACCCATTTCCTTTTAAGGAATTACAGATCTGAAACACTTTTTCTGAAGTACAAAGAGAAATAGCTGCAGGTTAATTTGTAGATTTCACTATTAAACCTACTGAGGAAAAGCAGCCAACCCCCTGAGGAAGGATGCGGTTAGAGCCACAGTTTTCATGCAAATTTCAACCAGTCTTTGTGCTTTTGATGCAGAGCCTTTCAAATGATGCTCCTGAGGCAATCTGAAGTTCATTTACAGTATATTTTATCTTCACTGTGGTGTTCCTTAAGGCTACAGGCTCCAATCAACAAAAGCCTGCATCCATAGTATGGAGAGACCGCCTGGGGTCGACCTGCTGCACTCATCCTGCTGCCTTTGTTGTTGGGTCTTGATTACTGTAGGTTATGTTTTGAGGGTCTTTAAGAACAGTCCCTGTCATTCAGAAGAAGAAATGGACTCAGACTTCTCTGCAAAAGCTGGATGCTATATCAAGATAAGGTGGTTAAATATATTTTTAAATAAGACAAGCAGTAATATGATACTGTCTGTATTGACAGAGTTTAGGCTTCACTAAAATAATATGTATTTTTCCTATCTTGAAATTGGTGATTTGAGGCTTACTGATGGTGAGTCCAGATGTTTTTTTTCATGAATAAAAGGTCAGTGACTGCCTGGGGTCCACAGACAGAGACAAAGGTGAGCCTCACGCGTGAGGATCCCTCGACCTCCAACTGGACAAACACCTCAGAGACCCCCCCAATATATATTTTTATTAAAGAGAATGTGAGGAGTTTCTAAGTAATTACAAAAAAGTCTCACTTTCAGATATATGCCTGATCAAATACACACTTTAAGATGAGTTTTATAGCATCAAAATAGGTTATCTATAAATGCTCTTCCTTAGCTTCGAGGTCGGGTCGGACAGGGCTGGACTGGCCTGGATACTCAACTTCGGGAACAAGACAATTATAACTAGAGCAAGTTTATATTATTCGGACACGTCTTAGAGCACCGGGCTGTAAGCAGCGAGATATAGCCGCTACAAAACTACGATACTAAGTTTGCCAAAAATTGCTAGTTGTCACACATCAAAAACTACCGCTACATAACTAGAAAGAGAAATTACCTCGTTGCTTTGCATCCTGTAAGTTGTTGAAAAAAGAAGTTGTAAAGCAATGCAGAGTTCTGAGGAAGGTCCGAACTGCATTCATTGAGCATCACAACAAAAGCTTTGGCTTGGGTCACGTCTTTTGGTACGTTCCAGTTGTAGTCAGAAGTAGGAATTTCCGGGTTCCGAGTAGGAAACTGCAACTGGAACACCCCCCGAAGTCGGAATTTCCTACTGGGAACTCAGTGATACTCGCCACCCCCAAGTTGACAATTAAAGATGGATGCTCCCAGTGTGAACAGTTATTTAGCTCCTGTAATAATCATTTTATTTGCACTTCTGACTGGGATGTGTCGCTCTAGATCAGCTGTTTACATAGTATTGTTAGACTTATATTTACAAAAATGCTGCCATAGTGATAATCTCATTCTTTATGTGATATTTGTGAACAACAACGCAGGGCGTGCTAACAACAGCTAACAATAGCCTGGTAGATTGGCATGTTTTTATCTGACTTCAACTGTAACACCGATAAGTCAGAGATGATGTCACTCCCAGTTCCGAGGTTACTGGAACGCAGCATTATGACAGTCGCCCCACATGCTCATGGGTAACAGAGTCTTTATTTTGCCGGTAATAGATTCTCCTCATAGCACCTTTAAACAAATTATAGCAAGACAGGTTGATAAAGAAATATTACACCCATAAGCAGTGGATTACTGTGTAGTTGAGGAGCAAAAATAAATTCCAAAAATGATTCATGAGAGAAGATCCAATGCTTCAGCTGCACAGAGTGTGCACACCAACACCTTAAGAGACATGTTGAATTGTCTAGACTTGGTGATAGCTAATTTTCAAATAAGAAGATATGTGGAAGTTCTGTTTGCTAACTTTTAAGTAAAAAAAGAAAGGTTGCCTGAGGCTGAAATAACTTCCCTCATCAGTGAGAACCATTTATGATTGTATCTTTACTGACCACAAGACAATCTGTTTGAGAAGTCAAACCTAACTGGGGAATAGTACAGTAATAATTTGAATATATAATGAGTGTTTATCAAATTAAATGAAAGCTGTCTCCAAGCTGAAAGCTGTTAAATACCTGTTTGATACAACAGCACAAAACAGAAGATCAGAACATTCAAGATTTGCTCAACACAGCATGTGGAAAAAGTCTTGTACACGGTCCAAACAGCAAAAACATGCTGGTGACCTTTCTGTACCTGAAACATTTTTTCACGTTTAATCTGTGGATGCAGGATATTATCAGAACAAAATCAGTATCGGCAGATATAATTTTTGTGCGGATATCAGCTGAAATTTTGCTGCACATATTTGGCATAAATGTCATGACTGTAGGACAATAACCTCAGTTTCTTGTGATTTTTTTTTTTACAAAGTAGTGCTATGAGACACCATCTATGGTTGGTACATGAAATAATAATTTGTATTACAGACAATATAATATTTATTCATTCAGAGGTAGAGCATTTTTTTTTAATTTCTTGAAAGGCGATAATTTTGGAGAGAAGTTTTGAGCCTAAGAGCAATCAAATTGGCTGTAAATTTGACAAAATGTTCAAATGTACCATTGTGTTTTGCCTTCACATCACTGCGTGTCCACTTTTATTAATCAGAAGTACCATTAATCAAATAATATTGTGTTATTCATCTTGCTCCAAAGCTGTATTTAACACCAATAGACCACCACCATAAAAGGAACAGGTCTAGTTAATAAAATGGAGACTTTGTGATCTTTACAAGATCTATCCGTATCACTACCAATAATGGCGATATTGGCATATTGGGTATTGGTAAAAAATAAATATGATGCATCAATAATTTAACGGATTATCTGTAGTTGTATTAATATAATGTGTCATTAGCTATTCTAAAAAATAACAACATCAAAAAACATGACATCCATAATACATTTTAGAATTTATATAATAAAGGATCAGCTGTGTTTCAGAGAACATGATAAATATGAAATAGCTCAGACATAGAATTAAAAGAGTGTAGCACACAAAACATATTTAGAGATTTTTTCATTTGATTTTAAATTATTGCTGCAATTTTTATTTTTGGGTTTATAGATCCATATGTAGCACAGGCTACATATGTAATTATTGTAAGTTTCTCTTTCCCATCTCTTTAAACTCTACACAAAATGAAACAAAACTAAACTAAAAGGTTTTACTTATTTGCCTTTAATTACTAAATCTGACAGGCAAACACCTCTTTATTGTGTAAATTATGCCAAATGTTTTGGAAGTTACACATTTGAATATTTCTGTGTTTTTTTAAGTTCCTCTTCCCTTTGCTCCTTCCAGCTTAAAAGGTTGCAGAGAGGTACGTGGTGTCTAAATTTAGCAAAAATATCTCTGTATATTAAGGTTGACGAAACTTTCATATTCTTAAACAATATGTTTATAAAACAACAAAGACTATATTATTTTAATTATCAGATCAACAATATTAGGAAAAATAGTGCTTGATAAAAATCATTACAGCCTGGAATGATTCAAGGTAACTTGTCCTACAAATGATTTTGGGTAATTGTTTTTTTTGTTTGTTTGTTTGTTTTGTAAAAATAAGAAATGCAAACTACCTTTTAAAGTGATTTAACTGCAAAAGACATGGTAACATTTCTGACAGATGTTTCCAATGTATTTGTTGAGTAAAGACAGTTATTTCAATCTTCTGGTTCAGAATATGACAGAAGATATCAAAGTTTCTTTGCTTTTAATGCTACCAATCCATAATCGCGATTTGGCACATGTAGTACTAAACAGCAGACAAAATGCATGCGCTTGCTTGCAAATCAAACTTAGAATTACACCCTTACAACACTTTTTTTTCCAAAGGAAGATATAGAATGTGCTTGGCCATTTTGCCCAAAAACAAAAATCGGCGTGTTTTATTCTGCATCGCCCAGCCCTACTTCCACACACTGATGTCTTACCTCTTCGTGCAGTATGGCCTTACACATGGAGTAGTTCCCCTTTAGTGCCCATGTCCCATTCGAGAGGCATTTCCTGTAGACATTATCTGCACAAAGAGAAGAAGAGAACATAAAGTGTTGTTATTGGAGAGATGTTTGTCATACCAAATTTTCTCATTATCATCCCTGTGTTCCTGGAAAATGACTGTATCCGTCCCGTTCATTGCAGCAGTACTGCGACCTTCTGTGCTTTGAATATAATACAGAGTAATATCAGAGGAAGTCTTTGCAGTGATATTTCACACATTTGCTGTCAGGAGAGTATTCAAACGACTGCCAAATAATTCTTTATCTTCTTTTTTCTATGTAACCTCAGTGACCACCGCTCAAACCGGCTTTCTCTGATGTTTTACACAAAGCCTGTGCACATTCATCCTGATTCCAGGTGGTCAAAAGAGATGCAGAAAAAGAGAACAATTTTTCTCATAAAAGGAAAAAGGCACATTTAACATCAACCTGTGACACATTAAAAGGTGTATTTAAAATATCTAACCTCTTTCCACCTTGAAATGAAAAGAAAATGTCAAAGTGAACAAGTGTGAGCGGGTTTCTTTTTCCATCTTAAAAAATATAATCTCTGCACATTGAGTGATAAATGCCAGAAAGCTCTGACAAGTGATGAGTGAAATTATATTTTTCCATCATTGCACACATTTCTGTCTGCATTCAGAGAGCCAGAGTTGCATAATCTGTGACAAATTTCACATTTGTCGTTTCACATTTTAGATGAAGGAAATCAAATCGTCCATCAAGGACACTTATTTAAGGCAAGGACAGTTTGACACTGTGGCGCCAAAATATTGAAAATGAGGCAATTTAAAGTTGAAAGGAGGAATGTCAAACATTTATTAAGATGAGTTGCTTCAGCATGCAGTGGAGAAGTGGAAGCTACAGTCTGTAGAGACGTGAAGACATTTTACAGAAGCAGGGGGTGAAAATGATCAAAGTAAATTTTCCAATATATAGCTTAATTATTATATAGCTTTAGTAGTTTTTTATGGATATTTTAAGCGACTGAGCAGGTTAAATTCAGTTATTTTTCAGTTCATTGTAAAATTCAACAGTTATGCCTATGATTGTTATTGTAAAAATGTGATGCTGTAAATGATGTTTTGGTGTAATTTTTGGGTGGTGGATGTTGTTTGCAATGAGTAATAAACTGAATCTAAATTGCACAGTCAAGGAATCGAACACAAAGTTTTGAACAAAAAGGCATTGAGGAGAGGAAGTTACTATAATAGCCTATTTATTCATATAAAGTAAAAGTGCAGCATTCTCAACGCCTAGCATCCTGAATGGAAAAAAAATGCCATCTGTATCAGCTGTTTCTGTCAATGGACTCTCAGTGTGCTCTGTTGAAAGCGGTCACATTTGCCTTGACTAAGTTTCATATATTTGATAACTAAACTATGCCCACATAATCCCTAAAGTCCAAAAATCATTTTCACAGTCTGAGTAGCCCTGATCCACCTGTATTCTCAGTCTTCCTGGGACACCCTATAAGATTTCCTGTCACTTAAAGGCCCAGACTACATTGGCCCAGTCTGCTCTGATTGGCTGACTGGTATATTCTCTGGAAGTTGTTAAGTTAAGCACTGATCAGCCTCACATGTTGTCAATGGTCGAGAACTAAGGGGATAACAGTGGTAGGACATCAACAGAGGTGAAGGAGAACAAGCTTTTTTTAGAGTCTAGATTCTACAGACTTTGTTGTCTAGTGTATAGAAGTACTTCATCATGTGGACACGATGCAGAACTCATCTAAAATTAGAAAACATCTTAATTTGATCACTTTAAAACAATTTAACTCTAAAAACGGCAGTGCACTCATCAATGTGACTTCTTTGCTGTCCAGTCAAAATAAACAGGGACTGGACTGTTTTTTAGAATAAAAACAGTAGAAGTGAAGTAGGAAAGTAGTGGGAAAGTTATATTCATTTCTATTTCAGGATTACAACTGCTGCAAGTGCTACTTCATGACTTCTTTATCTTATGTTCATGTTTTCTGAGTGACAATGGCACACAGAGCCGTTCAAAATGACTGTATGGACACGACTGATAGAGACAAAAGCAAACTTTCATGGCCTTGAAACAATCACACTGACAAGAGCCCTCTGGAAAATGACATCACAAGAACTTCCAGAGAAAAAAAAATACTAGAAAAGCACACGGAGAGCGCAGACCATCGCCAGCGCCACAGTCCTCCCCCGTATTGTGATTTTCAGCATAAATATTAGTCCTACCTTTATTTTATTGAAATATGTAGATTCCTTGACCATGAAAACATACCATTAGCAATTGGATTCATAATGATATCTATTTTAGTTCAGTAGTTATTCACAAAAATCACATTGTTCGTCACGGCGGCCAGACGCTGATCCGGATCAACACCACAACTGAATCACTTCTTCCTTTCCCATGCTGAACATTTCCTGAAATTTTCATCAAAATCCATCCATTACTTTTTGAGTTATTTTGTTCACAGACGGACAGACGGACAGACAAACTCTCCCGAAAATATAACCTCCTTGACGGAGGTAAAACAACCCAGCAACTGCATACACAGTGTATGGTTTTATACAGCAGTATATCTACCATCAAGGGATCCCCCAAAAATAATAATGAAAATATAAACAGAACAAAAAAGGTTCAGTTGAGGGGATGCACAGGCATGCAGTGCAGCAGACGATAGATTGCTAGTGCCTCAAAGTATGTAAAGGAGTAGAAACATTTTGCAATGTACACAGGAAAACAGAGTACATATTTGGTGTGTGTCTGTGTGTTAAGAGATGGCTGCTGACTCTTCAGGCTTCACTGTCTGTTGATAGGACAAGGGTAAGTGCAAGAGCAAGAAGTATATATTGCAGATAAATCCTACAATCTGCCTCTTTGAGTCACTTGGCTTTAGCAACTACAAGCATGTAAACTCTCATTTAATCCAAGTAATAAACATATTGAACCTTATAAAATGAGTAAAATAAGGGGTTAATCCGGCCACATGAAGTAATGTGGATTATTGTGTAATTATACAATGTTATTTTAAATCATGTTACACCTGCTAAAAATCTGAGTTTTTAAGAGCTGTCGACCAAACAAATCATCCCTACCAACCAGCCATGTACTATACCTGGCTGTTTCATATTTAAAGTGCATCTGAGCAACAACCATAGGTCTGGGCAATCAGTCGACCAATAAAAACTCATCTGACGTCTGATCTGAAAACATTTGTAAACCCTCTAGTTTTCACATACTGACCGCTGACCTACCTCAATTCTCACACTGTCTGAGATGCTCTGTTTGGACTCCTGTCTCTATAAAGCCCACTTTCCCACATGGAAACAGTGTCCTGATGGGTTGACTGGACTCAGCGTCATGTTTTTAACAGCTCTGCGTTCTTTCTCCAGTCTCTAATCAGCACTGGGTTTTCCAACCTGAGCTAAAGGGCTTAAAATAAGAGCATAACAGTGAAAAGATGTCAGCCTTGCAGCTCTTTTCTGTGGTGAATGTTGATTTCAGGCAGTTCCTGTTCACGGGGGAGAGGAAGAAGCGCAGTTCCCCAGACTTTGCTGTATTGTGCATGGAAGAACTGTCATGCTGAAGAGACGTGTAAAACACACAAAAGGGCATCAAATACTCAAACAGACATATTCTGACCTATTTTAGTTACACAATACACTTACACAACACTCTAATATTCAACTAAAAGCACCTTACATGTCAAATTTACCCTTTTCACACATTCACACTTTAACTGTTACACAAAGGAATCAACTTGCTGATGGAAATTGGGGTTTAACATTTTGTAAAAGCACCCCAGGTGGTTTGTTGCAGGGGCAAGGATCACACCATAACTTAGTGTTTTAGGAATGGTCTGCTCTTCCAAAAAGGAACAGTAAGCTCCAAGTAACTGATGTGTTATTGGGTCTAACTTAATATTTGTATCATGAGGGGAGGGTGATACAGATTATTATTTATGGCAGTATCACAATCTAAATTTTGTCATGATTCATTTTGTTCTACAAGCATAAGTACCAAGCATAGACAGACTTACATCCCTAAATATTGTTTAAAATGTACAAATGCAGAACTCTGAATTCAATATAAAGGCTATTTTTTTTTTTTTTTAAATGCTTGCCCTTGCAACAACATGTTGGTCTTTGCATGTACTATTGGAATATTTGCCATTTTACAGTTTAAATCAGGAAATCTGGGTGTGGAGGTCTCTAATAAAAAAAAATCATTTTTATGAGCAATTTGAGCAAATAATGTTTTTTTTAACCTGTGGGTGTGAAAGAAATCCAAAACAAACTCTAGAGCAGCTCTTTTTATATGAATATACATTTTAGGTTCCGGCTTGCGTTTTGCTTTTAAGCAATATTTGAAACATAGAACTATTGTAGATAGAATGAGACCCATAGACGATTACAGGCTCTCTTTGCTTTGGCAGATCACTGATGCATTCTGGTTCTTCATAATTTATGATCATCCTCCTCTATTTTTTACTATGCATTGTGACATATAAAAACATAATATATGCATATTTCTTATCATCACTGTCGGGCCAAAACCTCTCATGCAAATTCATTGGAAATTTAAGAAATTATTTTTGTATTCCAAATGTAGATAACCCATTCACCAATGTGAAAAGGGACCCACAGCAACTGCTCTATGACATTAAAAACAATCATAAACTATGGAGTTTAGAGATTGTGGTCGGGCAGAACAAATATGTATGCATATGATTATCTAAACCCACATGATTGTTATTCAAACATATTTAATGTATTTCCTCACTTAAACATCAATATTTAATGCATAAACTGCTTACAGGGTTATGTTGGTTATCCGGAGTATGTCAGAAACTTTTATTGCAAAGGTAAAGTCCAAAAGTTTCTTTTTTTTATTTTTTCAAATCTAGCTAACTGATGCAACCTGATATTCTGAGGGCAAAGCAGTGCCTGTCTGATGCAGTGAAAAAGTAATCATTATATACTCCAGAGACGAGGGACAAAATGTTCAATAGCTGTCAGCTCAGTATATTGAAGGTTATTAAGGGGCCAGTTGTCATGGAATAATAAAATATGTTAAATGATGATGTGGCAGACGGCAGACTCTCACGCGCTGCTCCTGGAACTGTTTGACTTCCTGTCGATGGAGAAAAGCTTTGGACAATCAGCAGTATGAGCACGTCTGAATGTGTCAGACACTTAATCGCTAGTCCCTGACAGAAAAAAAAGAAAAAGTTTTTTTTTTCTCTGACTGAGGCGGACAGCTCCGACCCTGATCCTCAGGCGGGTTTCCTCGGGTCGTTACACACCTTTCCCGGTGACAGCAGGAGCCATTTTAAAGAAAGTGAAGCGACCAGGACTTGGCTGGAGGTGTGGCTGTGTGAGCCCAAGCATTAATAAAAATGAAAAAGGGGCTTTATTCATATGTTTAAGGAGACACTCTGTGTTTTTTCTTTCTTTTTAGCTGCACTCAGCTGAACCTAAACAGTCCTCCCAGCAGGAGTCTGTCTGGTCCAAAATGTTTCTCTGTTCACTGATGTCTGTTTTCCATAGCTAAATAACAAGGCGCTTGTTTGAGCATTTTATCACCTTGGCTGTTGCTTTTACATTTTTCCTATTAGTGTAATTTTGAACTTTTTTTCAAAGAAACTCTAAAACTTAAAAGCATGTGCGCATCCAGTATGACGCAAATCTGCCAACCAAGTGAAGTTAAAAATAAAAGAAACTACATTTTTAGATGGCATCGGAAAGCTTTGAAGTCATAAATCCATTACTAAAGCTCATTAAATAGTAAGTATCTCCAGATCGAAGAAGTGGGTCATGATCCAAAAAATGGGTCGCAAAGCTTTTCACAGAGGGTCAAGAGTGATTGTCTAGATTTTTACTGTTTTTCAAAAAGTCTATGCTGTTCAAAAGGTCCCAAACAGATACACATCCATTTTATTGTTTTCATTGTGCCATGAAAGCTCATTTGTTCACAAGATCTTGACCTCATCAATCTATTGTCACCTGTTCATACTTTTAAACAGGAGTTAAAGCCTATCCCAGCAGTGAGAAGGCAAGACGCAGGGTACACCCTGGACTGGTCGCCCCTCAGTCACAGATCTGACACGTTGAGACAAACAATCCTTTACAAATACACTCAAATCTACAGACAAGGGAGTCAATCCAGCCACCTCCTGCAGTAAGACAACAGCAGACATGTTCACCTTGATTCATGAGAAAGAGAAGTAGATTTTCATCGTTAATGAGATGTCTGGAGTGAAACCTAAATGCTGGAGGTATCGCAAGTAACAAAGTCGAATAAACTGAACACATCCATGGCTTCAATAATTTCATTGTGTGTTTTGTTCCACCTGATTTTCTACTTTGATCAAATTAAATAAGAGTAACAGAAGGTTACCTGAAATGAGGGTCACAATTCCCCATTAAAGAGCTGGCAGTAGGTCTTGAGGCTGGACCACTTCTGCAATGAATGGTCACTGTTCTCATTTAAGCCCAATACGTACAATTTATAAATATTTCATTGAAATGAATCACCAGCAAAGTCAAACTACTATCTGTACATTAGCAAAAATACAAATATTGATATTATGTGAAATGTGAGTCCAAGTTTCTGGCGGTTATGCTATTTCTGAGACTCTAAAGAACCTGATCAGGTATTTCATGTTTGTTTAAATAATAATCTGCAATTCAAATATAATGTTTAATCTATCAGTACAAACAATTGTGGCTCCCTGCACTTCCCCAGGGGCCAGACAGAGGCCTGCAGCCCATGCTTTGGGAGGCATTGTCCTTTCAGAGCACAAGAGGATCAAACACAGACGATCTTAACCAACTGTGCAAACTCTGCTAATCTGCAAGATGAAGCTGAAAAAGAGCAAATAATGTGCTGCTAAATATGTCCTGAGAATGACGTGGGCTGAAGAATTTCTGTTCAAGTAAGTGGACAGAATTCAGAACAGTTTTGGCTGCTGTGAAATAGAAAAAAACAAACAAATGTTACAGCTGTTTTTAGTCCACAGAAAACCACCTGTGCAATTCAAAATGTGAAGCTTGTATGAGCAGCTACGGTCGGCATCTACATTATCCAAAATGCCTTTTCCTTGCATATTCCACACCTCAGTGAAATTAACCAAAATGTAACACTTTAAAATGATTTTAAATTCAGGAAAAATGACTTTTTCATAGAGATTATTCTTATGACTTCAGCAGCCACCACCACTTCTGTGTAGATTTAACAAAGAGGGGAGTTAGGGTATTTTATCCATCTGCCAACATCATGACTGAGTCTGTTCTCCTCTCACCAAAGACACCGTACATTTATCATTTATTCAGACCTGCAAATAAACAATTGTTCACTCATATTTAAGTTTCCTGATTGAAACGAGGAAACAGTCAAAAATATTTAAATTTTAAAATTCTTTTTATTGCAGATTTTTTTCATTCCTCATTTGATTTATTTAGAAAAAACAGCAGTGAAAATGGGTCAGAACCCCAGGGAATAATGAGTCAGGTCACGGAGCTATACCAATCTAATTTTATAAATCTGCATAATGTAATTACAAAAGAAATTAACATAAATATATTCTGCTTGTTTCTAGAGCTTCTTTCAGGTGAATATAACCTAATTTGCTTAAATGCAACATAAGCTAAGCTTCAGCGCATTAAGAAAAGAAAATGCCAGATAAAAACCCTCTTTGTGCTAATGAAAACTAATCTGAATAATAAACTGGACCATCTTGATTCTTGGATGAAGGCAACACTGAAAACTCTATCTTATTACATCATACATTTAAAAAAAGTAATGCTGACGGGATTCAAAACATTCTGAATTCTGCTCTACATTTTCTGCTATGAATCCCTGAATAACGAACAAAAGGCAGGGGCACATGCAGCAGCTAAATCTCTCGGTGTAAACTGTGGAAGATTCAGGCTGATGCCATAAAGCATGTTTTGAATAAAGGAATGTTTTCTGGGGGGACTGGGAATGAACATGAAATGAGTTGCCTGAGGGCAACAATGTGCAACGAGTGGAGTAAAAATAGCATGTTGACAGTGTACTGGGACTGTCATTCCTAATCAAGATTACCTAGCTTGATTTATTCCCTAAACCCCAAATGCAAAATCCTAGAGAGGAATCTGTCTGCTGAGAATGATGTCAAAGTCAAAAGTTAAGATGGACAGAGTTCAACTTTAGTTATGAATAAATAAAAAGCGTAAATGGACTTTTAGGAACACTACTTTTGTAGGAGTCCATTCAGCAGAGATAAGTCTGTATTTGGTCTATTTTTTGGAGGTTGCTGCAGAGTTTGTCTGTATTAGTTAACATTTATATCCTGACTTCCGGCAGATGAAGAATGGAACATAATATACTTTGAAAACCCAACTTCTGTGACCACATTGTTTTAAAGTTCATTACAACAACAGAATTATAAGTTCTGAAATTATTAAAATCAAATAACAATGGCAACTCTTTGATACCACATAAAAAAGAAGTATTGGTTTTAGATGGCTGTGAAGTTGTTATGAATGCTTGCTTTCTTCTAAATGTTGGCCCTGTGGTTGGCTGCTGACCACTCTATGGTGAGCCCTGACTGTTGCCCCATGTCAGCTGGAACAGGATCCAAGAGATACTGTCAGATGCCTAAAACTGAAAATATGCAGTGAGAAAATTAAAGTTATTGAGCTATTTTGACATATTACAATGTGCAGTTGGACCCTTTCGAGGGGGGCATTTCAATCAATCAATCAATCAAACTTTATTTATAAAGCGCTTCTCATACAATGAATGTAACTCAAAGTGCTTTACATAGAAAAAATTAAAAACACTCCCTCAAACCCACCTTCCCACCCCTGTTTTACATAAACTACCCACATGCATGGACATAAGGCTTCACTCATGCATGCGCTCACTAACAGACACACATACACACTCACACACACACACACACACACACACACGTACACACACACATTCACACACAGACTAAAATAAATGACGAAGGTTACACTGGGTCTGGTTGGGCTCTACAGTTTAGATGGAGATGTAGGAATATAACAGTTATTAAAGTTTTTGTACTTCTTGAATCATGAAATAATGGAATTATTATAATTTTGAAATACATGTTATTGAAGATATCAAGTTAAAAAAAATAAAAAATAAAACATAAAACATAAATAATGCGTTTCTACTGGGTGCTTAAGGTGTCTTATTTTTTGACTGCCTTTATTCTTTGTGGCAAGGACCCAACAAGGTGCTGGGAACATACCTTAGAAATGTTGGTCCTTATTGACATAACAGCACCACAGTAACTTTCTACTGCAACTTAGAGGTGCTCACAGAAATGTTTTCCTATGTGATCCACTGCTGATGTAACTTATCTAGTTCAAGGCTGATGTGTTGCATGCTTTGTAAAGCCTATCGAGAACTTTGTACATGAAAATCCCTGTAGATCAGCAGTCTCTGAAACACTAACTGATGAGTCGAGCAGCAACAACCATGCCACATTCAAAGCCTCTTTAATCACTCTTCTTCCTCATTCTGATGCTCGGTTTGAACTCTGGCAGGTCAGCCTGACCATGTCTATAGCCCTAATTGTGTCGAGTTGCTGTGATGTAATTGTCTGAATGGCTACTTGCAATTAACCTTGCATAGCAGATGGGCCTGCCTGATTCAGTTCCTGAAATCCTGCAGATCCCCATCTTGTAGCGCACCGTAGACCAACGGATTCACTCGGCTAAAATTTTAACGGCCCAATCAGGGAAAAGAGGCGGGAGCTGCGGGAAGAGCGGAAGTGACAAAAAAGGCGTGACGTCAGCAGACAGCTACCCAATTTGTACCGTGCATGCGCAAAAACCGCATCACTTCCTATCGAGCCGTGATGTGTATAAAAAGAAGATGTAGATATATATGCGATGGATTCAGACATAGAAATACGTACGGATCGGGTAGTGACTCTTGTCATAGATACTTAGTAAAACTTGGCGAAATCTGCCCTCCTCAGAAGTTTAGTTTTAGTGCAAGAGGATAGTATAAGGCCGTTAGCTGTTAGCAGCTAAGTTAGCAGCTAACGGCTAACTTTAGCCGCTACGCACATAAGCTACGTCATACGGCTTGATGTGGATTGGCCTGTGGTGAGTGTGTCAATCAGAACGGTCGTCCAATCTTCTTCTTTGGTTCGAACGGTCAACCAATCACCAGCTACTGATTGTTTTGAAGATCCTGCCTCTGAAAGCTAATCAGAAGAGCAGCTACCCAGATGGACTTGTGAAATATTTCCATGGCGGACATATGAAACTATCCATCTGGTGTGTCAGGTTAACTTGCAATACAGGTAGGGGTGTACCTAATAAAGTAACCCACTTAACTAGTATAAAAGATATTTCAACTTCCAAACAACTTAATATATTCCTGAGTCCAAATTGCCCCTCTGAAACTTCCCTCCCTTAATTTAACCAAATTTACACAACACTGCCTGATTGGTTCCTCAGGGCTGAAGTCATTAGCATAGATCATGGTCCTCATTTGGAAAGCACATATTTAAAAATCACAGTGACTGCTGTGCATCTTTTTAAAAGGGTTTACACTCACAGAGATGTCACAGCTGAGTTCTGCATGCCGAGCCAAAAGATTAAAGGGTATAAAAGGTCTGAGCCTTAAATTAAGCTGTGTGACCTTGAATTCTCTCTGGCTCTGAACCACACACTAATTTATGGATGTTAAAGCTCCTTTATATATTCACAAATTAGACTGTATATAATAAAATATTTAATAACAAAGAATATGTGTAAGGATAACTCTTAGTGTAAACTCCTGCTGAAAGTCCATCATCTGTTTTTTAAAATGAAATGCTGAATATTTCTCTTTTTTTTGGCACCATTAATTTATTTTAGTGTGCATGAGAGGTGAAAGCAAATTTTGTGACTGAAACAATTTAGGGCAGCTTAAATACCCAGGCACTCTTTAATCATCTCTGGACTGCAGTGGTTGCAGCGTTGCTGTAAATATTAGAGCTGTTTCCATTTAGCAGAGGTGCAGACTGTGCAAACTGTATGGGGATGGGGAGCAATATCTCAAACACCTTCCAGGAATACTTCAATATTTCTGATTTTTCAGAAAAATTATAGTGTTAGGGCACAGTTTTGTGGGTGTGCAGCTAAAGCGTTGCTGCCTGGTCTTAAATAGTAAATGGACTTGAGCTTATTTAGCACTTTTCTAGTCTATTTGAGTGCTTAAAACAGCTTTTACACCGCTAGTCATATTTACCCATTCACATCCATTCACTCTCCCATTCACTCACTGATGGTTGGAGTATCAAAGTCATCTGTCCATCAGTATCAGCTAACATACTCATGCCCTTTAGTGCCCATTTACATGCCCATGATGCAGCAGTGAGGGCAACTTAGGGTCAAAGACAACCTGCTGCTACCTGCTGATCACCGAGCAAATGGAGCATCAGACTGCACTACTGATGCTCCTACAATGAGAAACAGGTATAACTAGAACAGCACTCGGAGAGCGCAGACCTCCGCCAGCGCCACAGTCCTATTATTATTATTAGTCCTACCTTTATTTCATTGAAATATTTAGATTCCTTGACCATGAAAATATACCATTAGCAACAGGATTCATAATGATATCTATTTTTGTTCAGTAGTTATTCACAGAAATCACATTTTTCGCCATTGCGGCCAGACGCTGATCCGGATCAACACCAAAATCAAATCAGTTCAAATCAAAAACATTTCCTGAAATTTTCATCAAAATCCATCCATTACTTTTTGAGTTATTTTGTTCACAGACAGACAGACGGACGGAGGGCAGACAGACAAACTCTCCTGAAAACATGACCTCCTTTGCGGAGGTAAAAATTTACACTTTCTCTGACTTGGACCTTGCAAGTATGGTATGAGAGATTCTGGATATCAACAAAGCAGAAATGAAACACACCCTATATAAATATATTGAAAAGTTAACTCAATTAAAAAGTCAAACTCTTTCCTGGTTTGTTTTTCCAAGCTCTATTTTTACACTATTTGGACAGTGGTCCATTTTGCCATTATCAAGTGAACACATTTATGGGAAGCACGCACATATACATAAACTCATCCGAAACACACAATGAATTGACACAGATATTACATCCTCACAGAATTAATGTTGCAATGTTTTAAGACCTTTTCCCAAATAAATTAAATATTAAGTAGTTAATCCTCTTATTTAGTGGAAATGTATAACTTTTTTTAATGTTTATACTTTGAGTCATTAATTCATCTAAAATTCCCTATTTTATTTACAATTAACTGGGGGGGGGGGGATTCTTGAAACTGGCACTGTTGGTAAAAATACATGTTGTGAAAAGAAAGTGTTCTTGGTAGGAGGCATTAAAGACTCCAACTGGAAAAACAAAGGATCAATGACATTTTGCTTGACCAAAAAGTGCTTCTATTATATTGACAGTCCTTTGAATATGATTAAAAAACAAAATCACAGCAAGCGTTCGATTACCCGGAAGTACCAAGCATTATTAGAGTGCTCTATGAGAAACAAAGGATAAATACCGTGCTTTCCATGGCTCAGCATATTAAGCCTCATGGTTGAACGGTTTGCGCAGCGGACTATGGAGAGAAAGGTCCGGGTTCAAGTCAGTCATACTTTTCTTTCCATCCAGTACAGATTCTTCATTACAATAGCGTAATCATGCTTGTCTTTACACAGCCTTATTTTGGACGTATTACACTGACGGGCCACTTTATTAGGTACATCTACAGATATCAACACATTTAACCATGTTACAAAACAGTCATTCATTTTCTGCTTTCTTTCACAACTGCAAACAGTTTAAGTGCACTTTTCACTATCTGCTACAGTTTCTAAGAAATGACTGTTGAAGCAGTATCAACTTTTGCACTTTTCTTTGAAGTTACAGCGTGGTCACGTGACCTGCACACCTGAGCTCCAGTATCTATAATTTTCTTCAAACATTTTTGTTGCACATTTCACACATTTTCAGCCCCAATTTACTGCTTACAACTATTCATGTCACATTTTCAACTTTCTTTGAATTACTTTGAGCAATTTCATTTCACAGTTTCAGCAGTCACACTCAGCATTTCAACGCATTTCCTGCATGGAAATGCAAATTCTCTCGTTTACTTTTTTTGTGCCTATTTCGTTATCTTTAAAGAGATATCAATATTTGATTAACTTAAACTTGACTTTGTCTCCTTTGGCTAAAATGTGACCAACATGTTTTTGTTGAGCAATTTTGCTCTTTCATAAACATGCCTCAATCACTGGCATTCTGAGTGTGCTCCAGAATTTTGCACTGGACTTTGAACCTGCATAAATGCTGTCATCTGCCTGCAGGTACAATCACAAGTTAGTTTAATAGCATTTATATAACCAAAAGTAAAGTCTTCCATGACTATAAGTTATACAGAGATGTAAAATTGCACACATTTTTGTATTTATTGTAGAACATCGTCCAAAAACTCATTAGTTTCACCAATATTTCATCATGCTCTGCTGGGGCTACTCCTCCATTACAGTCTGTGTCGCTCAAGACATGTTGTGTGACTGTGCTGACCTCTGAGCTGAAGAAGAAGAAGAAGGTTTGGCACATGCGCAGTACTCTCTGGAGAGCTGTTCTTCTCTTTGCCTTCACGTCCTCCTTTCAATGAACTCCTCATCTGTATACTCTGGCTCAAAACTGTAAGGACACCCATCATATTCAAAGTTCTCTTCCACAACATCTTCATCCGATAGATATTCATCCATTTCGCACAAAACTGGAAGAAGAAAGTTGTTGTGTAGCCGGCGGTCTTCCCCTGAAACAATGACCGGTACTGCGCATGCGTGGAGACAAACCTTCTTCTTCTTCAGTTCAGAGGTCAGCACAGTCACAAAACATGTCTGGAGCGACAGACTGTAATGGAGGAGTAGCGTGAGCGGACCATGATGAAATATTGGTGAAACTAATGAGTTTTTGGACGATTAATGCAGTTTTAGGAGCGGAGCTATACATGCCCCGTGTGCTACCATTATACGGATGTCCGTCGCTCAATTTTGGATCTAAATATCTCCCGAAGCACTGTTTGGATCAGGAAAGCCTTCTGGGTGAGTATATTGTTCTACTTCATTCTATAAACAACGTGAAAGCTGCAGGAACCAAACTTATCCTTTAAGTCCCACCTTGACTTTACCTTTCAGTCTGTTACTTGGCAGATCTTGAGTTAGATTTAAAAAGCACCTCGGCCACTGCACATTTGACTTGAAAGCCCCCATTTGTTAAAAGCTGATGTCACAATGGCTTTGTCTATTATTTACTACAGTATGTGAGCTTGGCTTCAGTTCATTTCTTTCTTGTGCCAATATTTATTTTTGAGCCTTTATTCCAACAGTGGATTGAGTAGGAAACCAGGGTGAAAGATTCAGGAATGGCTTCCTGCAAAGCACCAAGGATCGAGTAGCTGAACTCAGGACACTTGAGGACAGCCTCTGTGCACAGTGCTTGTAAGCTAATTACTCCAGACAAACCCACACATCTCAAGCTGTTTTAAACATCAAAATCACTTTTTTCTTAATGTTTCTGGGGAAACAAGTATATAGCCATATAAGCAATGGAAAAACTGAGTATTTCTTCTTATAAATTACCTGTGTCAGAACAACAAACTGCAAGAGAACTAAATGTTTGAGCTGTGGTGTGGTGAAGTTGGAGTTAAGGCTGAGCTCTTGAGGTTTCTTTGGAAACATCTATCGCTTTATCACTTCATTACAGTTCCAAGCTGCATATTCAGTAGCACGTGCATCATCCAAAACATTTTTAAAACATGCAAGAATAATAAGAGATTCATTCTTAGCATCTGTTTTTTTCTCCCTCAGACTGCAGTGACTTGACTTTATTAACATTCTCCTGTCGTCCTTCGTGGTTTCAGGGAAATGAGCCACTGAAAGCATCATAAAAATCATCTCTGAACGGGTCACGAGCTCAAGGTCTCTAAAATAACTGCTGATATCATCCAGTATCTGCTGCCAAACTGGAGATTTTCCAGGATTTATAACATCATCAGATAGGTTTGTCTATGCCGAATCTTACATTGGATTTCATTGTTTGCACTGATGTAAGACATGTGAAACATATCAGTATTAATCTTTGCTTGCTGACTGGCCTTTGTTGTGTTTGAACGGGTGTTAAAAACAGCCAACACTCCATGCCAGGTGCTAAATCCCCTCTCTGGAAACAAGAGCTCTAGGTACATGTGGAGGGAACAGGGCTACCCTCCAAGCTGGGGGCGAAATGATCCTCTTTTCATTCATTTCCAAACACTACAGGCCAGCCAGGCAAGCACACTGCTTAGAGACAAAGACAGCGTCACAGAGGATCCTCTCAGCAGCGGAAAGCGCACAACAGAGCAGAAATGTTGCTGTAATTGGAGGCCCTACACAAGCAAATATGCTGACCCAAATTTAGTCACACATACTTAGCTGCAGCCATTGATCCGATGTGTTCAAGTGCTGAGAAGTGTCTTCCCCCTCTGTGCATTTGAGTGGGGTTCTAATTAAAAGGAAGCCTCAGCAGAAAAAGAAAATACTGTATTAGTTGAACTAAATTAGTGTGGGATTTTTGCACAAATGTGGAGCAAGACAAAAAACAATATCAGAGCATTAACAAGACGCTCTGTACTATAAAACCACAGACAGTAATGGCCTGTGTGTTAAAAATTACATCACGGGTATGGCATTACTGTATTAGAGCTTTTTTTCATTCATTTTTATGATCCAATAATTACGAAATATATACTAAGGGCTCGCCATTAGATCCATTTTATTGAATAAGGCAATGGATGATTTAAAGATTGGCATTACATGTACTCATCAATCTTCACCAATTTTACTTTGACATTTTGAACATTCAGAAAAACAAAAAAAAAATACACATAGTTAAAGCTTTAATATATATTCAAGTGTTTTTTTCGACAATGTAGCCACAGGCAACACTGCTTTCATCAGCTACTTGACGATGACATTTAGGGAACACTGTCATCTAAAAGTATAAACATTAACTAATTAAACTGTCACACCTTTCAAAGGTGAAGGAAATGCTTTGAAAAAAGATTTGCATACACTGCTAACAGTGTGTGCCACTGATCATCACCTCTATGGACTCCAATGTTTCTATTATTCATTGGTATTTTATTCATTTTGACCTCTTAATTGATTCCTGTGTGTGCGGTTTGTGCAGAGCCAAATGTTTACATCTACATAAAGTGCAAAGACTAGTGGCAGCCTTTGAATGAACAGTGAGTTTCTCGCAGGTCTTACTTTTATCAGCCCCTGTGCAGACTTTACAGGGGCAGGGCTTCTGATACCACATTTCCACAGATGGATATGTGAGAATCCTGTCATTCTTTCAATATAAAACACCCTTAGTTAAAAAAAACAACAACTAGAACTTCAGTAAAACAATTGTCAGACAATTGAAATATGGTGGTGGGTCAAGAAAACAGGCTGAGAAGACTTTGAGTGACATGATTCACAGAAGTCTTCAGAGCAAAAGGCGACCATGAGGCCCTCACACTATGACCTTTGACATAAAAATCAAATATTTTTCTTATGTTGGAGTATACATGGGCATAAATAACATCTCTGAAAATGTTTAAATACCACAACAATCAACCAACAGGTTAATAAGCAAACCCTGACATATATATATATATATATGTGTGTGTGTGTGTGTGTGTGTGTGTGTGTGTGTGTGTGTGTGTGTGTGTGTGTGTGTATATATATATATATGTATATATATATATATGTATGTATGTATGTACGTATGTACAGACAGACAGACAGACAGACAGACAGACAGACAGATAGATAGATAGATAGATAGATAGATAGATAGATAGATAGATAGATAGATAGATAGATAGATAGATAGATAGATAGATAGATAGATAGATAGATAGATAGATAGATAGATAGACAGACAGACAGATGAAATGAACCCCGCTCACCAATAATCAATATGGTGTAAGAGATGAGGTAAGAGATCAATATGACCTAGAGATCTGACATAAAGTGACATTTGTTATAGAGTCAGGGCGAACAAGTTTTGACAAAAAAATCCCTCAGTGCACTTTTATTTATTTTGCAAAAATGTTTTTACAAGCACGAGATGCCATGAAGCTCCTCGACCATCATCTTTGTTTAATATGCTCCAAAATGTAATCAATCCATCACTTTTCTCTGAGTCAGAACTGAGAACACATTTGCAAGTTTGAAATAAAAAACCATCAAGAGTTCTTGAGAAATAACACCAACAGGAATCAAGCAGCAAACAGACAAAAGAGACCCATCTCTGTGCATGCTGCACATTCATTATTTAGTCTTAATTGTCTTGTTTTCATTTTTGTGAAAAGTCAAAAGTCTAATTAAAACTGAAACTCAATTAGTTGTTCAGAAAAATACCTAACCTTATCAGCCTGAAGGATAATTCTGTTTCAAGCGGAAAAAGGTTTTTGTTGTCTGTAATTCTTTAAACTGATCACAACTGTCTCAGAGGGAGAGTGGCCCAACATGCAGCAACAATGTCCATGCTATTACTGTCTGAAATAAACATGTACTGGTCAAACATTATCACATCACAAGGTTAAATATCACATCAAAATGCTGATTTTCCCCATTTTCACCTTGCAGAATGTAAATTTTGACTTTGTTATTTGCTGAAACCGAGGGTTAATGGCAGGCTAATATGATTGCTACATCCCTACAGTCAGCTGGGTGTCATTGAGGATTAGATACAAACATGATGTAACCAGAATTGAGAAGGACATTTGTTGGGTTTTTGGGGGGTCTGAGGTGTGTTCAAGTGATGGGAACACAAATGGACAGCTGAGACACATAACTTCACACCTCTCTGCCTCCAGGGTAACCTGTTCATCTCTTGTTCACATTCGATTGTAAGTATGTCAGCTCAAAAGAATTTTCATGTCAAATAAACAACAGACCTGATTGTCAAGGTCTATACAAGAAAACAACAAGGTTACAAGGCCCATTAACTTTTGAACTAATAGCTTTTACATGATGCATTGGTTTGCACTATGGAGAGGTTAAAAGTACCCGTAGCCAACTTGTTTATCAACAAGATTATTCAGGCAGTGAATACAAGACAGTTCTACCTCCACAGAATGTATTATACCTCTGAGAGACAAACAAATCAGTACCTACAGAGCCTAATCGTGGATGAAAAAAAAAACAAGAGGAGTAAATTGTGGATTAACACTGTCAGATGTTCCATTGTGAGTGTATCACACAATAACAGGCACAACTAATAGATATCTTTAAATCCTGATGTGTACATACATATATATATATATATATATATATATATATATATATATATATATATACACACATATTGATATATAGATATATACATATATATATAGATATACAGATATATATATACACACATATAGATATATAGATATATATATACACACATATAGATATGGATATATAATTATTGAGCTAAATTTAGCTTATTGTGCACCAGAGTTTAAAAAAGGGAGAATTTCTTTTTTTTTCTTTCCAAACAATGGAAATATTGATTTAAACACATCTAGTGAATAAAACAACCCATACATTTGTTATTTCTTTTATCCTTGCAGTGAGATAAAGGGAATGACTCTACAATGTTTCAGTATGGTATCTGGTTAGGTGTAAGTAATGCTCTGGTTAGGTGTGTGCTTTTTATAAGGGATATAAATATTGTCCAGGGTATAGAATAAGGGTCCATAAAGCCTTAAACATAAACTTATCTCAGTTTGTTTTTTTCATAAGATGTAAAAATACTTTTGTAGTGATAAGAATTTTAAAAAACCTGCTCTACAGATCCACACAATGATGAATGCAAGCTTTACCCTCCAGCTCCACCACACTTGGCATGTGATTTGTTTGTTTGTTTGTTTTCTGGGCATTTTGTGCCCTTATTGACAACAGAGAGAATGACAGTGGATAGTCTTATGAAAGGGGTGAGAGAGAGAAGGGAAAACACTCTGCAAACTGACCACAGGCTGGATTCGAACTCGAGCTGGCAGAAGTATGTATATGGGACGTGCTTTGCTAACCACTCCACCAAACCAGCACCCCAAGCTACCAGTTTTTGATGTTGTTTATGCAATGTCACTAGGACAACCACAATGTCGTATTGAGACATTTGAAATTCAACATTTTTTATCACAATTTTTTCCCTCTTATGTTACTTTTCAAGAGCAGCCAGCTTGAACACAACAAGCCTCCCGCTGTTGTTTTCTACCATGTTGTCTTCTCTGCCTACTTGGTGCAGCAGGGAGTGTGTTGGTCCTGGATCATCATTCATGTTGCTAACATTAGCAGTGCCATCTCTGTGTCTTTATTGTAGCCTATGTTGTTATTAATCCTAAACATTTATGTTTTGTTACATGTATAACACTCCTGATGGTCCAATAGAGTTTGAAACCATTTGTTAACTGAACACTAGCAAAAACAAAAACATTCTGCTCCTATTACTCATTGCTACTTACAATAAGAAAGTTAAAGATGAAACAACTGGGAGTCATGCAAAATGCAGAGACTGAAATTCTTCAAAAAGTTGATTTGCATTAAATGAATAGAGATATTCATTACTCAATATGAGAAGACTTCAAAGATCCATGTGAGACTTTGATGAGTTGAAAGAAAGTTTTCCCTTTCTATTTCCTCTTGATTTCAAAGTTTTTCAATAGATGTGCAAAGGAAAACGTGACAGACAACTAATTTACAAGTCTATGTATTGGATGGCTGAAGAAAAGTAATCTAGCTTTATTTCATTTTGAGATGCAGAATATGTACAAAGTGGAACTGAGAAACAGTGGTAATGCTCATACAGTTAAATATTTTCAAGTTACTGTTATGATACGACTAGTTTGGGTTCATTTTGTATGTTTTTCCTTGTGTTCTTTGTCTTTGGGACCTCTTTTTTCCCCTTGTCTCTTGTGTTTTAGTTTTATCTTGAAATCCCTCTGTTCCATGCAGTGTTTCCTGCCCTCCCTTCTATGTGCATGATTGTCTCACCTGTTCTTTTTGATTTCCCATTGTATTTAGTCTGTCTTCCTCTTTGTCTTCATTGGGTCACTGGTCTTCCATGTGCGGAACTCTCTATGTAAGTCTCTTGTGTCTCCCAGTGTTTGTAATTAGTGTGTTTTAGCTGTACATTTTGTAGTAATTTTATTTGTACTTTGAGTCAAAGGTGCAATGAGGAGAATATATTACCGGCGACATAAAGCCTCTGCTACCCATGAGCACGCGCAGCGACTGTTGTAATGCTGCATTCCCATAACCTCGGAACTGGGAGTGACATCATCTCCGACTTATCGGCATTCCAGTTGAAGTCGAAAAAAACATGCTGATCTACCAGGCTATTGTTAGCTGCTGTTAGCACGCCCTGTGTTGTTGTTCACAAATTTCACATGAAGAATGTGATTATCACTCTGGCAGCACTTTTGTAAATATAAGTCTAACAATACTATGTATACAGCTGATCTAGAGTGACACACCCCAGTCAGAAGTGCAAATAAATGTATTATTAGAGGAGCTAAATAACTGTTCACACTGGGGGCATCCATCTTCCATTGTCAACTTGGGGGTGGCGAGGTTTTACCAAGTTCCCAGTAGGAGATTCTGACTTCAGGGAACGTTCCAGTTGCAGTTTCGTACCCGGAACCCAGAAATTCCTACTTCTGACTACAACTGAAACACAAAAAGAGATGACCCAAGCATGGATGTATTATATGGACCCAAGCCAAAGCGTGTGTTTGTTGATTCTAATAAAAATGCAGCTCAGACCTTCCTCAGAACTCTGCATTGCTTTACAACTTCTTTTTTCAACAACTTACAGGATGCAAAGTGACGAGGTAATTTATCTCTTTCTAGTTACGTAGCGGTAGTTTTTGATGCGTGACAACAAGCAAGTTTTCGAAAACTTAGTATCGTAGTTTTGTAGCCGGCTATATATCGCTACTTACAGCCCGGTGCTCTAAGACGTGTCCGAATAATATAAATTTGCTCTAGTTTTAACTGTCTTGTTCCCGAGGTTGAGCATCCAGGCCAGTCCAGCCCTGTCCAACCCGACCGTTCTGGGTTGTTCCTTTGCTTGAGAGGTTGGTTTGTGCTTTGGACTTTTTTGTGTAAAGGTTTGATCGCTTTTGGTTTAAAATAAAGATTTTTTTTGTTTGTTCTGCACTTGGGTCCCCAATCTTAAGTTCTTAACCTCTCCTGCCAGATATTTGATTCTATATGACTCTCTCTCATTGTCAGTGTGTTTAAGACATGTTTTCTACATTTTGGTGTTTTTTTTGTTTTGTTTTTCGTTTTTTCCTGACAAAAATGATCTTGGTGTTTCCTAATTTTATGTTAAAAAAGAATTCTTTTTTTTTTTTAACTTCGTCTCTTAAATAACTGCTCACCAACTTTTACATTTAACAGTTGTGCTGTTTCTGACATTGGGCTTTCATCAGCTACCTTATATTTTCCACTCAGCACTAATCAACATAAGCATTTCTACCTTCCACGTTTCACTGTTGTTCATGGAAAAGTTTGCTGCCACCTCATTAATGTATGGAAAAAAGGTAAAGGGAATTCGACAACTCTTGAGCAGCTCCTGAGAAAGTGCAGTGAGGGGAGACCATTAAAGTTTTTACACTGGATGGTTTCTCTCTAGGTCTGCAGAGGACTACAAGCTGTTTTGGAGGAATGATTTACTCTGCTTGTCTCGCACACAAACTGGATTCTAATTTGTCTTCAAATGTGAAGAAATTCTTAGAAGATGTTTCATCACAATATTCCACAAAATTCTGTGAGGAAAGAAAGTGCTTAAACAACTAATTTTGCAGTGAAGATAATTTCTTGAGATTCCATTTGATCACATTTCTATAGGTTTTTTTTAATCTCAGTCAGTGTAGAGCAGCACTATACAGTGTACTTATACTTTCGCTGCCATTTTTTAAGGAGGATGCAGAAAAGTTATTCTAAATCTTACATACTAATATCAACTATAAAACACGGATGTTGCCCCAGCAATGTCGCCCACTGATGAGCTGAGACAAACTGAGGATTGTGTAAGTGTGCAGTTCATAAGAGCACCTGACAAATACATATAATTTAGCACATCAGGTGATCTGCATGCATGATGCCTCATTTACATGTGTCACAACAAATACCCTGAAGCGACAGTGCAAGACAGCATAGACAGAAACAGCAGCAGAAAAATATGTTTTCAAAGCCATAGGGAGCGCCAGTTTTGACATGACAACATTTCACTGTGGGATGTAACAGCTGATTAAAAAAGGTTTATAGATAACTATTAAGAAACAGACAGTACAATAACATGTGCATGTCTGTTTAATAATGTATTTGTGTGTGAAGAGGTTCAACTGATTGATCTCAGTTACTCAGACAATTATATTTCCCAGTTTTACATTTCTCCCAGTAAATGACATTTTCTGAATATCAGCTGTATACTCAAACTCTGTGTTTGTGTTCTGTCTAACTGTTGGGTTTCATAGTGAGGGCAGTCTTTCCTCCTCTGGAAGCCAGCTCTTTTTGTGACGACCTGTCTCTATAGTTAATTTGTGGTCACTGAGCCCAGACCTTGTTAAGTCTTTTCATTAGTGAAGGTCTTTTGCAGTGATCGGGTAACTTGCCAATTAAATTTCTCTATTTAGGACTAAATAGCATTATGATTAGCATTGCTTGTGGGTAGTTTCCATCCAGGATTTAACATAATTTCTTTCTGTTGGTAAGCAACTTTATTTTGTTTCATATTAGGGGTGTTGTGGTCCCGAGTCTGATTTGGTTGTATTAGGTAGCTGCAGAACTCCTGGTGTTCTCCAGGCCAGTTCAGGTGGTTTGAGAAAAGCTTTTGGACCAGCAGTTAAAGGGGATTTTTTTCTGGCTTCAGTTCTCAGCAGCTAAAAGCAATGTGATGGCAGGACTATGGGTCTCTCTTTTACATTCACTTAAAGCCTGTCTACAGCTGCAGATTATGCACCACAGGAGTTTGTTTTCAATACAGGACCAATGCAGATTAGGCTTGTCAGCCCATAATGCCCTTGGAGGGAAAAAAAACCCTTCAGCTTTTGTCACTGTGAACAGTTCAACTTCATAAACAAAGCTGCACTTGTCAATGTCACTCCCTCACTGAACAGTCAAAGTCAAGAAGGGCCTCGGCTCCTGATGTCTGTTTTGTTACCAGCAGCAGCAGAGATGAAAACAGACAGACTTGTATTTCTGAGGGATATTTCCAGATCTTCACCTGCTATTAATTGCAGGAAATGAGTCCTTGACTTTGTGCTAAATTAGCTGGGTAGTATTTTCATGAATAAAGGAAAATGTGATGTTGATTGAGCCTTAAGCCCAAATGCCTCAAGGATAATACAAATGGGGTAAAAGTCAACTTTTGGAACTAAACAATATAAAGTGCTGGTGAGAGTGCCATTTTTAAACCACTTTCAGCTGGGGCAAACAAACAGGAAATCACTACCATCCTGTACACTATCTTATGTTGTTAGTTTTTTAATTAAGAATTCCCCAGATGAGCATTTTACATAATGTCTGTAAAGTATTTCAGCCTGTAATAGACAACTACTCACTAATGAGTGAATCAATGCAATGCCATGATATGATGCTATGCTTAGGAGTTGGAGCTAAATAGCAGACAATTGGACTCGAGTCATAGAGATTCAGACTCGAGGTGACTTGAGCTGCTAATGAGACGACTTGTAACTATAGACTCGGACTCGGGAGGTAAAAACTCGACACTCGACTCGGACTCGGGAGAAAATGTCTCCAGACTCGACCTGACTTGAGACAACATGATTTGGAAAATTGCACGTTCTCAGGCTTTATATGAAGAGCCAGACAGGAGATATGTGCCGCTCTTTCCTTTTAGGTTCACTTTATTGATGCTCCATTCACAGTACACTTGTCCGTCACCTATTATTGTCTCCCACATGACACAGTACTACACACATACGTTCCTACCACACACCCGCTTCTGCTAAAGTGATGATCAGTGGGCAGGGTGCACGGGATGCGGGTTTCAAATTGGCAACCGCTATATCTGCTGTGCCCAAAGTTATTTTCGAAGTTATTTCACGACTTGCGACACTTCAATAAGCGAAAAAGAGGGCACAACATTGAACTTTATCCGCCGCCTGAGGACACATGAGACCAAATAAGTGAAACCTGCAAACATTAGGCAGGTCGGGCTTATGTTCTTGCCATAGGTCAATATGGCACGAACGTTAGCCTGACCTATGTGCTCAATATTAGTAACGAGGGTGTACATGTGTTGTATGTGTGGGAAGATAAGGTTTCTCTATTCAAGATATACATGTGTCACATGTACTTTTTGGGCGGACTGGGGAACAATGGTGAGGGACTCGACCCATCATATCTTGTGACTTGACTTGACTTGACTTGACAAAACCTGTGACTCGACTCGACTCGACTCGACTCGACTCGTCCACAACAGAAAAAACTTGGGACTTGCTTGAGACTCGGATCAAATGACTCGAGACTTGCTTGGGACTCAGATCAGAGGGACTTGGGCAATTATCTGCCAAATAGCTGGCATATCGTCGTCCTTTGACTGGACTGTGGGCTGTATGATGTAATAAATACCCACGCACAAACACAGACAACACCAAGTGGAAGATATCTTTTATACTCATTACATCCTCAATAAAGCAGGCATGATCTATTTGTGGTTTATAAAATTTCAATTGGCTTTCAGAAAACAAGAGAAGTTCAATAAAATACTTCACTCATTTCATTCCTTTCAGATCTTTTGTATTTCCTATTTTTGGTCTCCTTCATGCATTCATGAATCCATATCAAGCTAATGCTCAGCTCAGTTCATCTCATTCAATAAACAAATATGATTCACTGTGAGTGAGCAGGAGGGCGAGCGAGGTGATGATCTCTGCCACCCTGCTGACCACGAGCATTGCTCTAAATAAAGCAACACGCCTCATCTCCTACTTCCTATTTTGCCTCTTTGACCACAAAGCTCTCAAGCAGCTGAATTCTTTATGTGCATCCATATCAACACAGCGCACAAACACATAAACACAGGAATATACATGTTGGGGTCTAGGGGCAATCCTCTGGGGAACGCTGGGGGAGGGCAAGCTCGACTAAAAACAGTGAAGATGGTTTCCGGGTGGAGCGGAACGAGCATTAACAAAGATAGCATCAGCAGACTGAGTCACGAACCCAGAGCGTGGTGAGCATGGCGAGCATGGCGTGCAGCGCTGCAGGCCCCCTGTCACCAGCCAGCTGCTGAGCGGTCTGGACAGCGGCCTCTAGATGTCTGTCGCTCCCTCCCTGCATATGTTTGACGACGAGCTGTGATAGTTTTGGAGAGTTACAGAGAAGCTGCTAATGATTGTCATGATGAACATGTGTTGATTCTTCCATTAGGGGTTTTTCTCTCCTCCAGGTCCCTTTAATGAGGTTAACTCGAGTTCAGTCCAATCAGTCTATGATCTTCACCACAGAATTCAGAATACTCATTAAGTTTTATTTATTTCATTTTTTGGGAAAACAGGAATATTAGGTCAGTACTTGGATTTCTAGAGTGCATGCAATTGAGTTTGGTTTTTGGAAAGAACTAATAACCTTAACAGGTGCGAATTAGTGAAACAAGCCTTTGCAAACTTGGCAGATCATTGGCAAATACAGGCTATATGATAACCTGGCACGACATGGTGACATGAACATTAAACTACCTTTACTTTTTCAAAAATAAGTTTCTTAAAGCTGGGGTTGGCGATTTGATTTAGATACACTTTTTGTAATACTGGTTAAAATGGTCTTTATGACCCGATGGTAATCAACTCATAATGTGTTCTTAAAACAGAGCGAAATATATTCGCTATCTACAGCAGGAGTAAAACAGAGAAAACCCCAACCAATAATCATGCCGGGACACCTGTTTTTAAACCAATCAAATCCCGTTGCCATTCTGCCTGCCTACTGCGCGTGCATTTTCCTGGCGTGCACAGACTCGGTGCATGTAGCAGAGCTCATACGTATCAGAGTCCGCGGGAGAATGCTTACTTTTCAAGTTTTGTCTATGAAAATAAGGGAAGCCCACCGTGAGCCGTCCCACAACCCCAACCAAGCTCCAGTATCCCTCACATTTTAAGACTAAGTTTGTTTCTAAGTTTGTTCTGCTGCTCTAATCTCTCGATAGCTGCCACCCAGGCTACTGCAGTGGACATTCTCGCGAGGCTTTTTCTTCTTCTTCTTCTTGAGACAGAGCTCAGTTTGGAGAGGCAGAGGAATGTTTTTATTATTATATCATCACATGGGAGATTTACGGGAGAATACTAATACAGGAGGACGGCGGGAAAGAGGATAAAATACGGAAAATACGGTAGTTTCATGGCCAAAACTGGAGATTTGACAGCTATGTGGAAAATATCAGAGGAACTACCTATACCCCGATCAACATCGGCTGTGAGTACTAACTAACTTTACATGTTTGTTTGGTGTTTTCTTACCACTGACTGAGACATGACTTGGTGTAGTGTAAAACAAACACCTTGTGCTGAGGGTTTGGACATGGATGTATTATTTTAACTGGATGCCGGACGGAAAAATGGCGCCCGTTCATTTCTATTGAAGTTGCTCACCCAGCGCATACGCCGAAAAAGTTTCTGGCTTCCGGGTTACTTCCGCGTTATTGGGCCCATAGAGCAGGCGCAGTAGAGTCATCTCCCATGATGCTTCACGTCAATGGGAATGAGCGAAGCGCGGTCTTAATGAAGTGGCGCGGCCATGACAAAAATCTACTGCGGATGAAATTTACAGTACGAGAGGCGTACAAACTCAAATAATGAATTTTAGGGCACATGATCCACCTACGATGCGATATAATGACATTATATACGTAATAAGTCTTTATAATAAAAGTTTAGACGAGTGATTTTTATTTCATGGCTTTCTATAGCTGACCGTATTCTAAAATCATGGGATTACACACAACAGAAAAGCTGTCGTGGACCGTAGCAGTTCATCGGACAAATCAATCAGTGTAATTCATTCATTTAATTAATCCCGTATGTGAGAGATGACTGCTTATCAGATCAAGTTTCTACGATGATTCAAAGGTATCTTTTTTCATGGACATATTAATGAGGCACGCTTTCGCTGTAAATGTTATACAGTTCTTAACAATGTATAAATTCCCTGTGCTTCCCATTCATTTTCTCTTTTTATTTTTCTGATAGGCAATCGGATAGTCTTTAGATGAACCATGGATGGAACCTGGGGATGAGACCCAGATTAAAACTGGCTTCTCTAATAATGTTCTGTTCCTTTATAGGTTTTTATCTACTTTGTTAACCCTTGAGGCAAAGTTCAAGTCATCAGAGATCAAATTGGCTCTGTCTGTGTTTTCTTGATAAACAGAGAGCTTCCTCTCTCCTTATGGCAAAAAAATAAAAAAACAGAAAATACAGAAAAAATATTTAAAAACTATATATCTGTGGTTAGGTAGGAAGTTGTGGAAAAGATTTTAAGCAGTAAAAGTAAAAAAAAAAAGATTTATCATTTTTATTAAACTTTTATGAGAAGAATCAAATTGGTACACAGGAGGTTTTTCTTTTAATTTCTTGAATAAACTAATTGCTCGTTCTAATGAATACTGTATGTGGGTCAGAATTATATTTATGTATTTAGTTATGTATTATTAGGCCATATTGTCCTGGTGTCTATTTTCAGTCTGGGATTATAAATGGTTTTGTAGGCTATTGAACCACTGTCACTGTCATGAAACACTTAGAAAATATGTAGACAACAGTGCATGTTAATAAAACTGTCAATGATAGTGATGATTCAGGAATGTCATTCATATTTTATCTGAACAAATCAAAATACTAAATTTGTAATAAAAGTTCTAATGAAATGTACTTTATTCAAACACAGACACAGCATTGGGAGTGAACAGTGTGATGGAACTACTGAACTAAAAGTGAACTCATGTGAACTAAAAAATATGGGCTATGAAATAAACAAATGCAACAAAACAAACAAAAAGTAACCTTAAAAAAATAAAAATAACATGTTCATTGTAAAAGTTGGAGCTTGCATTATGTAGCACAAGTCATTTCATGGACATATTATTAATAACATTAGGAGTAAATTGTCCAAGACCTCTAAGCCACACACACTCACATAAATGGTTAGTTTTGTTTGGTTAGGCGGAGCCCTGAGGAGATGCTACTTTCAAATTCATGCTAGTTTTCCAAAATCACCAACCCCACCTTTAATCAAAAATAGCCATGTCTTTGTTTAAAACAATGAATGGGAGGATGGTTGCAGAGAGTGTGTTATGGCTGGCATAAAATTTTCTCAATAAGACAAATGAGAAATCTGGACAGTGGAGCATCTCGGCACAGACCCTGCCAAACTTTTGCAAAACAGGAAGATTTAGCGATTGCATAAATTAAACATCCATGATCATAACTGCAGGAAATTGGACCTGATGATGTTAAGAATTGGCTCTGATATTTTCAGTCTGATAAATTGAGCCCTGATAAAAAGAAGCACCGACTAAAAAAAAAACCTTCTCCAGTGTGGAGACGGAAGTGGAGGATTTATCATCTAATTTTGGAAATAGAGCCGGGTTCATGGACCAGCTGTTTCAGAGTGCAGCAGGGATTCTCTCGCACAAAGGACTTACTTCTGTTTCACATTTTTAGTGGCGGCTTTTATTTTTAGACCTATAAGGATATATATCAGTCTCAGATTTCAGTCTGCAGCTTTTGAGGCATGTGACAATTTTGACTCAAAATGATAAAAGTCACAGATGAGACTCAATATTTTTAGGGTATATTTTTTTCTCTTCGCAAACGTTGTAAAGAATATGTTCATACAAAAAGTAAAACTAATAATTAATTCTTCAAGTGAACCAAAATGTCAGGCAAATATTTCATATTGTTGTTGATATCTTTGTTGTGTAACATTGTTAAATCCAACTCAACAAACATGGAGTATGCATTTTTGTTGAAACCATTATTTGTTGAAACCACAATCATCAAATAAGAGTTGTTGACTGGGATGTTTTATGATCGCAACTAAAGTGCTGACAGTAACTCTCAAAACACTGAGACAAACATTAAGTCTCTCCTCTGAAATGTAGCAGCGCTTTAGATTTTATGAGTTTTATTGTTCATTTCTTCAGGATTGGAACATCAAATACTCTACTGAATAAGTGTCAGAGTTAGCCAGTGGGCCTTTTGCACAAATCTTCAAACACAAAATCAAGTAGAAGTTATAAGAATTTGACAAGTCCTTTAAAAAAAAATCCTGCATCTAAATCTGGCTTTGGACCACCACCAAAATCTAATAACTTTTAGTTAAGTCATTACCAACATTCCCAGACACTTTTATCAAAATCTGTTGATAACTTTCTGAGTCATGTTACACAAAGACACACAGACAGTGCCAGCAAAAACACGACCTAGAAGTAATTGAATTAAGATATTAAAAGAGCTAAGCTGTAAATCTGATGAGAAAGCTGCAATAAATAAGCATCAGGGGTGATTTAAGAAATGATAAACCTGATTGTGATTCTATTTGCTTTGAATGCTCATTGAGAACAAAGTAGAAACTGGAAGAGGGAGGAGGAAACTTTACAACCAACTCTAATCCACTGAAATAACTTGCAAATTGGACAATCGTAAAATACCATGCCTAGCAGTAGAAAACAGGTTGCATTAACATACAGGGTGTTGTAGTTGAGATGCAACTATTGGATCCCACATAAATGATTGCAATGGTTATTGGTTGCTCTTTCAAATGAAATACCTTTTGTACTGATGGCTTTCAGTCAGATGGCCTACACAAAGACTGTCAACTAAGGGTGCACCGAACATTCGGTGGCCGAATATTTTCAGCCGAATAGTGCAAAAAAAGCCATATTCGGCCTTCGGTGGAGTGAGCTAATAACAAGGCCGAATAGTACCCCCCCTCAGTAAGGGTCAGACACTCTCTTATCCACCCTGCCGAAAAAAACACAGTCACGAGGGATTAAACTCTTGACGAAGCTCCACTGCACTCGGCCGTATAGCTTGGATAAAAAGCTGACGGCTGAGCCCGCAAATAAGTGGAGGACAAAAGACTAAACTACATTTCACAGAACACACAGCCTGGTCTTTGAATTTAAGTTTGCCATCAACAGTGTAGAACCAAAACTACTTTCACACAGCTCTCCTAAGAACAGTTAAAGCCCAGATTAGAGCTGTTTACGTCCGCTCCGTCCGCTCCACTCGGAGCGGAAACTCTTTGGCTCGAGAGAGCTCCGGATGTGACTGAGGGTCAAGCTGCACTCATAGCGCCCTCTGTTGGACGGAACGGTCCACTGCTCCAGGCCTGATGTGTCGCCACACTCAATATTTTACATTCAAATATTTATTTACAATTCCATTACGGATATTTATTCCCATATTTGATCGGTTATTCAAATATTGAATATAAAGTGACAGCTTTAAAGCAGTATTGTTGGTATTATTGGTCTATTGGTTTATATCCATCAGTGTACATTAATATTTTTTAATGCATGTTTTGTTTTGTTTGAAGGCTTAATATGAATGAAAAACTTTGTTGGGCTTCTTTTGAAAAGCAAAGGCTACTGGAATATTAAAAAATGTCATAACATTTAATAAACAATTACTTTCTTTTAAAAACATGTCTAAAAATGTACTCTAAACTATAAATGCACTATCAAAAAATAAAGTGAACTACTTTGCCGCCGCATTGGATATTCGGTTTGGTATTCGGTATTCGGCCCAGCATTTATTTATTATTCGGCTTCGGCTTCGGCCACAAATTTTCATTTCTGTGCATCATTACTGTCAACTCACATTTACCACTGTCTGGAGCTGCAGCACAAGCTTTTTAATGTCACACATTTGCACAACAAAACAATATCACACTATAAGAAAACTGAAAAAACACAGATATTAATGTAGACTGTATATTTAGGCACTATAGACCCGAGTCCTGGACATTTTTTACATCACTGTCATGATTTTTGTAGTTATGTTTTATTTGTATTATCTAGTTTTGATGTCTTGTCTTGTGTCTCCTGTGTTCCTGCTTTTGGTCTTTGTTAAGTTACCAGTTTGTTCACGTTTCATGTCTTGTCTTTGCATTTCCTGTTTCCTGTTTTACTTTAAAATCCCTGTGTTCCTTGTGGTGTTTTCCTGCCCTCCCTTATGTGTGCCTTGGATTTTGATTCCTTCCACCTGTGTGATAGTCTCACTTGTCTGATTACCTTTCCGTGCATTTAGTCTCGGTGTTCCTCTTTGACCTTGTGGGTACATTTCTTCTCCTTCTCCTCACAGTCACCATCACAGCCTCTGTGTAAGTTTCGAGTTTCCTTAATTTGTCTGCTTTTGGTTGCCTTCCCAAAGACTTCAATTTGTAGTTTGTTTGCCTGGTTTCATTTGTTACTTTGTTAGAGATTTTTTGTTAGCACTTTTGGACTTTTTATTTATTTTTTTTTAAGTTATTTTTTTGGGCTTTTATGGCCTTTATTTGATAGGACAGCTGAGAGAGACAGGAAAGCGGGTGAAGAGAGGGGAGACGACATGCAGCAAAGGGCTGTGGCCGGGATTCGAACCAGCAGCCGCTGCTGGGGGTTGGCAGCCCCCGTACATGGGGCGGACGCTCTACCAACTGAGCTAATGTCCGCCCCCACTTTTGGACTTTTGATCCCTGTTTTGGTAGTTAAGATAAATCATTTTTGTTAATCTGCATTTGGGTGTCCCTCTCTTTTGTTTTGTGTCTGTTTTACTCCAGTCATGAACCCTGACAATCACTGAATATTTCACAGTCTTTGTTAAACTTTAGATAACTCCTTCTCAGGCTACTGTTGCTAATCTGCTTTGGTTAGACTTACTAAACCCAGAGCCAAGTCTCTTCAGTGAGTTGTTATGAATTTCTGACATTTGTTTTGTAACTTTAACAAGGTTATAATGTGCTTGGGCCATCCGCGGGAGAGACACAAGGTACCTACACAATACAAAAGTATTTTCATCCTCTTTCCTGGACTGAAGGTTAAATGAGTAAACTGTATTTGGATTTGACTCTGTAAGTAACCATACTGACGATTCAACCTAATGACAATCATAACAAGTAGGAAGTATTAACATATGTTTTAAGGTAACAGGAAATATTTGTGTGAGTATTTGTAACGTGATGTTCTGGCAGTTATATACTACCTGGCCCCCCAAAAAATTGCCACCAAATAATGTCACACACTCTAATATTTCTTGTACTTGTACTTTAATTACAGCACACATTTGCTGTGGCAGTGTTTTGATAAGCTTCGGCAATTTTCTTTAAAAGATTTTGCATTGATGATGGGAGAGTCTGACCACTAATCGTTCTCCAGCACATCCCAAAGATTCTCAGTGGAGTTAAGGGGTTTACTCCGTGGTGGCCAATCTATGTGAGAAAATGTCTAATGCTGCCTGAACCCCTCTTTCAAAATGTGTGTCCTTCTGTAGTCAGTCAGTCATAATACTGATGAACCTTGACCTGACCAGTTGCAGCAACCCCATATCACAGCACTGTCCCCACAGCTGTTCAGTCTCAGTCCCTTGAGTTCCCTTCTCATTGTGCGTGTGGAAATGCTCTTACTTTCACAATTAAACAACCCCTAAGCTCTACTGGTGTTTTTCTTCAATCTGATTTGGCCAAACATTTAAAGAGGACATATCATGCTTGTTTCTCCTTTTCACTATGCCAGACTAGGATGCCTGTCAGGCATTTCTGCCCCCAGTACAAGTCATTTAGTTCCTTCATTGCCCCACAATAGCGTTCTCAATATCCTCATTTTAGGCCATTAACAAGGTCTTGTTGAAACGCTTCATCTCAAGGAATGACCTAAAGTTACCTTGCAATGTCACAGCCCTTTGTCCTCTGATTGGTCAGTTCTATCGGGGGCTGAGCAGCCTGTCCTTCTTCTTCTGCTGTATTTTCCAGCAGGCTCAAAGCAGCGACCGCGTATTGAGTCCCCCTACAGGCCAGAGCTGGTAATGAGGGAGAGTTAGCGAGGGAGCTTTATACCCCTGCTGCTGGATGTGTTCCTCGGTGAGGGTTTGGGGCTAACGGACATCACAGAGGAGGAAGTGTTTTATCAGATTACTCCAATAAAAAGAAAGGTACCTCGTGATGTCATGACGTTTGAAATCTCGCGGACATCTCGCAATGACCTATTTTCAGAGGCATCAAATCTCGTTCTAGGATATCAGAAAAAATACAATATCTCATTTTTTGAAAATTAAGGGGGTGTAAGGTCTTGTTTTCAAATGTATTATATTATATATAAGTATTAAATCATGCATCAGCATGATATGTCCTCTTTAAGTGATCGCCAATTATAACCATTCAGGATTTTTTCTGACCACATTTATTTCTCAAAGATGATGGTTCCCCAGTATCCTTCTATCTTTAAATGATCAGTTGGACAGTTCTCAACCTAATTTTAGTAGTTTATGCAATCTTCTTCATGTTTTCTTTGCTTGATGCATGCCAATGATTAACCCCTCATAAACAGACTAACTACTTTGTCACAACCTCAGGATGTGTCTTTCAACATAGTTGTTTAAGAAATGAGAAGCTACTAATTGCATCAGCTGGGGTTAAATAACTCCTTACCAGCTGAAAGATAGTCAAGCATGCAGTACTGGGAAAGTGTTGCTTCTGAAAAGCTCGTTGTAACAGATAAAGTCAAAATGTTAAAATTTACAAGTAAAGCAGATTTCTGTGAAGTTACATGTCGTATGGATAAGTGACAGAAAAGAAACACCTTTAAAATGTCCACATTCCAAAAGCGACTGAAAGGACTTCAGGTTTAAAGATTCTTATTTCTTTATTTTCTTATTTCTAGGCTTATCTTTACAAGTGTTTAAAAATATTTGCTATTTTACCCCTACAAATGAGGGAAGATAACATTTTAGAAAGACTCAAGCTTTTGTCCCTTCACAAAATTCTTTTTGTTTATACCAAAATGCTCAAACACAGGGAGCTAAATCCCTTCACAGGCTTTATTCTCTCAAGGTCCACATTCATCACTCTCAGAGTGAAGTGCCATATTGTGAAAGTCTTAGCACACCAAGGACACTAAGTGTGAGCGACAGACTCATCTCTTTGTGAATTAAAGTTGCTCAGAACAAGTTTAAAGTAGTTCTGTTGTTTTCATCCTTACTCCTTAATAAAAGAACTCTGAAGTGTTTTTAAAGTGTCACATCCCATGGTTAAGTTACACTTTTGTTTCTACCTCATGTGTCCTGCTTTGTCATTCACATTTTATTTCGAAAGCACTCACTCTTGTCTCTCTTTTTTGTTCCCTGCCCTCCTCTCTCTCCCTGATTGTTTGTTCCCTGCACCTGTGTTCCCTCCTTTGTCACCTGCGTCTGACCTCATGTATATATTTATACCCCAGTTCCACTTTGGTTCTCTGCCAGATTGTCTTTGTGCCTTGTGTCTTCACTTTCCAGCCTTCTTCATTGTGTCTCTTCGTGTATCTGATCTTGCTTAAGTTGATTTTTGACCTCTCTTTTTGCCTGCAGAATCTGATATGGATTGATATTTTTGTGCACTGACCCCCTGACTGATTAAAGGCTTTTGAGATCTCTGACTTGCCAAGTTGGTCTTTTGGGTCTTTTCTGGTTCAGCTTTGTGACATAAAGTGATTTCAGGACTTTATATTTATAAAGGAATCTGTGTGGTTGTTTCACGTTTTTTCTAACTGCTAGGAATATAAAAAAAAAAATTACAGGCAGATCAGAATGAGACAAGGTTTTCTTTTTGTTGTTTTCCATCAGAGTGTACAAATATTCCTGAATTTTGGTTAAATCATGGCGCTTAAAAAACAAAAAATGTAGCTTTAAAAACAAACTTAAAGTCCTTCTCCCCATCTGAAGTGGATTTCATGGATTTGTTGTGGGTTTTTTAGTTGATCTGCAGTTGAAATTAAACTCAGAAATTCTAAATTCTCCCTGCACTGGGGACAAACACAAACACGGGGGAAGACTTCAGGAGTAATCCTGGACTGTTTGTGAGAGTAGAGATGTCATGAACTCATCACTGTGTCCTTGTTTGCTCTTAAATCCACTTATCATTGTCCTGATGGAGTGAAGATGGCTTTCCCTCAGCACTCTGCCAAGTCTAACTAAATGAAGATCAGCTCTAAAACTTTGTTTGTCAAGATCAAGACAAGTTTGTTAACATCCCTTATTCGATTTAGAACTAAAAGGTTCTTCACCTCACTCAGTGCAATGTGTTCAGTTTTCTAAGAAACACTTTTCTTGTCCTCTTTTCCTCTCGCCATGTTCTGATGTTTTGTGTGCATCACTTCCAATCGTCCTGCTGCTCAGATTCACTACACAAAATGAATAAATCTGCATTGCCTTGACTTTACCCTTACCATGATTTGTGATGTGACAGAGAAGAAATGTTTTTATTTTTGTTCATTTTTATTGTCTAAAAATGTCCAAATGTATCATGGAAAAAACACACTAATGCTATGGGCCATAGGAAAACCAACCTATAAAAGAAGTATTGTTCACTTTTTAAAATGTGCCTTACCTAAATGTTTGTGTATAAAATCTGTAACTGTATGCACTGATAAACAACCTCCCTTCATTTGTACTTGAACATGCTAACTTCTTCATAGCTTGAGCTTTACAAAAACTAAATTTAATATTGTAAACAGATCAGAGAGTAAAAAATGTGGCCCTAGGACAAGCTGACCTGCTGCTAATAGAAACAGAGGAATTGATCGTATCCTGATGGCTGTGTGTCAGCACATCACTTACTGACTAAATGGAGCATAAACTGAAGGTTACAGCCGCTCAGTCTTCATCTACACATTCTCCGGTCACCATTTGGGTTTATGAAGAATGTAGAGCACACTTTTATTCAGATTGAACGCTTTAAAACAACCTCCACAACACTCTCAAGGACAGGAAGTGTTTTGATCTTCACTGCCAACATTCAAAGCATGCAAAGTGTCAACGCTGAACTGATCTGATGAGGATACAAATGTACCTTAGGTTTAACAATATTCAAACCTACAAGAGTGCCAACTCTTATTTCCATCCAGAAAAATGTGCAGCTGCTCACATAAGTAGGTTTCAGAAATTCAGTTTTTTGTCTGGCTTGCTTTTTTTTATCCACTAATGTGCCTAAGACCACAAATAACCCCGAAAGGACAATGTATGAAATACAGTTTTATTTCACAGATGCATTTCCACAGCATCAGAAATTATGAACTATATATTCAATTATATCATCAAAATCAACACGTACAATTATACAAAGTGAAAAACCTTAAAAAATAATAATTTTTCCTGTGAAAAATGATGTTATCCAATACATTCTGTCTGGGTACTTAGGTGATTCTTTAAATTCCTTTAATGCTCATAAACAAAACATTAAACAGCCTTTTCTACTGTGCATGAAGGTGGCATTAACCTCAGATCAAGTCTTGCAAGAGCAAGACGTAAATCTAATAACAAAAGTGTGTAGAAACCCAATAAACCTCAAAGATCAGATGAAACAATTCACAAAATGGGTGGTTTAGAAGCATTTAGAACAGGAATCACCAACCTGTAGATTTTGATCTACTTGTAGATCTTTTAGAAAATTTGAGTAGATCTTCAAGACTAGATGCTTCATCCTTTATCTGACACACTGGCAGACCTTTTTGCTTATCCATGACAAATCTGGTGAATCCAGCTGCTCTGCAAGGTAAACTAAGTCTGACTGGTTTCTCTCCACCTCATTAGTTATTAGTATTAGATATTAAGACAAACTAAATTCTGTTTCATGCTAACATTGTTCCAGTCCTTAGTGACGAGATTTGTTTTGTATGAAGCTGCATTGTAAAGTGCTAATGTGATTTTAAATCCACAGAATTTTTATTTTTAATTTCTGCCCTTTATCACATTTAAGGTTGAAGATTGAATTTTTGATTGTGAAGTGAGATGAGCATCATTAAAATTGTAAGTTTTGTTGATGTTTCTTAGTGAATTTAGGTGAATAGATCATGCCATCTCGATTAGCATAATGGGTGATCTTAAGCTGAAAAAGTTTGGTGACCACTGATTTAGAAAGTAATATGTTACATTAAAACCGTCAGCAGATTTATGCACAGCAACACAGTGAAAGCTGTCATCTGATGCCAAAGCTTGTCGCTATCATAAACCAGAAAAGCATTCGGAGAGCGCAGACCTCCGCCAAGCAGCACAGTTCCCAGACTGTGATCCGTATCAACACCAAAATTGAATCACTTCTTCCTTTTCCCATGCTGAACATTTCCTGAAAATGTTGTCAAAATCCATCCATAGCTTTTTGAGTTATTTTGTCCACAGACAGACAGACAGACAGATAAACTCTCCCGAAAACATAACCTCCTTGGTGGAGGTAATGAACCTCAGTGTATCTTAAGGTGAACACACAGCAGGAACAAACAGAGGAACAAACGGTTGCTGCTGTTGTTAATGGTCAGTTAAAGGCTCCGTGAGGCAGAGCAGACTGACAGTAACTGAGAGCAGCATGATGTCGGATAGCGTGAGTCTGGGCTGCTCTGATGCTCCGCGCTCCGGTGTGACCGCTGTGATTGACTTGGCGGCTGACAGTGCTGTCAGCAGCCCAGCAGGAGGGACGCTGCTGCTATGCTGGGATATATAACTGAAGAGAGGCTGGAGGCTTTAGCTTAACATCTTACACAGACAGAGCAAGAACTTAATGTTTTAACAACACTTCATTTCATTGCATTAAATCACTTTGCTGTTTTCATTAATTTTACTACTTCTTGGCCACAGTTTAACAAAAAAGGTTATGCTTTGGTCTGAAGCTTCATCTCTTTCCCCAAATATTCAAACTCTTCTGAAGCCACTCCTGTGCACTAGTCACATGACTGAAAGTTATTAATAACTGTGTCCAAATTCGAGGTCTGCATCCCTTAGAGACTAGAAGCTCTCAGTCAGATGAACAACATGGTGGCGTAGAGGACAAAAATAACTCATGAACTTAACTGTCACCACTGAACACTACATGGAGCTGTGGCACCAGCTTTTTAATTTTCCACTTCTTCAAGGCAACTAACTTTTGCATCTTTGGCAACCACAGATAAACAGAGAAACTGATTGTTTTTCAAAGTTTTGATCACTTTGGACCCTTTAACAGCAGGTACACTACTGCCTACAAAACTAAAACAACAGCATCATTTCATTTAGGTACATATTGTGTGGATCTTTCCATGGACTCCACCACTGGATAAAAAAAAAAAATCAAACAACTTTGATTTATTTTTAATGTGTTCAGTGAAAAGTGGAGGCAAAAAATCGTGTTTATAACAAAACTATATGTAGGGGTCAAAAGATAACATTAGCTTATTTCCATTTTTAATGGTAGAATCATGTTAGCTACAGTACAGGCCAAAAGTTTGGACACACCTTCTTATTCGATGTGTTTTCTTCATTTTTGTCACTATTTACATTGTAGATTCTCACTGAAGGTATCCAAACTATGAATGAACATGTGTGGAATTACATACTTAACAAAAAATTGTGAAATAAATGAAAACATGTCTGATATTCTAGTTTCTTCAAAGTAGCCACCCTTTGCTCTGATTACTGCTTTGCAGACTCTTGACATTCTCTTTATGAGCTTCAAGAGTTAGTCACCTGAAATGGTTTTCACTTCTCAGGTGTGCCTTTCCAGGGTTAATTAATGGAATTTTGTGCCTTTTTAATGGGGTTGGGACCATCATTTGTGTAGTTCAGAAGTCAGGCTGATGCACAGCCGACAGCCCTATTAGACAACTGTTAGAATTAATATTATGGCAAGAACCAATCCGCTAAGTTAAGAGAAACAAGTGGCCATCATTAGTTCAGTGAGAATCTACAATGTAATTAGTGATAAAAATAAAGAAAACGCATTGAATGAGAAGGTGTGTCCAAACTTTTGGCCTGTACTGTATAGTTGTCACATTTAAAAAAGTTTTATGGGGCAAAATATCAGATAAAAGGCATTCACAATTATTAATGAGTTAGTAGAATTAGAAGAAATCTGCTCAGCACCACTGTCTACTGAAACCTACTGCAACTTTCTCTATAAGGCTTCGTCCTTATGTAGGTGAGTATTTAAAAAAAAATGTTTTCCTCCTCCATTTAAAAATAATTACATAAAAACGTGATATGATGACGCAAAAACTCTTTAATGCACTGTTAAACATTGTTACCTTGTGACATTGTATGTGATATCCATTTTTTCTTTTCTATTTTAATACAAGCCCCCCCCCCCCCAAAAAAGTAAAGCAAATAAAAAAAAATTTCACATCTATCTCAACTCTGACTGGTGTTACGGTTTAAGTTGTGACCTAGCACTATATAGTGAATTATATTTGTTTATATTTTAGTTTGAACTATTTCTCTCATAAACTTGTTAAAATCCTGTCATTACAAATTTTCTGAGGTTGGGGTTGTTGCTTTCAATATCTGTTGCAACCATAGTATCCACAGACACATCCTTATGCACCAATTAACACAGTAATTGGTGAAACAACAACACTGGATCTTGGCCAAAATGTTGGCAGCATTTGTGCAGTTGGAGTTTTTATAGCAGCATTGTGGTGAGCGAGGGACAGAAAGTATGCATTGGAATGTAAATAGTCCAGTCAGAAACACTTAAACAGTTTAGCAACGTCCGCTGCTGCACATGTAAACAACAGTGCTAATGCTGCATAATGTGACACCACCCTGAGGTAGAGGTTGGTGCAGTGTGACGTTTTGGGTCCACAATGCTGTTTCGGTCGCTGTCCAAACAGACACCCTAAACAGGAGTTTTAAAATCTTTGCTTAATCAATCAATCAACATTATTTATAGACCACTTTAAATACAGAGTTTGAGCCAAAGTGCTGAGGCAGGAGTTTTCCAAAATGCATACATTAAAGCTATGGTCTACGATTTGGAAGCTTTGTACATATTAATAACACCGTTTATAAGCCTGTTATGGTCCTATGGTCCTATCTACACAGTATAAAGACCAAAAAGAACGAAAAAAATCCATTCAGTATATCCGCTGAAAAGCTGCATACTAGCTGACCAATCAAACCTAAGAACCTGCGACTATTAATTGGTCCGTGAGTTGGTCTGTGAGTCCATCCAATCCTCGTCTCCCTCGCTACGCAGCGTCATGCCCATGGTCCCGCCTCCTCCCCTCTCCCTCCGGTGAGCAGCTAGCAGCATTAGCTACTGAACTATCATGGAGCCGGAAAAGCCTAGCGCCGAGACCGAAGCCGCCTCCCTCTCCCACGGGGCCCAACGGAGCTCTGCCCGCGGGTTGAGGCCTGTTAGCGGGCTAACGGCTAACGGCTAACGAATAGCCTCAGCCGGCCGTCAGACCTTCAGCATCGGCCGTTTCGCCCCTGGTTGATCAGGTAATGGCTTTGTTTACTACAGTGTGAGATGTCTGCTGAATAACTCTGGTTAGACTGTGCCTGTCTTGGCAGATGACTTGTAGCGGAGCGGGTGAGCCTGTTAGCCGCTAATCGTTGGCACTGTAAGCTGAGCTGGGGAGGACAGGCTGAGAAAGATAAATCCTCCCCCCCGCTCCGCTCCGCTCTCGCGTCGCCAGACCCGCATTGCCGCCGGTCCAATTGAAATGGCTACTGCTGTGTGTTACAAGGGGGATGTCTGTCGTGTTTGATACTTTCAGTTGAGCTGAGCTGTTTTTGATTGAGTTTGCTGCTGATATATTGTGCTAGTCGCTCGTAGCTCAGTCCGAGGGGGCTTTATGAGGCGACACGAGCTGGGGGCGGGATCTTGGAACACGGGAGGGGGAGAGGTGAGGGAAGGGGGGGCAGGCTGCGGTTTCAAATCGTAGACCACAGCTTTAACTGGTGTCTGCAGGTATATATAGTGAATTATATTTTTTTATATTTTAGTTTGAACTATTTATCTCATAAACTTGTTAAAATCCTATCATTACAAATTTCCTGAGGTTGGGGTTGTTGCTTTCAATATCTGTTGCAACCATAGTATCCACAGACACATCCTTATTCACCAATTAACACAGTAATTGGTGAAACAACAACACTGGATCTTGGCCAAAATGTTGGCAGCATTTGTGCAGTTGGAGTTTTTATAGCAGCATGGTGAGCGAGGGACAGAAAGTATGCATTGGAATGTAAATAGTCCAGTCAGAAACACTTAAACAGTTTAGCAACGTCCACTGCCGCACATGTAAACAACAGTGCTAATGCTGCATAATGTGACACCACCCTGAGGTAGAGGTTGGTGCAGTGTGACGTTTTGGGTCCACAATGCTGTTTTGGTTGCTGTCCAAACAGACACCCTAAACAGGAGTTTTAAAATCTTTGCTTAATCAATCAATCAACATTATTTATAGACCACTTTAAATACAGAGTTTGAGCCAAAGTGCTGAGGCAGGAGTTTTCCAAAATGCATATATTAAGTGACCCCAAAACTGTTTGTATGAGTAAAAAGACCAAACACATAAAAGCTGTTTTCTAAACTACCCAGTCCCACCTATGTATTGACATAGCCTGAGTGTCTGACAGCACTGATTAGGTATTTGCTCCTCTCTTGGTTTTCTCTCTGAGATGGTGCTCTGTCAAAGTAAAATCTGAGTTTGTCCACCAGATAGATAGAAATAGAAAGAAAGACAGTACACAATGATGGCAGTGAGTATAGACTTCGCCAAATTGTGCTGCAAGGGGAAGAGTTTAATCTGCTGCTCCTTCTGCCCAATGGAAAACCATTTAATCAGAGTGTGACATGACGTAAAGGCTATCAATATCCGTCCCATTGAAAGACTTCATTTAGATATTGCTGATACAGTTCGTTCAACTTTTTTTCCAACAGCTTAGAAATATCCTCCTGGTACATCCTATGTAGCCAAACATCTGCTGAACTACACCATGAAATGTTTTTAACTGATTTATGCTAATGTTAAAAGTGAAATGTCAGGTTACGTCAGGTTAAGTTACTCTGAGTTAAGGTATGATAGAAGCTCGGAAAAGGAGAAGGTGGTGGTGCAAATACAAATCCTCCGTGAATCACTGCCTTATATTCAATCAGTTTTAGTAGTTCCTCAGAGGATGCTCAATTTGAATTGAGACAAAGCTAATGTCGTAACTGTCCATGCTCTTCAGAGTGTTTATTGAGCATCCTTGACTGTGAATAAAATAATCCAGCCTTGTGATCTCATTAAATTATCTTGAATGTGGACAAAGAAGAACCCTCAGCTCAGAGGATGGATGTATCACCTTGATTTCTATGATAGTCTGTGAGACTGCTGATGTTTGCAATAATCAGATCTTTGCTGCAGAAAATTCACTGGCGTACAAAGATGAGAGTAAGCAGCTTAAGGTAATGATGATCTGTAAACATTTCCTCCTTCATTCCTCTCACCTGCTGTCAAATCTTCATGCTCATCATACATTTTGTTTCAGATACACCTTTGAATAAAGTGTCATCATGGATTTAATCCTGGTGATAATGTTGTAGAGGTCTTTGACTTAGAAGAAGTTTCATCAGAATTGTTTTTCTCATTAACCTCATGATTAATTTGCATCCTAACTCTTCATTTTTCCTCTTTGACCTTTGTGTGGCCCTCTTCTGGCTCTTATTCTGTGCCTGAATAGAGATTATATTAATCCTGAAGGTGAAATGAACCTTGCAGTGTTGAATTACTGGTGAGCCTCAGCTGAATAGCAGCCCACCCCCTCTCTACCACTCCTCAGGGTCCTCTGGGGGTTTTAAATTACCCACAAACACATTTGCTTTTATCTCCTAAATTTGTCTTAATTGTGTTTACTGTATTTCCTCGGCTGGTGTTTGCTTTACCTTCAGAGTGCCCCACATACATCCACATCACACACAGAAATATGCTGATCAGAGTCACGACTGAATTTTAAATATGCCTAAATATATTTGTGCAAAACATTTGGAAAAACATGTTATTAAATATGGGATTTCATATTCTATACATCAAGGGTGATATCAAAATAAATTGAGATGAGTTTAAATGTCCTTTTTTGTTTTAAAGGGTCAGTTTGAGCAACAATGGCATGTATAATACAATCTGTACTTTTATTTAAAGCTATAAATTTAAATCAATTTCACTGGTAAAGTTATTTTAAGTAACAAAAAGCAGTACCACACATCTGTTGTTTTCAGGCATTTGAAGTAAGATCTGCCAAGTTAAGCTGGGGTTTTATTTCTTTCAGCAATTTTCACACTTTTAGATGAAAAGCTGCAATGATTAAAGCTTTCCATCAACAACTCGAGTAACTTTTCCAAAATTTAAATTTTGACATTGATGCCAAGTTTAATGGCAGAATATGCCATGCTCAAACAAGTCATAAAACTGCAGCTACAGGTACATCTCAAAAAATTAGAATATCATAAAAAGTTCAATATTTGTGAGTGAAACATTTCAAACATTTACTGCTTGAAATTTTGGTAATTCTGAAATGAGTGATAAAAAATATTGAACTTTTTTTTATGATATTCTAATTTTTTTGAGATGTACCTGTATACTGGTTTGATGCTTGAAACCCTAATAGATAAGAAACAGGATCACATACAGATTGGTCACATGTTGGAACTGATTCCATCCCCCAAAAGCCCTTCAGGTAAATAAAAACATCATAATTGAGACTAAATGACAAAGTCACACTAATCATAAAAGACATTGTATACTGATTGTTTATCCAAACTGAACATAACTAACTTAACTTAAAGTCTTTTCAGATTGAAATGCTGGCATGTAAACTAGTGCAGTGAAGCCATCATGTATCTCGTACCTGTGGCCTGCTGTCACAGCTACATGGGCTTATTAGTAGGCAACTGGGGTCCTGATCCTTAATGGATGTCAGTGAATGAAATTCAAGGTTGAAAAGTACATTACATTCATGTTGCTTTAAATATTTACCTTTTAATATACTTTTTAATATTTCTGACCCTTTATTTTTATTTTAATTATATGCTGATTGTTTATGCACCAATTTGCCAAGTCAGATTCCTTGTTGTGCAAATGTGCCTGGGAATAAATAAACTCTGACATCTTACATGTAGGGCGGCACGGTGGCGCAGCTGGTAGAGCGCGTGCCTCACAGCAAGAAGGTTCCCGGTTCGATTCCGGGTCGGGAGGGCCTTTCTGTGTGAAGTTTGCATGTTCTTCCCGTGCATGCGTGGGTTCTCTCCGGGTACTCCGGCTTCCTCCCACAGACCAAAAACATGCTCCTTAGGTTAATTGGTGACTCTAAATTGTCCTTAGGTATGAGTGTGAGTGTGAATGGTTGTCTGTCTCTCTATGTGGCCCTGCGATCGACTGGCGACCGATTCAGGGTGTACCCCGCCTCTCGCCCGATGATAGCTGGGATAGGCTCCAGCCCCCCCGCAACCCCGAAAGGGATAGCCGGGTATAGAAAATGAATGAATGAATGAATGAATCTTACATGTATGCATTTTTTGTATTAGGGAAAACTGCTTACTCTGTTAGGATATCTCATTAATTTCATCATTTGTAAGTGTATAATACAGCGTTGTATATCTAGTTGATTCTTCACTCAACACTTCTTGCTATTTAAAAGTTAAATACACATGTACTAAAAAAATCAGCTTTTGGTAAAAATTTAATTATTTAATGAAATACAACTACATTTTGCTTAAGTGCATTTAAGTACATTTACAAACATTTGAATAAATCAATTGAATTGTGCATTTTATGTTGAGGACATCATTTTGTAAACACTCTGTGAAACCGTTTGTGAATGATAATTTCAGTAGATCATCAGTTTCTGAAATAATCAGACCGGAACATTTGGAATAAAAAAAGATGACACATTCAAAGTCGCTTAAAACATCTTGCTTCCTCACTCTGATGCTCCTTTTGAACTTCAGCTGGTTATTGTTCCCATGACTACAGCCCAAATACACTGAGTTACTGCCATGTTATTGATGGAATTATTAGCCCTATTATTAAACAAGCAGTATACAGTTGTGTATCCCTCACCAATTTACCATAAGTCAGTGAATAGTAATAATACAGCCCCATAAGAAGTTTATTATCTTTTCCAGTAATGACTTCAGTATGTCATCATTAGGACTGATTATATCATAATGAAGGGATCAGGAGTAGGTTAAGAGAAAATTAAGTGAAGGACTTTCAATAATAGACTCATAAAATATGCATGTCTTACATGTCAATCATCACTTATGACCCATTGGAAATGTGAGGGGTCTTTAGATATGGCTTCCCCTCTGGATTTGAATAATTTGCTGTTGTTGTTCTGGGACTTTCAGGGTGTTTAACAGGAGGGCAGTGGGTGTGTGGTCTGCAGCCAATAAGAGCTTGAAGACGGAAGACAAGCACTCTATAAAAACACAGCCCTGAGGTGACTGATTGTACAAATGCATCCATGAGGAAGCTGATGATGTCACTGAGCTGTGGAGGCAGGGCTACATTTGAATCGTCAGTTCCTAACATCAGACATGTTTCTCTCGCTCTGCCTCTGAGGTGTTAATCAATCATGTCTTTGACTGACAGAGACATGGCAACACTCTGATCCACTGCCTGTATATATCCTGTTTGATGCTGCAAGGTATTACTGTCACTGAGTAATGTGGATTATATTTATCATCACGGTGTTAACATGTGTGTTTAAAGTCCTCCAGCAGGCTGGATATAATCTGACGGGCTGACTGTCGCTCTTTTCATGTTCAGGAGGAGTCAAACAACCCGGGAGACGTAATGGGTGCAGAGTCATATGTCAGAAACTATGTTGGAATTCTCAATATGGACTGTGTCTTGCAAATACAATCAAACCAATCAAATTATTTTAACAATAACAAGAATTGTTGTATCTGTATTGTAATCTATAATCTGTATTTCCATAGTCCCTTAGACAAACTGCATTAAAAGCTGTTGGCTATTTTTTTGCCTCTGCACTGGTGAAAACTGAGGCTCGAGGCATTATTTTATTACAGTAGGTTAAAGGCAGGCTTGGTAATCAGATTTAGATACACTTTTTGTCATACTGGTTAAAATGTTTATGTCTGGATGGCAATCAATGCATGATGTGTTCATAAAAGACAGAAGAAAATAGCAGGTGTAAATCAAGGAAAACACCAACCAATCACAGCAATCCAGACCAAAATTATTGAACCAATCAAATCACGTACTGCCCACCTTCTGTTCATACATTTTACCAGCGTGCACTGACCCTGATTCAATGTGCATAGCCAAAGAGGGATCTAAGTAAAAGTAAAAGTAAAGTAAAAACAAAAAAGAATCTGGACAAAGTCTGGACAAAAACGAGAGTCAACATCGGGTTTTGAGCACTAACTAACTTGGCATGTTTGTCATTTTAATTTTACTATGATAATATTTTGTTGTTTTCTTACCACTGAGTAAGACATAACTTGGCATAGTGCAAGCTAAAAACAATGTGCTAAGAACCGGTTTGAGTCTGTGGTTTTATACAAGACATATGGTCACGAATCAGCAGCGCTCGTGCATGTGTGCAGGGGTGTCATTTTTGAGGGGCTAAACAGAGTCCTGAGGAGATGCTACATTCAAATTCATGGTAGTTTTCTGTGATTACTAACTAACTTTAAAGGCCTTTGCCCATAGGTAGCATATTTTGCACTTACAGCGCAGATTTTTCTTATTTAAAAACAGTGTAGTACTGTGTACAACTTAGTTGAAAATAATTCAACTAATAAAGACAAAATGGAAAGATTGTGGGGGGGAAGGGTCAATGTCATAACCATGCCTTGCTTGTTCACTTTATATGTCAAACTTTGTGCAAATTCTCTTTCTGACTTGATGACAAGATAATTAAACTGGGAAGTATAAGGCAGTAATTGCCTATGTTTTCATCAAGCTTAGTATTTACTATGTATTGTTAATATTGTTGACTATTCAGGAATGAAATACGTGAGAGCAAGATGAACTTCATTGACTTCCATTACAAAATCTTAATGTAATTTTGATGTATACTGCAAAGAATCTGCGGTCTGTCTGAAGAATAATAGAACAAGATTGTTATTTGAAGGAGCTGAGCCCTCTCAGCTTTAATTGTTGTCAGTGATAAAATTAAGATAGGTCTCTGGGGGCAGACTATAAAGCATATCTAAACTATAGTAGCAATGCTGCTGCAGTCAGTAAATGTTGTGTTTGATTGACAGCTGAGCTTGAGGGCCTGTGGAGTCATAAAGCAAACAGACAGACAGACAGACGGCTTTTTGTTAACAGTGATGATGAGGAGTGAGCATCATTCAGAAAGACCTTTAGTGACATTTGCAGGTCAGGCTTTGAGTGACTGTTCAATGTTTGACAGCTAGGTTGATATAAATACAACATCTACAGACAGAGTTTAAGAATACAAAAGATACGGGTCCATAATAAGAGCATTAGCTCAGTGACAGATCATACGTGACTGATTCACACTGACATTGTTGTAGCTGTAGCTAAAGCTTTATTATGAATTGTTTTTTGGTTTACAATGTCAACACAAATTCTGTATGCTGACATGGACATTTAAAGCACTTTCAAAATAATGAGAAGAAGCACATTTTTATGCGGCTGCTTGTCTTTACTGATGAAAAGAAAGCCTTGTGCAGTAAAAAAAAAACTGAGGATGCAGCCCATTGTGATGCATTAACATATTGAATCACTGCAAGTATAACTGTAATCAGATTGCATGCTAGCCCCTGTGAAGATGCACAGCCTCCTTCAAAGGTTATCTAAGACTCCAATTAACACCAAGGATGTGACCTCAGCATCCTTAGCATAAGCTTCAACCCTGCAGACTGATGTTAGCAGGGGACTTTCATGTGGAGGAGCAAGAGCCCAGAGGAAGTCGGCAGGCTTTGAAGATAATCTGACAGTGTGGAATAACTGGAATTACAACCTCTAGGTTGTCATGCCACAAAGGATCTTCACAATTAAGTGTGTTGATAAAGAGATTTCTACGGAAATTATAGGTTATTTTTAATCATTTTCACAGCCTATACACTAAATTGGCCCTTTAAAGGGTCACTGTGTCAGTTAAAGGGAGAAAACAGAGAAAAAGAGTGACTTGTGTAACCGCAAATTATGTTTTCATGACGTTCAAGCCCCATGCCTTAAAGAGCCAATAATGTGCTTTTCAAGCATTGTTCCCTGAAGTGTGTTTTACAAAAATTCTGAAGATCCCCCTCCCCATCTTCACAGTACCAATAGCTTCCTGAAACAGTGTATCCCTCCAGCCCCTCTTGGATAGACCTACCTATGTTTCGTCAACAGTTTAAGTCAGTTTGCAAGCCATGTGCAAAGTGTGAACCATTGACAGAATGCAGAGCCATGAAAATATAAAGCTGAGTAGTGCAGAAATAACCAGTAACCCCAAAGCAGATCAGCTGACCGATAGAGCAGCCAAGGCCCACATGAGGAAGGGGCTTTAAAGTGCCAGGAGCTAAAGCGAAGCATCTCAGACAGAGAAACCATTACACTAGATCTACAGCACTCAGCATATTAAAACTGGCAGTCTTTTTAATGCTATGGGCTGACTCTATGCCTATAGAAGTGAATATATGAACCTGAGTAAAGGCTAAATATGGACTCAATCAAATCAAACAAAACTAACCATACTAAGTTGCCCAAATCCCTGTACACAATCCTGTTTCAAGCCTTTCTGCCTTCACCATGAATGTGGCACAGTCATAGCAAGTGGATAAGTTGGCCCTCCCTGTCTTCAGGGGTAGTGTCAGAGGCACAAGTAAAGAAGATATGAGCATGCAAAGCCATCAGAGGAGCATTAAAATTAACATCTCAAGTTGATACAATGGTGGACTTTCATTATTGCACTTCACCCAAGTTTTTCTGCACTGTGAAAAAGGCTTAAAACTCTTAAGCACCAGACATGGAAAATCACTTCCTCTACATCCAGTGGCACATTCATGTCATGAAAACACTGTAGCTTTGGTTGCAGTGGCAAAAAGCTGCAGGATTCGGTGCTTCTGATTGCAGGAAAACCCTCATTCAAGACCCCTCTGACATAAATAAGCTTCATGCTGGTGCAACTGTGAGCTTGGCAGCATAACCTGTAGTCTAAATGTGCAAGCACAATGATCAGCTCTCTGTTTTCTCATGGTGATAGCAGAAGTGTAACCTATAAATCAAGACAACTGGCAGTTTGGTTTAAAAACACAAAGTGGCTGCATAATGTCCTTCACATTACATAAATAGATACATACTTTATCTATCTCAAGTGAAACTCAAGAAAATCTGACTTACATCACACGGCCTGTGGTTTGACTACTGTACTTTCATGCATTGAAATCAGAAATATGTTTAAGTTTCATTCAGCCTGGGGTATCTCTGGCTCAGCCTGAAAGTGCGCTCTGTCAGTATTTGGAGGGTTGCAGGTTTGAACACAGCTCCAGCTAGGCCTGTGCTCAAAATATCGATACGGCAAAATATCGTATCGCACTCCTTCGTGATACGTGTATCGATACGGATTCTACAGAATCGATACGGCCTAAATATTTTGACAGTTGTTGTAAATACACTTTAGTGATGTTAACAGTGGCACAGTTCAAGGTAGAAGGCGAGCTACATAATAAAGCATATGTTCTAAATTTGAACTTTGGTCTACCATCTTTGAGGATCTGAATTTATGTCTCTCAAGTTGTAGAACCACTTAAAATACATCCTTGTTCTTTTTCTTCTTATAAGAAAAAACTAAACTTGTCAAGAATTTTGCTTAAAGTGTAGTCTATGTTCACAATTTACGTGTATCGGGATACGTATCGTATCGTGGCCTTAGTATCGGGATTAGTATCGTATCGTGAAGTTGCAGGAAATACCCAGCCCTAGCTCCAGCTGTCACAGAACGATCTGTCCTTGGGCATGCTTAACCCAAAGCTGCTCCTACTGCTTTATCATTGGTGTGTGAATGGGCATGAAAGAGTGAAGACACACTAGCTGATGCTGATGGATATCGAACATAGAAACTATGAACCATAAGTCAATGAGTGAATAGGAGTCAGTGGGTTGATGGGGCCTGCAGTGTAACACACTTTAGGCCTGATCTCCTAAGATGAAAAACAATAAGAGCTAAATTGTGTGTGCAAACTAAAAAAAATGCACATGCAAATCATGGATGTGTTCCGGCTGATCTACTCTGACTGCATGCACAATTGATCGCAGGCACAAAAGTGGCGTGGACTGCCTAATTTCAATGAGGATTTGGCTGTCACAATGGAGAGTTTGGGAAAGCAGAGTGGTCGTAAATGAAAATTGAAGTTTGAAACCATGGAGTTGATGCAAATGAACACACTTGCGATAACCTCCTTTGTTGTCTGTCATTTTGTCAGGCAAGATCTTCACTTTTCCCCCACGCCATGTTTTTATCCGTCATTTTTAGTTTTTCCTTTTCTGATTCCATTTAAACACAATCTAAATGACAGCATTCACATCGTTATGCAGCTTTATCATCGATAACCTCTCATGGGAAGAGCAGTCTTAAGAGTTACTCACACACAAACCATGCAGGTACTCAGCTCCTAAACTCACTGTCAGTGCGTTGAAAGTGTGGCGTTGAAAGTGTGATGAAGTCAGCTCTGAGTGACAAACGGATTGATTCTCCTTCATAGCCAGCCATGAAAAAAATTGTTTTTACATAGGTTAAATAAACTCTTCCCCAAGGTTGAGCACAAAACAGAGAGGGTTTACTCTACGCATGTGCCTGCATGAGTATGATGGCACAGTGGATCACCCCTCTTTTTCCTGTCCATCATAATGACAGATAGCTCCCAAATCTTTCCGTTATTCATCAAAAATGTCAGTCAGTTATGGAAAATATTTGATTAATGCAACCTGTTTCCCACCACAATGACCCAAGCCCTCTGTGTGTAATGCTGTGACTGTTTCGCACCTGCCTTTCAAATGTGCTAAATTCAGATGCAAAAACACCAAGTACAATCAGTTCTAGGTTTAATAAATTGCATTGTGGGTGCTAAATGATTACATTTGCATCCCCTCCTCCAAGGATTTTGTGTTCTGATCGTCTGTATGTATTGTGAAAATTCATGAGGGTACACACGCTATTTCACTCATTTGACAGACACAATCCTTTATGCACCCTTTGAGGAGATCAGCTTTGTGCATGCTATCAAGTTTGCACGTGGTCTTATACACACAAACCTTTAGTAGATCAGGCCCTTTAAGTAGTCCGAGAGACTAGTAAAATATGTAAAAGCTCAAGTTCATTTACTGCTCACTGTTGCAAGTCTATGCTAACCAAAAATCAGATATTTAATTTACAACCCTTTGATCTTGGTTCCTCTTGACCAAATGTTGCCTTCATTATTTTTCAGGTGTTTCAGTAGTGTTGGAGCTCATTACAACAAGAGCAGCTGTGATGGAAACTAAGCCATCTCTGTTATCAGAACAAATGGCCTGCTGGTGCCAAAAGTGAATCTTTACACCTGGTTCATCACACAAAACAAGGGAAAATCACACAAGAGAACAAACCACTGCATTTGCCTTGTGAGTTAACAGTCAAATAATTCTGGCCTTCTTTGACCAAACAACAGATATGAGTTTGTTATTTCATGCTTCCCTTCTGGCAGACAAACCACTACACAATGACATGCCTTGCTGATAGAAAATGTAAGACTAATACACAACATTTGGAGATCATTTCAGCACTAGGCCACAGATCGTGATGCTGATTGATTTTCCCTCCAGTGAGCATGTGAGTTTTTTCACCATGTCTCCAGAGGAATGAACAATTCCTCTGTATCTTGCATTTGTCTATCCATCCATTGGTGTATGTTTGTTTGGCCAATCATACGGTAATCCTTTACAGACCCGTGGGAAAGCCATTGCAGCTCGACATGCATAAATACATTATCAACCAAAACAAAGAGATCAGATGTGAGGGGGACCCAGGGATAATTATACCCCATCAACAAACCAAAAGAGAGAGGGAGAGCAGAGAAACAGTGACAGCAGGGTGTTGTTCAGCCAATTAACAAGCAGTCACCGTCATTTTTACACAGTTCACGCACTCAACAATGACATAATACAATGGAAAATCTACTCAGATTCTTTAGGGGTCATTAAACAAAAGATGAGCCTCAAATCAAGTCACCAAGCCTTTCATGTGATCATCTTTATTGTTTATCAGGGCTAATCAGACCTGAAGAGACCCTGTGTAGTTTTCTGACAATGATCCGATCTGACAGACGTGCAAGCCATCATGAGATAATAAGAGTGTGCAGCTCGATGAGGCCGTCTAAACTTGACAGAAGCTCTGCATGAAACCAGCATCACTGCCTCCAACAAACCAATCTAATTCACAATTACCTCTGCATCTCTGCGTGTACACACCCTGGAGGCAGTTTTTTGATACAGCAATATTACCATTGATTTGATTTGACTTTGTTTTGCTTTGTGGTTCTTGCTCTGCAATGTGGAGGCAAATTACTTCCTGTGTTCACATGCTTGAGTAATAAAGGTTGTTCTGATCGAGGGTAAATTTGTTGTCATTATAGAGGAAAGCCTAGCTTCAATGTTACAATGATGCCTAACACTAAAATATCAACTACTCCATTCAGGAAAAGATCTTGACAATTTGTTAATGTGAAGTTGGTAAAATTCTGCATCCAACTATTTATGGTGGAGCAACATACAGAGGTCACACTTCAGTTTGAAACCTCAGTTATGGGAAAATGGTTAGAATCTTACCCCTGTAATAGGTCATGTTTTAATATGTAGCTTGGTCTTGTTAGGTGTTTTGTTTAACTTTCTGGTGTCATGGTTTAATCTGCACCCTGGTTTTGGGCTTCGATGTGGTCTTCTCATCATTGAGTTAATGTTTTTGGCTTAGCTTTGGTGTCATGGTTTGGACGTTTTTGGTTTTAAAGCTGCTGATGGGTTGGTTCCTTGGTTTTGTAATCACAACCAAATTTGGACCTTGGTTTTGGGATCAGAACTATTGTAGCACCTAGGGTTTGAGTCGTAGTGAACGTTTTACATGTTTTGGGGTCACATTTATTTCTTACTTCTATTTTGGTTTAAAAATGTAACATTGGGTCAGAGGATCACTCTTCATTTTATCTGTATCTTAGGATTGTGTTATTGTTAAGTCTGTACTCCAGTGTAGGCGTCACAGTTCAACTTGTATCTCTTGGCGACACAATTTGAAGTATACTTCCATTTTGGGGTCACTGCTTTGTTTAAACTTGTGTTTTGGGGTTATATTTGGTTCTAACCTACGTTTTTTGGGTCATTATTCTGTAAATATTTAGGTTTAAGGGTCACCATTTACACCACTGCTTAGTTACCATTTGGTTTGTACTTGGCTTGGTGTAACCATCAGGTTTGTAAGTCAAATCTGATGTCACACCTTGGTTTGTACTACAGTTGAGGGTCACCTTTTGTTTTGAGCTTTAATCATGGTCCGCCTTGGACCTTAGTTTAAGGGTGGCCTTTTGGTTTTTACCCTCTAGGTTTGGTTTACATCTTGGTTTTTGGGTCATGATTACATTTTTAATCGAATTTGGACTTTTCAACAACGTAGTTTTCTTTCCCTTCTGTGTTTTCATTCCACACATTTGGAATCTGAATCAGGATATACACAACTACAGTTACATCTATACCAACATTACATAGAAAAAGTGTCCAATTCCCTGATTTCTTTTGAGTTATAACTGTTGTAACCTTATATCAAAAGTTATACATGTTTCTGAAGGCATACAATGCAGGAGTGAGGATAAGACTTATTCTTGCATCAAGCCACTACTTTATCCTTTTGTCCTTCAAAACATTTGGGCAATTTTATTTATCATAAGCTTTGTTATGTTTTTTTGAAGTTTTTTTGAGATCATATAAGCTTTGACCATCCAAGTGCAATCATTCTATCTTTTTGACAGAGTGGATGTTTTTGCCAAGTTTGAAGAAATTCCCTCAAGACATTTCTGCGATACTTGGTTCACAGAAAACATAATAACAAACATAAAGTTAGGGTCAGTCAAATACATGCAAAGATCAAATCCCTTGGGGTTTGCCTTGAGAAACAAACAACATTTTTCTACAATTTATTTTACAGCAAGAAAGAAAATAGTGCCACCCCGGTAGCTTCCCAGCATTACAAAGTCCTGTCTGTGAGTGTTGTAACTGCTCTTTATTGTTTGCTTTTGACAAACTTTGAATGGAAGAGGTGTTACATAAATCACACTGTTAGCTGTTGTCAAAACAAAGAAGTCATTTTGTGCTATTTTCAAGCCATTCTGATTATAGGAAATTAGGAAGAAGTACCTAAAAGGAACAAATGAAATTCACTTAATACAAGTGCAAATGCTGATTGCTATCAACTTCAAATTGCTCCCATTATCCGCCCTTTCCCATTGTGTAGGAGAGGATGAAGTGACAACAAAATTTGCATAGACTTCAGAAAGTTGTTTAAAAATCAAGTTTGAACTTGCACTGCTTGTCACCTAAATGGACCTTTAAAGCATAAACAACTCAACAACAAATACAGGAAAAGAACCAAAGACACTCCGCAAACAATAGAGAAAAGAAAGACAGAAATACAGAATGTATATCAAAAAATGAAGCAGAAAAGAAAACATAGGGCTAATTCTGTAGTGATCTGAATGATCTGAACAATTTAGGTGTGCCTTTGATTTGTTTGTTTGTTCCTGAAGCTAGTTTGTGAAAGCTGACTTCTGCTTCTCTCTGCAGTGACCATTAAGTTTGACTTTAACAGCTTGGTATTTTATTTTTGACAGAAAAATGTTGAAAATGTAAAACATCCCACCTTGGCATAGCAATCTGCTTTGGACCTTAAAACTAAGATGGCCCTGAAGCACAAAACAAAACCAAAATTATTAAAAAATAAATAAAAATAAAATAAATAAAAAGCAAAAGAAAATATCACTGTGGCTTAAAAGACAACAAACAGAAAATGACAGACAAATAAAAAATGACTACATACAAAAACACACCATGGTAGAAAAAAATAATTATACAGACAACCAAACAAATTGATTTGGAAAACAGCACAACCTATAAAAAACACACAGAAATCAACACATCAAGAAACACCACATATCAGAGCACAACGACGCTTAAAACTTGATTCAAAAGATAAAATTAGAACAAATAATCAAAAAATTACAACAACTGTGAAAACACCAAAACATATAAAAGGAAACTGACTTAGCAAGTAAACTCACCATAAAGGAAAAACAAAATCAGAACAAATGCAAACAACGCAAAACCAAAAACACCATGACGAAGAAATTAACAAACACACAAAAAACATGGCATTATAAATAAAAAACAAATGAGAGAAAAAAAAACATAAAACCATAACATATAAAAAACTTTATGAAAAATGCTTTAACTGCTGCATTATTTAACATTTTTGCTGTTTTTTAATTGTTTTTGTTTTTTGTAGTTTTATTTTGGCATTTGATTTTTGTTGTTTAATGCCCTTGCATTTGTCTTAATGCATTTTCTCATTTGCTGTTTTCATTAAACGGACTGTGAGGAGTTTCTAAGTAATTACAAAAAAGTCTCGCTTTTAGATATATGCCTGATCGAAATACACACTTTAAGATGAGTTTTATAGCATCAAAATAGGTTATCTATAAATGCTATTCCTTAGCCTTCCAGTCGGGTCGGACAGATCTGGACTGGCCTGGATACTCAACTTTGGGAACAAGACAATTAAAACTAGAGCAAAATTATATTATTTTATTATTTGTATTACACGTCCTAGAGCACCGGGCTGTAAGTAGCGATATACAGCCGACTACAACTACGATAATAAGTTTTCCAAAAATTGCTTGTTGTCACACATCAAAAACTACCACTACGTAACTAGAAAGAGAAACATTACCTCGTCGCTTTGCATCCTGTAAGTTGTTGAAAAAATAAGTTGTAAAGCAAACCAGAGTTCTGAGGAAGGTCCGAGCTGCATTCTTTAGCATCGCAACAAATACATGCTTTGGATAGCACACGTCTTGTGGTGCGTTCCAGTTGTAGACAGAAGTAGGAATTTTGAGTTCCAAGTAGGAAACTGCAACTGGAACGTTCCCCAAAGTCAGAATTTCCTACTGGGAACTTGGTGAAACCTCGCCACCCCCGAGTTTACAATCAAAGATGAATGCCCCCAGTGTGAACAGTTATTTATCTCCTGTAATAATCAATTTATTAGCACTTCTGACTGGAGTGTGTCGCTCTAGATCAGCTGTATACATCGTATTGTTAGACTTATATTTACAAAAATGCTGCCATAGTGATAATCACATTCTTCATGTGGTATTTGTGAACAACAACGCAGGCATGCTAACAACAGCTAACAATAGCCTGGTAGATCGGCTTGTTTTTTTCCGACTTCAACTGGAACGCTGATAACTCTGAGATGATGTCACTCCCAGTTCCGCGGTTACTGGAACGCAGCATTACGACAGTCGCCGCGCATGCTCATGGGTAGCAGAGTCTTTTACGTTGCCGGTAATAGATTCTCCTCACAGTCCCTTTAAGGACTGCCATAGACACTCAAACTCAGGAAAGACTTCTACTGGCTTTGTCCTCTTCTTTTGCTGTTGGTAAGTCTTTAATTAAGACCTCATCCTCTCTGCATTTCGATTAGATGATGAGGGAGATGTAACAATGACAAGCACGGTGCTGTTCCAAAAGCTGAACTTTTTTCAACTAAGAGTGTTGTGATGACAGTGACAAAAAGTATGACGCTGGGAGTGTTTTCATTGTAATCAGGATTCTGGGCACTGATGCCTCTTGTTTTGTTTGTCAAGTCGGGTTGTTATGGGGGATTTAACAAAGCCATCACAGAAATGTCAGAAATGGACACAAGGGATTTCATCGACCTCTGGCCAAGTTGATTTTAGAGTTAAATCTGTTGCCTTATTCCTGAATAAGTGATGGTATACAAATTATCGACCTTCCTTGTATGATTTTTCTTTATTTTACAAAGGGGACCAAGGCAATTAATTCTGGAAAGAAGTGGAGGGCCAAACATTTGTCTGACTGACAAGTCTATTCCTTGAAATAAGTGAGTATTGATTTTTTTTCCCACTTGAGAATCTATTTTCTTCCAAATTAGAGGATTGGACAGATCAGTAATTACAGATCAGATGTGTTTAATCTTAGCAGGACTTAAGAGTTTGACCTTTTAAGAATAAACTGTGAAGCGGATGAGTTCAGGAACGGTTCAGATTCAAAACACAAAGCTCACCAAACTTTTAACTTTTCAAGAAATCCTTCAAACATAAATAAAGTGATTCTACCAGAGTCAGCAGGTTCAAAATGTGTGCAGTCCTGATCATGCTTCAAGACTTGATGTTAGCTGATGGGAGAAATGAAGACTGAACACCAGCTCTGACATTTATCTCCTATTTTCATCCTTTGAAAGCAGTTCAATCATTTGAGCGATGTAAGGATCATTCGGTAACATTATACCCTCTTTCTCTTTGTACACAAACACCAGCCAGCTCCTTTTCAAGCTCTGTTATCTGCAGCAGTCCTACTGTGTGTACATGTGTTTGTTTCTCTCACTTGTGTGTGAAAGTGCGTGTGTCTTGCTAATTTGTATGCTTATGCTAATTTCTGAATACACAATTATGAAAACAGGAACCGCCCGAGGGGACGCCAAGCGGGAGAGGGGGGGAGAGGAGAAAAGGAGATCAAATTGAATCTTGTTTTAATCTTCTGTGTGTCCACCCTGTCTGTTAATGGAGATGACTTACTAGTGGTGTTATATCTGACACCGTAGAACATCTCTGGACAGGGTCGCGACACCATCTGCCCGGCGCTGCTCCTGGGCCAGCAGGTGCCAATGCCGTCAATGGAGGTGTCACAGAAGACCCCCGAGCCTGCAGCAGGGGACAGAAGTCAGTCACAGATGTACAAGTGCATTCTTGGAGTGGTTTAGGGCTACATATAGCCTTGAGGGCTGGGAAATATAGGCCAGTTATCATAAACTGTTTTTTCAGCTAAAAAGAGATAAGATACATATTAATATCTTTTGTACAGTTCCCAGCATAAATTAGTAAACCCTCTAATAAAAGTGATGTATTAATCAATATCAAAATGGACAAAAGAACAATTTCCAAAGCTTTGACAAAGCTGAGTTTAACAAAACATTTAGGTTTTACCATAAAATGAAAATAGGGTATGATGATAACTAAAATTTAGCTTTGCTCTCACCCCTTTGATGGGGTTTACTCATTTTTGCATCCTGATTTTAAATTGGGAGAAATACTTATTTTGTCTGCAACCAAAAAATTCTTGTTTGCAAGCAATGGCCCACATTTGGGGGAGTATTTTGTGGTATAGTATACAATAGAAAGTGCTGATGAAGTTGTCCCCATGACCACGAAAGGGATGTACATAGTAGATTTCCATAATGGAGGTGTATCATGATTCATACCTCATCACATTCTTGTTACCTGGACAGGTACCATATTGAAAAGTTACTAGCCATAGCAAGCCCTAATTAGTGGTACCAAACTGTACAGACACTAAATGACCCAAGTCATATTTTTGCTGAGATAGAGCACTGTCTGAATTATATAAATATGATGGAAACATTTGTAAAAGTGGGTGATTTTTTTTGCTTCTTCCTGAATGAAAACATCTTTTCAAATGCTTCCAACATATTTGTGCATTCAGTTCATGAGTCTGACACAAAAACATGCTAAGTAAAATAACTACTTACACAATTCTGGGTGTTCAGATAAATGCTTCTAAGGTAAAGTTGAAACATGATGCTGAAAACTATTTGTACAAGAAGTACACTGCAAACAAGGAAACAACTGTTCTAATTCTGAGGGTAAAATCGCTGTAAAAAGCTTAACAGCGATAATCAGTGTCATCATCAGATTTGTTTAGGCTGATGACCATAGTCAGGAAACACTTTCCACACTGTCTGCACTCCATTTCAATTATTTTCTTCCATGCACTGTCAAAGCTGGCTCAGTGTTGAGGTTTTAAGAGTGACTGTGTTAAGTGATGACTGGCAGCCAAATGCATCCACAGATGTTTTGGCAACTGCACCACAGAAAACTGAGAGTTAACTCTCAAACAATTTATTGTTTTTAAAATCACCACATCACAGTAAACATACCAGTGCACTGTGTTTAAAAAATACAGTGGAATTAAACAAATATTACACACAACCACAGACAAAGTTAACTGAGAGTCACCAACTTACACAGTCACTGGTTAAACTCATACACCTAACTTAATAGCATTGGTTGTACTGGAATCTCTGATAAGGGCTTCATCAGCTGGATGTGTCTGTGCAGTCTTAAGAACACTTTGTATAGATGTGGAGAATTGTACACTTGATTATCAGTCAGTCTTTAAAGCTTTTTGTAATTTCTTTCCTGCTGTTGTGCTGACTTTTCCTTTTCAGTGATCCGACCAGTTATGGGAATACTGCACCTCGATTCAACATCGCATTAGTTCTGGATGACGTGCACTGTCAACGCCTTGAAAGGACATAGGGGACACTTGGCAGCCATCATGCTTCTGCTGTTAGCAGCAAGTATATCTCCAGCCGTATTTTTTTAACATAAAAAATCATTTTTACAAGATGTTTAACACTTTCTTAATTCAGCATGTTTTTTAAGGATCCATTTTTTTTTTTTTTTTTTTTGGTATAAAAGCAGTAAAGACTGAATTTTGCAAACTCAAACAGTAATACAGCAGCAGTCTCCAAGAGGAGAAAGTTGATGATTCTGATTCAACTGATTAATAATTTCAAAAAAACATATGATTGCTTTACAGCTAAAGGGATATATTTTAGTATTTCTAAATTTGGGTTGTGTAAGGTATTTAATGACAGTAAGTGAAGTGGCTGAGATGGCTCCCAGCAGCAATGCACCTTTAAGCTTAAGCTTCTTTCAGGAAGCCTGCTGAATCCTGTCCTGAAGAATTTCTTCTTCTGCATTCTGCGGTTCACACAGGTTACCCTGTGCCACCCATCATTATCACTTGAGTCAAAAACCACCCATATTTAGTTCATTATTAATTTCCTCTTGTTGTGTCCTCCTGTGTCCACAGCACAAAAAAGCAGCTCAGTGCACACTGACAGAAGAACTCAAAGCCATCTGAATCATAGAATAGTGCCAAACACGTAGACTTCCTGGAAGAAAATTTAAGAGCTCTAAAATTTTACACCCAGTCATATGTTCAACCAAACATAATTTCGTGGGTTGTCTTTGAATAAAAACTCACATAATCACATAAAATAGCTGTGCCTTCCAACAGCAGGGTACCTTACCAGAAGTCTCCGGTCCCTCTCCGTAAAGGTACAGCACTGCTGGGATCCTTTTCAGCTACTTCAGTGACTTTTGTCAAATACCTGATACAATCCATATAAAAACTACTGACATTATACCTTAAAGTCAAGGCTTATGGTCCAGTTTTATATATAAAGCCCCAGTCACATGGTAATTCTCATGGCAATTGTGCAAGACTGTACACAATTGGCAAGGCTTGTTTGAGCAGCATGACACAAGGAGAAATGACTGTTTCCCCCAGATACCCTCCACCATCAGTAACACTTCTACGGTACTTCTTTAGCCCTTCAGGGGCGTTCGTCCCACTTTAATTAATGATATGACCAGGATTACATGAATTTCCATCCCACTAACACGATGTTAGTCCCATTTGAGCTCAGTTTGCATTAGGGCTGAAAGATATATCGTTATCATATCTATATCGAGATATGAACATTCAAGATATTAATATCAAAAAAGCAATGATATAAATGATATAGATTTCCCCCGCACTCACCCTGCATTTAAAGCTCTTGAAGTCACAATAGATTTCATTTTTACGATTGCCCTTGAATGCGCTGCTTGGTTTTCACTGAAGCTGTAGTCACATCATATCATATCGAGATATCCGGTATGAATATTGAGATATGAAATTTTACCGTCAGCCCTAGTTTGCATCACGTAAGCCCTGATTGAGTCCCATTGCTTGCACTTTTGTCGCGTTCACTTCCTGTACGAGATACATAAGACCAACGCAGTCCAATCGCGAGACACAGATGGGGCACAATCAGATACGTCCTTGTCAGTCATCCTCAGAAAACTTTCTGGATTGAGCCACAATCAGCTCGGTTTTGAACAGTTCAAAACATTCATGATCCGTCCCTGTTCCCCAGTGTTCGCTCAACACTATACAATGCTGATCCAGGTCAAATAGCACATGCAACATGACCAAAGCATGCTTCATTAGGATTATGACAATTGTGCACAATCGCCAAGAGAAACACGAATGTGTGACGGGGGTTTAAGGGGTTTATCTGCCACAGAGGCTGATGAATATAGATTCTAGTAAACACTGAAATCTTTCTTGCTTTTCAGAAAATACTTTCAAAGGGAGTTATTTTAAGCAACATGCAGTAGATTTAAGTCACAAAAGGACTTGGTTAGGTAAGACTTTGAGCCTTTGATTCTTTATACAATTAAACGTGTAAATAAATAACATAGTTACAAATATTGTTTAGCTTCTCATTGGAAATATATAATTTTACCTTCTTAACTTAAAATTATGTCCACATCTAACACGGTCAGGGTGGAATTCTTATGGAGCTCCTGGCAATAAACTGGAGCTGAATGAGTTGTTTGCGTAAACAGGCTCTTAATGATTCCTCCTGAGCTGAGCTGTGTCTCCGATGGAGCATTGCCAAAGTCTATTTCCAGCATTATTATTCTCCTCTTTGATGTTAGTCTTTGTAATCTGGATTCACATCAAACTTCAACAACTTAATACTTTGTAGAAACTAGCTTACAAAGAGTCAGTTTAACACAACACAAGTCATACTCACCGCTCCACTGCCCCGTGACATTGCTCAGGGTCTGGTTCCAGGAAGAGGCCAGAGACTGCACTGCAACCCAGAGAGAGAAGAGTTTCATCAATAAACTCCATCTTTGTTTGCAGGATTTAGAAGAGGCTATAGAAATCTCATTACATTCAGCTTAACAGCTACAAAGGGTGAGCATTAAAGGGCAATGGTAAACACTGGTGACAGACCTCTTCTCCCAGAGCAATAAGAGGGCGGCAGCAGCAAATATGAATGTAGAAGTGCCCCCGAGGGTCAGGCTATTAATTCAGTAATCCGGAAATGTGGATGTTCTGCAGGGCAAAGTTGACCCTTAATTCTAATGCTGTCAGATGTCTCCTAAGCAAAGCTTTGACACCCTATTGTGGTGAAGAAATGAAGGGATTAGATGAGAAAATGAAATGACCCAGATGATTTGAAAATATGAATATGAAAAAACATTTCTGGCCTAAAAACACACTTGAACATTTGATTGACAAGGACTCCCTGTGGCTGCATAAATCATAAATAAAGTCTGGTCTGTCGTAGACTTTAGCTCCAAAACTCAACTGAGTAAACAGTCGCATTAACAAATCATGACTTTGCTTGGTGAAACCTGTTGGCAACCTCACTAGTATAAACTGTCAGCGTTTCTTTAACCTGAGCTGCTGCCTGAATGTGTTGACTTACAGATGACAGTTTATTTTTCAGTACAGATGCTGGTGGAGTTGTTTGTGCAAAGCTGGGGATGTTGGAAGACATCAGTGGAAAATGTGACTCTCCATAGAATCACACTGTGTCAGAATTGTGAGCATTTTGGTGTTTGAGATTTGCTTTTCGTATCCTCAGAATTTGAATGTCAGTGTGGTACTCATCAAAAATTAGGGTCTGTTGCTATTCCAGAGCCAGAATCCCTCATCATCCTTTTTTATCATTTCATTTATAATTTCAATGCTAGTGTTGGGATTGTGACTATATATTTGTACAATAATCTGTCAATTTATCATTTTTCCAGTGAGGGAGATGCCGCCTCACACCATCACACTGCCTCCACCAAAAGACATGACTATAATATGGCCCTTTTCCACTAGCCCTACTCTACTCTACTCGACTCTACCCGGCTCTACTCTACTCGCCTTGTGCTGCTTTTCCATTAGGCCCAGTCAGCTGCCCAACGGGGTGAGCGACACTGTGGTTACGTCATTTTGAGCGCGACACAACAATCTGTGGCTTTTTGTCACAAACCCAGTAAAAAAGGAAAGCAGAAGAAGGCTGCAGGTGGTAAGAAGAAATGCCCCTTGAGAAGCACAGGAGAGTTTTGGAAGCTATACAACAGAATGAAGCTGAGGACGAGAGCAATCGAACTGCAAAGAAAAGACGTATGAGGATAAGCTAACGGTAGCTACCGCTAGCATGCTAGCTCGTCGCGCTCATGACTCATCGATGATGATATTGTCTGACCAATCAGTAGACGGCAGTCGGTGACGTCATCTTTTAGTATCGACTCTGCTCGCTTGGAACCAGAGCGGAGTAGGTACTAAAACTAGCTTGTTTTAGGAAGTACCAGGGTAGTGGAAATCAAGTAGGGCCGAGTAGAGTAGGGCCAAGGCGTGCTAGTGGTAAAGGGCCATTAGTGCACAAATCAGCGCAGCATTCCCTGCATCTTCTCCACCATCAGCCATGCAACCGGGCCTGATGGTGAAGGGCAGTCACAGCAGTCATGTCAGGCCTCCTGCTAGCCCTCTGAGACCAGAGATTGACTGTATACAGTCTACTCTGAATTGTCTGGGCAGAGAGCTGTCAGCCATATCATCCTGCAAATCTCTACTTCACATCTTATGGCAAGTTATTCTCCCACAGAAAAGTAAATGCTCTAACTCTCCCTGTACAAGCAGTCCCTAATTTTCTAGCAAAATAAAAGCGATTTTTTTAATTATCAGTGAAAGCACTTACCTTACTCTTCCGTTTTAATAAAATCTTTTTAAAAAATCCTGGATGTAGGTCTGGCTCTAGGTCACAACCAAAATCTAATCCCTTCTTTGTGCCATAATCAACATTTCAAGAAAATTGATTTAACATCTGTTGATATCTTGCCCACAGACAGACAAATAAACAGACAAACACTGACAACAACATAACCTCCTCGGCACAGTAACAAAATGTGGTGGGCATCAGGCCAATCAAAATGCGCTGCTCTGAAAATCTCATAACTTGAGTTCCTGTGCTCTTAGACTCCCAAAGTACTGTATGTACTTGAAAAGGAGAAGAATGATGTCCGAACACTTTATTTAGACACCATTTCCAGGAATGGAAATATGTAAGAAGTTAGTAGTCCTAAGGGAGAAGTTCATGTGGTGGAGATTTGGATTTTTAACATCATTTTTAATTTTGTGTTTGGAGAAACTCCAAATGGTGAAAGACAGGGTGCCAGGCTACGGAACCAATGAGCCAAAGTTGGACTCACATCCTCAGCCATTTATTGACTTTCTTTCATCATATTCTCGTCTCTGTATCCAACCCAGTTCACGGCCCTGATAAATTAATCTTTAAATAGCCTAAAGAAAAAATAACTGCCAAAAAACATGATCAAGTTTCTTTCAATGAAATGTTGGATTGATCTCGGTGGCCATGAGGAATTGGGAGTCAAGTTTTCTCTGCCTCCATTTTTGGGCTGTTCTTTTTTTAACCTGCCCTGAAATTTATGGAAGCATTAAATCTCCCAAAGGCTTTTCACCCTTGTAGCAGGATAAGGTTTTATGTCCGTATCACTGTCTGAAGACAATGACAAACACCTGCTTAGTTATTTATTTTGGAAGGCGGTAGAGTATTTTTTTACTCCTGTAAAGTTCAGGTTTCTCCTGTTACTATGACGAGATGGGTGGAATTAATCTGAGTACAGTACGGTAACAATACACCTTATGAAACATAAACATTATATTCAGATAGCAGGAGGGCCCAGTATCATTTGTATAGTCAATGTCATGAGTGAAAATGACACCTGAATGCAACAGTGTTGAATGAGGAATGGGTCGGCAGAACATGGAGTCATAGATATGAATGTGTCAAGTAAAATGAAAAGGAAACAAAGCCCTGTAGTGTTTGACTATGGATCATTTTTCATATTTTTTAAAGCTCAAGCTAAAGGGTGTCTCATTCCATTTTATAAAGCACTAATATAAACTTTCTGAACAGACACTCAAACTATTGTTACAAACATCTGTTTGACAAATGTCAAACTTGGAGGCAGGCAGAGAGATTCAGAAAAACTGACATTTCATTGACAGCCATTGAAATACTATGACAACGTCAAAAATGGAGTAAGCTGCACATTTGTGATGCTATTGGCACTGCTGAGACAAGTAGAGCAGACAGTTTTTACATGCAAATTAGGAGTCAATTTACACCGCTTGAAAATTGTCTGCTGCCAAGCAACCTAAAGTACTCCTCACAGGCCATCCTTTATCAGATGGCCTGCATGGAACTCACTCCATTAAAGGTTTTATCTTACTTAAAAAACTTGAAACAAATTAAGACACATAACCAGAGCAGACACTCTAATTCAAATTAACAGTTAATGTCATTGGCATGATGTACTAACAATGTACATGACCTCACTTTGTACTAGTAACACTGACTCCAAATGTTCAAGACCGTGTCCATTGTTTAATTTGAAATGTCCAACACAGAAGCTGAGTTCTTTCTTCTGCACTGCTCATCTTCACACAGAAAAACCTCAACAAAATACTTTCCCAGCTGTCTTCTAATTAACAGATAATTTTACAATTTTTCCTATCACCTGATGATTCACATAATTCCTGTTGTTCAGTCTATTTCCTGATATGAGAGGAGGACACACTCATTAAGGCATGCTTGCTGTTACCATGTTGACGTTGCTTGACCGAATGGGAAGAAAATAAAGCCCTAATGTTGGAGAACAGACACACAGAGGGTGAATGCAGCAGGGCTAAATTATCAAACATGTCAGATATCAGTCCGACCTATCTGAACCATAATCTGACATCGTGCTCTACAAAACATTTCAAACAGAATCAGGCTAAAATTCAGTATGAATTCAATATGAGCTTTGCAACTCAGATTTTTTTATTTACGCTTTTATTACCTCCGGCAAGGAGGTTATGTTATTGCTGGCGTCTGTTTGTTTGTTTAATCCTCTGTTAGCAACATAGTTCAAAAAGTTATGAACGGTTTCAATGAAATTTTTAGGAAATGTCCAAGTTGGGACAAGGAAGAAATGATTGGATTTTGGGAGTGATCTGGATCACCGTCTGATCAGGAATTTTTTAAAGACTTTTGTGAGATAGGACCATTTTCGGCATTTGTGCCTATTTTGTATGTTTTTTTGTGGTCAAGGAATCTAATATTTAGATGAAACAAAGGTAGGACTAATATTGGAGGAGTTCTGCGCTCTAGTTTTGAATGTGGTGACACAAAGCAGGATGATTTGTACAGACAAGCTTTTGACACTGAAGAGACAAATAGTTAAGTCATTGTGTTAAGATAAAAAGTAGCATGCTTATAACATTATAAACATGAGTATCAATATTATAAATGCACCACTATCTTCACTCTTCAAAACATACCAACTAGCTCTCTTGAGCAGGTATAACATCTTTTAAGACACTCTATAAAACTAGAGTCAATAAGATTTTTTTTTACCTTACACTAAGCAACATTTATCCTGTTATTAATTCATGCATTAAAGCAGCAACTTATTCCTGTTTGTGATATGAGCTATTGACAAAGCTTCCTGGGTAGCTTTTAGTGTGAAACTAAAAAGCAGAGGCTCTTCCTTGACAGCTTTGCAGTATATCTTTTTTTTAAAACACACATCAAATGTTTTTTTTGAAATAAATCCTTATTTAAGAAAAAAAGGCAGCAGTAGGGGCTGGTGGAACTGAGCAGCACATCTCCACACAGTTTGAGGGAATCAAAATGCAGCCACAGTGGGCAATTGTGTCGCTATAGTTGGGGCACAGTATGCTATTTAATAATAAACTGTTATTTTCATTAAACCATGTCACAAAGAGCTGCAACTTAATCTAGTTCTGTTGTTATTAATGCTGTTTTATTGTGCAGTGTCTCATTGTGTTCTTTCATACCGTTTCAAGGCTTCTCTGCTTTGTCCTTCGTTTTCTACTTATGCGAGGACTTACAATAGCTGCTGCTTGTTCTGTTTTTTATAGTTTATATAAATGTATGCATTTTAATGGCCTGATGAATGATTCACCAGTTAATCAGAAAAACATAATGGGTACTCTTGAAGATACCTCTGCTGATTCTGCAGTATTTATCTTTCTTATGAAGTCTGAGAATGACCAAGTAATATGTCTAGTAAAGCTCTAAGTATATATCTTTAAGGTTTGAGATTTCATCAGCACAAAACAATTTTTTGATAAGCAGTCAAGGTGGCTAGCATTTTCAGTTTATTTCTGCTTTGACATTTCTCAGACTTAATAACAAACTAAAGCTGCATAATAATCGCTGGCAGGTCTCACAGACACACTTGAGTTGTTTTTGAAGCGGGATTGGAGTTCGGCACGCAGTCAGAGTGTGTGACAGCATAATAACAACAGCAGTTCACTAAACATTGTCATTAGTTTGTTCTAAAGAACCTTGAACATATTTCACCCCAGGCAAATAACAAGACAAGTCTTTGAGCGCACCGCCCAGGGGAGGCTGCAATACTTTGGAAGCCCCAGGCAAAGATCATATGAGGACCCCTCCCATGTACGTTTAACTATGTTTCACTTGATTTAACCACATTTAGAGTTGTTTTTGTCATGTAAGGTGACTTATTAATCTTAGGTCATAGTTATTTTTTTAACTAAAACAGAGAAATCCCTATATAGCTAAAATATGTTGATAGTGTTGGTGATGACCCTAAGAAGGAAGGGTTTTAAACTCCCCATGTCTGGAGGGAGTTTCTCGCACTTCAGCCACTCCTCAGATAGAGGTTGATGATTTCAGAACTGGACCACAAAAACCAAAAGGCAATTCCAAAGAAACAACTTTGTCCCAAATATTTTATTCAACATTTAAGAAAATAGCAGGTACTGCCAAACTATTTGTGAAAAATCAACACAGCGCAGAAATTTGCCTTTTACTCAGAGAGTGAGAGAGCACTTTCTAAGTAGCAGAAACAAGTTATCAACATTTCCCAGTCCCCATCACTTTTTTTAAAAGTTGCCAACATATTTTTGCTACTTCAGTAGGCTACCACATCCAGCATACAACATAGTCATCTGAAAAATATCTAATCTTATCACTGAATTATTACAAAAACTGCAAGCACTTATCCTGAAGCTGGTTAAACAAATAAAATGGTAATGTTTAATAAAGTTGGTGGAAGTGGAAGTGTTGTTGGGTGTCTTCTTGTACAATTCAGACAGTGCGGAACATATTAGCACAACAGAGAGATTATGCTCTCTAAAGTCAACAAACAGGCTTGCAACACTTGCTGGTTCCACCCTTGTATCTACATTTTAGCCGTATCATTTCATTACTAATCAAAGACAATTAAACAAAAGTATAACTTTAATATAAAAATAATATAAAGTACCAACAACTTCCCTGATGTTGGGCACCTTTGTTGGATATCTTGGTTTTTATTCTATTTTGATCATTTGATTTCTTGGCCAAAAGCCAGGCGCTAAGAAGAAGGTTATGATCATGATCTAAGAAGATAGATCATGAGCTTTTATTGCACATAGGTGTTGTTTAGCATAACATGAATCAAACTGTTCAGAGTGTCAGCTCTCATTCCCTTTAAGTCTGTACATGTGAGCCAGCTGATGATTTGCTATCCACACATAGAACTACATTGTTTGGTCTGGGTTTCACGTGAGTTCTTATTAATTAATTCTTATTCTATTATTGAGCCAGTATCAACACAAAACACATACACAGGGCACCATATGAATTATTATTTTGCTTTTTTTCAATGTATAATTCATCAAAGCATTCCCACAATATCAATGATCAAAACGTGAGCAGGACATATCAACAAAAGTGTAAAACCAAAACATCATTTATTATTCGCTTTATCAGATAAAAGACAAAATCAGACATACAAGTTTTTGACAAACCCACTTACTACACTTGGCTGTAAAAAAAAAATGTTTTTCAATTTCTCTGCTGGAATCCTTGCTCATGTCTAATTCAAGCATGATGTTTAGTTCCATTCATTTGTATTGATGCATATATCTTAAGGGTTATCTCAGTGTTTAATAAACATCTTTAATTGTGTTTTTTATGTATTACTATAGTGTTCACTTAAGAGTGCTCATAAAAGGAACACTGTCTCTCATCTCTCTGTCCCTATATAGATTTAAACTGAATTTATCATCATAGGCTCTGACGTCAAACTATGTGAAGAATGTACTGTTGTGCATCCTGTGTTAGTGAAACTGGCCCAGTGAGTGTGTGTGAGAATCTTGGGGACGCACAATATTATCAGTATGATATTAGTATTGGCAGATTTGATCGTTTATGTTAGTATTTACTGCAAAAAATGTATTTATATTTACTGCAATTATTTTAACCTTACATATTAGCATTTGGTTTGGGGAACTTTTACATTTTTTAAAAACTGTAAGTATGAGCTCCCAAAAAAGGGCTGATTCTATGTCAACATATGAGAAAACCAGTGGTTACAGGTTTTAAAAGGGCAAAAAAAGCATGATTTTACTGTTAATGCTAACAATTTTATAGGTTTTAATAGGTGAGATCCAAATAACCTCCTTTGTGTTATACCTGTATGATGGTATCTGTATCAGCAAAAGTAAGTTTTGAGATATCAGCATATTGGAGAAATACAACATGGTTCATCTTTCTAATGCTTCCTCAAATTAGCAGGGCTGGGACACTCTGCACATTAATCTTTAGACTTTTAGACCAGGTTCTATGTGATTAAAAGTGTGGCATGGATATCCCTCATTTTTAGGCGAACACATTCGTTGCTAAAAGGGGAGTGCATGCCCTTTTGTTGTTTTAACAGTGTGGTCACATGACATTAAAATGTCACCTGTGGTGGAAAATAGGAAAGACACCTGCTCTGCACGCCAAACCCTTTGTGCAGTCTGCGGATATGGCTTGCTATCTTAAGAGGGCTAAATTGAGAATTTCAAGTAAAGTTAATGAAACTTGCTCACTACCAGTTACAAGTTCTCGCTGTACAATTAAGACAGAATGCAGGAGAATAACTGCAATATTTTCCACCAAAAGAGAGAGCACTTTCTGACTTTCCCCAATTGGTTTGGCTTTATGGGCCAGTCCCATCTGCTTCCTTAGATGTAGTGGATGTAGTAGTGCCATATGTATTACTAATAAAAGCAAAATGTTGCCTCTGGATCTGGAACCGAAATTTGAAAAAAACACATGTATTATGGTGTTTTCTAACAAGTTGCATTTTGAAGGACACATACTTGATAACACAAACTGGGGTGTTGACTGACTTTTAAATTGTATTGTATGTTCCTTATATGATCTGTCAGGTGTCCCTGAGGGTCTTCCTCGTGTTCAAAGCGGGACTACAGATGGATTTTAACTGCTTACTTAATCTGACGCTACCATATTTTGATTGAATTTCTGATGACTTCTGTATTTTTGGGAACTCCTGTGGAACATTTCACTCACTTTTCCACATGTATTATAGCTGATGTTTGGACAGGTGTGTAAATTTCCGCAAGTTGCTCCTGGCCAGTGTCACCTTCTTGTCCAAATATTGCCCAACAATACAGAGGTTGCCAACCTTTCTCTGAAATGCAAAGAATTGACAGTAATTTGAAATACTGCTCTTACTTGTTGTGAATGATTTTACTATGGATATCCCTCATGTGATGCTAATATTGTTTTTATCTTGACATCCATTTATGCACACAACTGCTGGGAGTGGCTGCTTAAGCAGACAGCAGGCTCTCTGGGTATGTACGCTGGTTGGAAAGTGTTTAATGATCAACTAATACTTTACTCATGAAGTCAACACAGGCAGAGTGATAGAGAAGACTTTCTGCCAATAACCTCAGAAGAAAAGTTGTGATTTAGTGCACGCAGTCTGACATTTAGTGCTTACTGACATGAAATGAAAAGGACTGAAAATCAATTCAAGCCTTGAAGAGTGGTTAAAGTGGATCAACATGAAACACTCAGGCTGGATGGTCCCGGGATAAAGCTGCCTCTTAAAGCGTGTAACAGACACTGTAGCAGATGTTTATCCTCAACTTACATGAGACGTTCCCCGACAGCAGGAGAAAGGCTTCACATGTCAGGTCTGCATACGAGCCAGAGGGCAAGAGGCTCACGATGGCACAAACCTGATGAGAGAAGAAACAGGACACAGGTCAAACAGGTCAAGATCGATCGATGATCATCAGTGTGATATATGGCACTGAAGCACCGGTCATGCTGGGAAACAAGAATCAGCTTTTGGTAAGGGAAGATGACCGTGCGGTTTTCTTTTTTAGTCACTTTGTAATTCAATTCAAAGAGATACTAGGGAGTGATACATCGCTCTTTTAATGAAAAGTGACAGAAAAGAATGTATGAGCTTGTTAAGGCTTATAAAAGGGCATACTGTTCATGTTTTATGGCGGAGAGGTTGGCTCTGTCCCCTAAATAACCTCAATCCTGCCTGTTTATCATCTATAAAACTTTAATACAAATATCGGAGAAAGTATAATTAATATTTTATGAGTGCTTAAGTGTTTGTTTAAAATAACTCCCTCCAATAAAACCAAACTGCTCACAATGCTGATACAACCATTTGGAGCTCAAGTCAGCTCACCTGTCATTATTATTTATGATAGTAATTTAGATAGACCTTAGCAATGTTGGTGCAGATGTAAAACTCTAACTCGGTTTCTTTATGGCTAATATACTGCATGACTAGAGTATATTAGTCATTTTAATGTCATTGTGGCAGCAGTGAAGTATAAAACCCAATAGTGTCTGAAACATGAACAACAAATCACAAAAAAATGAAAAAAATGAAAAGAAATCTGAATTATCGGTACCTGAAGATATTAGACCCAAAAGCAAAATAATGGTATCAGTGGATAATTACATTTCTGACACTATTTGCAGCCAATATATTGGCAATAATATTGGCCTTGTAAGTCCCATATAGTGGATTTAATATTGGTAGAATCTACAAATTGTCTTTAAAATCACAACAAATTAGTCTGCTCTTTTCAAATAGAAAAAGTTTTTAAAAAATAATACATTTAACTAATTTCAAGCATTCTTAATAAAATAAATAAGGTCCACCCTGATAATTACATCATTAAATTTTCAGATGACACTGCCATCCTCGGTTTGCTGCACAAAGATAAAAGTCCAGCAGCTTACCATTCTGAGATCAGTCATTTTGTTCAGTGGTGTGACTCTAACTATTTGATGCTAAATGTGAAGAAAACAGAAGAGATGGTGTTTAGGCCATCTTTATGAATGAAAACTCCTGTCATCCACAATGAACCTATCACTCAGGTCAGCTCCTATAAATATCTGGGAGTTTATATCGATGATGCTTCAGCTGAGGGTCCACGTGGAGAGTCTCTGCTCCAGACTGCAGCAGTTTTCTGCAGACTGAGAGCTTTTGGTGTTGAGCAGGAGCATGTGTTCATACGAGCATAACGCATAAGAAAAAAAGGTAAGAAAAATTTAGGATGAGAATCTGAAATGTTCTTGCATGAAGACACAGCTAAACCGTCTGGTACAACAAGCAATGAAAATTATGAATGTTAAAAATCATGCTTCTCTCCAGACTATCTTTGAACACTCTATAATGACTCAAGCATGAAATATTGTGTCCGACCAAACCCATGTTCTCCACACAGAGTATCACCTGCTACCCTCAGGGAGGAGATTCAGAGTCCCCCGCTGCAGGCTGAACCGCTTTAAAAACTCTTTTATCCCAACATCTATTAAGATTATGAATGAACTGATGTAGTTTTAACCTTTCCTGGCTCCTTGGCCTTCATACTGGTTTAATGTATTTTATTTAAATTATTGGTACTGTGCAATAGGAATGTTCTGAATGTGATTGTGATGTGTTTGTGACTGTAGTGTTTGTTTTATGTGATTTGTGCTGCTCTTCTATGACTGCAGGACCAGCAGGGAGCCCATGACAAATTTCCCCACGGGGACAATAAAGTATATAAAATGAAATGAAATGAAATCATCACTGAATGTCTAACTTTATAATCAAAACAAGAAGTTACTTAAGAACAAAATGTTATTTTTCCTCCCTCACATCTGTTCACACACCTAGAATTGTTTCTACACACAATATTTAATTTGTTCAGGTTTTACCCTTAAAATCTCTTTGCCCTAATGCATTTGGTATATCAAAAATAATAAACTCAGAAATACGATTGAAACTGACATCTGCAAAAACCCAACATAATGCATCTCTAACAGAAACAAAGCATCAGCACATAATAAAACAAAAAACAGGAGTGAGGATAGAGCAAACTACTACAAAAGAGAAAATCTGTTCAAACGCCAAAATCAAATAAATGTACAACATTTTTCAACAGAACAAATATTAATCATGTTTTGAACTGTTAGTTTATTTTAAAATTCCTTGTTATAATGAGCTATCTTTTACAGCTGTAGCTACAGCTCTTATTTTGTCTCTTTAGGAGACACATACATTTTAATTTGTGAATGTGATGTTTAAAATCTCTTTTCCTTTAATTAAATGCGTTCTGACATTTTTATGGAATGCTAATTTGTATCGTGATGTTTAAAATCTCTTTTCCTTTAATGCATGTGCAGTACTGACCTAAAAAGGTGAAAAAAGGCCACTCAACACATTTTTTTTTTCAAAGATCTTCAATTCAGACAAGTTCTAAAGCCAAAAAGGCCACTAAATACATTTTTTTTTTTTTTTTTCTGTGATCCTTACAGATACTTAAGATCTGAACTTTTTTTTTTTCTTTTTTTTATTATATGAAAATTTGTCAGTTGGAGAAACGAAGACAGACAGGGGCCTCACTTGAAAGGAAGGGGTATGAGAATTTCCCATAATGCACCACGTTCACTGACAAGAAGGCAGAGAGAGCGGATTGCGAATGAAGCGTATAACTATAAGTAATTATTAAATTATCATGCAAATATTAATCATGTTTTGAACTGTTGGTTGTATTTTAAAATTCCTTGTTATAATGAGCTATCTTTTACAGCTGTAGCTACGGCTATTGTCACATCCCCTTGGGGCTTGAAACAGAAGGTTGAGGGGTAGAATTGGGATTCACTCTTAGTCTAAGTACGTTGTCACATATGGAATGCTAAACATCATTTTTTACAGATGTAAATGGTGAGAAAAATGTTTTGTTTTCTCAGAGCAGGACAGAGCAGCCCTCTTTCATTTAACAAAATTCAAGCATTTTTAATAAAATATACCATAAGACGAAAAATAAATCTGAGGATCTCAAACCAGAGAATACATTAAAATCTATTAACTGAAGGTTTATTAGACTGGCCAATATAAAACGTTAAATGAGAGAGTAACCAGCTGCTTCATCCTGTGAAAGAGAGTGTGTGTTTACGCCATCTTTATGAATGACCCTGTTTTATGGTGTGGAAGCTAAGAGAAATCAAGAGTTAGGACGCGGGTCACATAACTGCGGGTTACCGCTGCTATGCGTAACGCTATTTTTACTTTCTCCGTGGGTCAGCTATTTGATAATGCTTCTCCATCAAAGAAGAAGTGTTTATTGAATTAATAATATGCTAATCCAAACCTTGCTCACATAAGGGTAAATATGGCATAAAAAAAAGCCTCCACCTCTGTGATTAGTTTCCATTTTTTTCTTGTAAATTTGTGCTAATTAAAGTAAGCGATGCAAATGATTCTAGCAGAAAAATGAAGTTGCAGTCTTTTCAAAGTAAGTTGGTGATCTTATTCTCACACAATTTAAAAGTCTGTGAAGGGAATGAATGACACGCAGCATTGTCTGGTTCAAGCCCAGACAGTGATGTTCGAATATGAAAAATGCAAAAAATATAAATGAGATTTTTGGAGAGTGCTCATTTTTCTGATTGCACTCACTGATTTTCATGTTAAAAAGCAGTTCTTTGGGAGTTCAACCGAAAATTAGTTGCCATTCAAATTTGCAACCGGGCAAGTATGAACACTTAAGCTCTGATGACATAATAGTATAAAAAAGATATCCCCTATCTGCCTGTTTCTCTGATGGTGTTCGAATCTCTGATGCACTTCTAATTCCCTCACAAAGTTTGAATGTGAGTTAACCTACTTTTTGTGTGTGCAGAGGAGAGGAGAAAAAATCTTGAATAATGCACATAATTAAAAAAGGGGCTCAGGAGGGTTTTGCCTGTGTTTCTGCTCAGTCTCATGTGACAGGAGAAACATTTTTGTGCTTGTTTCTGACACAGAAACAGTGTGGAGCAGTAGGGTTGGGCAATATATTAAATTTATGAGCAATACATATATATTTAAACATAATACAGCATTGGACAAGATTGCTATCATTATAGATTCAAGGTCTAATGATCAGTAAAAACACTAATGGGGGGTAAGGGTCTCTGCAGTAAAACATCCATTGACAAGAGCAGAATTTCTTTGAATTATTGAGACTCAGTGAAAACCCGTTTTTGTTCATTTTAATTAATTGAAATCTGACAGAAGGGGGGCTCCGAGAGCAACCTGTCGTCACTTCAACAACAGGAAGTACACCTCCAGGAAAAGGTGGTCAAGCAGAGTAGTTTAAAAGAAGCACTTTGGGTTCTACGCTTCTAATGGCAAAATTAAACAACACAACCCTAAGGCTGTGTGTCGAAATGTGCTAAGCAGCTGGCTTACTCCTCATACACAACAAATCAGCAGGTCCATGTCAGCCTTTCACCAAACTGTTATTCATTGTGACTTTTGTGTGATTATCAAGTATGGGTGCAGTTAACCTACTTTTTACTTTAGTAATAAGAGAGAGAAAAAAATCTTGAATATGCATAGTATTAAAAAAGGGCTCAGGGAGGGTTTTGCCTGTGTTTTCTGTTTCTGCTCCTATGTCTCAGTGTGAACATTTGCCAATAGACATTTTTTGTGCTTGTTTCTGGACACCAATGTTATAAAAAGCAGTCTGGAATTGAATCAACCTGGGTTGGGCAATATGAATTGATGAGCAACATGTCATATTATTACACACAGCATTGGACAAGATTTCATTGCATCCCCAGTGCTGTTTAAACATAATCTATGCTGTTACCATTACAATGACAGTCAGAGCTTTTATTCTTCAAAAAACAACCTTAATAAGCTTATACAGCAAGTTTAGGAAGAACCACAATTAATCTCCCCTGTTCTGAATCATTGAATAACTGACCTGTGAAAACTGCTGAATGATAATGAAAGCAGCCAAAACAAACAAGGGAAGTTTCCACATAGGTAACAAACTGAGCTTTAACGTTCAAAGGCACAACCTGGATGTGTATTTGAAGGGTTTTATCTTTTCTGTGACATATTGGACCATTATGCTAATCCAATCTGCCATTTGTCAAAGCTGATTAAAGCAGAAAGAAATACACGATTCTGCTACTGATTTATTAGTCTTCTACACTGGAATTGAATCAACTAATTTTAGACTGTACACCAATGTTATAAAAGCCCTTCTACACTGGAATTGAATCAACTAATTTTAGAGAATATGCTGGCTATTCATATTACACAACAATCATCAGAAAAGTAGATCTATTTCTCGTTATACTTTTCTATAAAAGTACCTCATCATCATCAGAATAATCTATGCTTCCTATTTGCTTGTTACTATAGTACAATGAGATCTTTGCATTAAACACATGGGTGGCACACAATGAGTATTAAAACCATATGCACATTTGGTATTTGTAACGTTTTGCCGAGATATCATAACATTTAAAAGTATAGAACAGGCCAACATCAGTGTGTATACAGCTGCAGACAATGATTATAAAGCCCTGATCCTGAAACTAGATTTTAAAGTATAAAAAAGATATCCCTATCTGCCTGTTTCTTTTAACATAACATTAAAGTATACAGCCACAGCAGACATGAGCTGATCCTGAAACTAGTCATTAATTCTTAATTCTTTCCTTTTAAATATTTTCTGTTTTAGACACTACAATTTACTGTTGACATTAAGAGTATATTTTCAACATGTCACATGAACAGAATGTGTGCTCAATGTGATTACAAAACAAAACAATTAATTTTAATTTGCATCATGCCTTTTAGAATCTTTGGCACTGTGTGTGGCTCTGTTTTTTATTTACATTTTTCTGTTCTTTAAGAGTTTTTCAACATTTTTCTGTGAACATAGTAGAGAGACCTCTTCTGCCAGGCAATATTATGTTCTTTGCACATAAAACAACACCAGAGAGTTTAGGCTGATAACATTCTATAACATTGGATGTCTAAGGCTTAGTTGTGTTGCCATGATATCAAATATTTTTTTTTTTGTCCTCATATGTGTGTTTTTGCCAGCAAAAAGAAAACAATGTGCATCAGTTCTATAGAGTTTATAGGCCAACTTGATGCCACCTTTTATTTGATCATTATAGATTCAAGGTCTAATGATCAGTAAAAACACATTGAAAAATGCACATAGTTATAAACATCCATTGACAAGAGCAGAATTCTTGAATTATTGAGACTCAGTGAAAACCCGCTTTTGTTCATTTTAATTAATTGAAATCTGGAAGGCACAGGAGAATCCAGCATCTGGTTTCCAACTGTTTGTTACTTCTCTGGGAAAATTGGGGAGGGGATGGTGTTTTATCATCAGGAGAGGTTATAGAGGCGAACTTTTTCAAAACGTGTGCATCTGCACAGGCTGGCAGAAAACACACGTGAAGGTGGAAACTGTGTGGCTCTGACATAATAAACCCTGGGAAGTTAAAAAAAAAAAGGAGCATTTTAGGGCATGTTCTTTAAAGAGGAATAACACATTTCTCTGTGAACTGAGGGTTTAGTAGAAGACTCTTCTGCTCCAAAGGCCCCTTCTGACAACATAAAAAGCAATGAAAAAGGATTTAGCAGGACATGGGACATTTAGTGATAGTTGATTTTACAATATTTGTGTGAATGTTTGGGATCCTAGTACTGTGACGATGTTTTGTTGTTTAAAAAAGGGATATATTCACATATAGAGCATTTGCCACAAAACAACTGATCGGAGGATAAAGGGTCACAGTTCCTTTTTGTATCTTAGACAACAGGCGAGAGAAAAGGCCACCAAAGAGTGGAAAATGTCATCAGTTTAGTTTGTGTTTGGCCTCTCTAATTGACCCCTAACGAGGTTACATGTCAATGCAGCTCCCCGTGAGTGTTCCCTGAAGACTCCAGAGGGCAGCTTCCATTACCTATACAGCCAATGTTGCATTTCCTCTTAAATAAAACATCATATCAATTATGTAACACTAACACTGTCAACATTTCACCTTTTTCTCACAGAAAACAGAGAAAAGGTTGCTGTAAATATACCCTTTCTCTCTAATTAGTCATGAGTTCAAAAAGGCAGTGCTCATACCTGGTGGTTACAGCAGCACAAACATGCCAGCGTTGTGTGTAGTGTTTCATAAAAAATGCTAGCGTGCCCCAGATTTGCGAGCAGGGTTCCTGATGGCTGGCTATGTGTGTTTCACGCTCAGTGAGTCCTGGGAGGCTATCAGAGCAGGGTAACCTACTGCACCCGCTGTCCATCTCCTTCCAAGTAATTAAAGCCTAACAATTGACAGCCGTGACTGAAAACCACAGGACGGAAAGCAGCTTCCAGTGATGGTCAAGTGATCCCAAGGTGAATCAATTGTATATGCAAGGGGGCACTTTAGGACTGAAAGTATTAATACTGACAAAAAAATTAGTTATCAAGGATACAAATGTAACCCTTCAGAGAAAGAAGTAAATATATAAAAGGTAGGAATCTTTGACTTCCACAGTTCCTGCACATTTTTTTAATTTAGCAAAAGACTTTTAAGAATGTTTTTAGTGACAAACAAACAAACAATGAATGCGGTTCTCACTGTGTGTTGCATCAGTGCATAACTGACTTCATGTGTGACCAGTGCTTTGGGTCCCATTCAAGTTCAAAAGCTGTTTTACATGGCTTATTATTCACCCATCAAAGTTGTTACCCTCTTATATTTTGCATTTTACAACCTCTGTTTTTGTCACTCCTCAGTAAGCTTTTTTAAATGCAGATGTAACCTGCTAGCACAAATAATGGTGAACTTGCTGGCACAAATAACGATGTATATGCCCGATATTTTGTCAAAGTCAGGCTTAATCAACAAAAATAGGACTGTAAGCATGAATGCATCAATCCTGATGTAAATAAGGTCTAAAACATTCATAAATTGAGTGTTGCTTTCAACAGGGGGGCGTTTCCAGTGAGGTAAATCAAACAGTCTGACTTCTGAGGTCAAATGGAGTACAATGTAAAGCCAATGGAGTATCACTAAAAAGCAACAGCTCCCCAAGTGTCCAATTTTGGCTGCAGAAGCACCAAAAGTTGCAAACACTTCATATTCAAATTTCCATTTTACCTAGAGTAAAAGACTTGTTCAAAAAAAAAATAACTAATGTCTTAATGCCCTCATTAAGACTGGGGTGCTTTTTTTATAACTTGTTTATTTTGATTGTATTAAGGATTTAAATAATAAAAAAAATCGGGTTGCATGGCTTTCTTAATTCTGGTGGCAGCCACACATTAGACTTAATGTAAAAAAAATTGTTATCAAACAGCTGTTATCAAACTTTGCTGAATATTTTTAACAGTCTATAGATACTACTCACAGTTTCTGCTCACAGTTATGTTTATCAGTTGTGGTAGATTCCCACCAGACACAGTATGTTGGAATCATTTACAACACACGAGCATGGTTATTTGCTCCCACTGAACATGTACAGTGGTACAGTGGAAACAACCTCAGCTCTCATACTGTATCAGAAAGGAAAGTTGAAACACAGAGACAAAAATCCCATGGCTATGACACAAATACACTTGGCATCCCCAGGAAACACAATGAGCACGTATTACATAAAAATGTTCACTGCCAGCAGAAGCTCTGGGTATTTTCTTGTTTCTTTTATATTTTTCCTAATATGAGAAGTCACATCACACAGGCATGCCTGCTTTCAACATGACAATGATATCAGCAACTTGATGATACATCCACCTATGCAGGACATAATAAAATGTAAGGAGTGATCTGTTTGACATTGCTGCAGGCCAACTTTGGCCCGCACAGAAAATCTACAGGAATCAATAAGGGAATATGACAATGGTATCAATAAAAATGTATCAATTCCCATCCTTAGTTGCCACTGTAGTGACTCAAGATGCCATCTAACAAGTGCAAAAGGGAAATAAAGTCATGTAGCTGGAGAATCAGCTTGCAGTTCTCCCTTTGTGAGTACATATAAGAAAAAAATACACAAAATATTGAACAAGTGATCTAGTCAGGAGTAGCTGATCAGGCTGTGATCCACAGTCATGTCCATCTGATCGCCTAGTGACAAACAAACAATGCTTGGTTAGGCTGAAATTCAGCCCAACTTTAAAACCGACCATATGACTCAAAAGTCAGGCTATTCGTTCCATTGTGTACAACCAACTGACTATACAACTTCCAAAACAAAGGCAATTTATTAGGATAAAAGATTTAATTAAATGACAGACCTAATAGCAATTGTTGGTGTTTTCCCCCACTACTAAACAGCACGCTTTGACCCACCTTAGCACTGGCTTTTCCTACTTGTTATTGTCTACTGTGTAAAGGGACCTAGGCTGAAGCTGATGCTGAGGTTTACCTTTTGTAAACTCATATTTGAAGTGTGTGATTTTTTTACTAAACATATTAAACAGAAATGTTCATCAGGCTGAACCCTAAAACAAAACAAAGGACACCAAATGTCCCCTTTCAGACTGTTATATAACTATGCTGGGATTATTCTCACAGATGCAGGGATGTGTGACACTGTCGAGGCGGAGCTGGAAAATCCTAAAATCTCATAATGACATTTCAGTCTACGATTAAGTCCTCAAAATCCCTTTTAGAGTACAAAGAATCCACTTCCTGTTCTTACAACATTAATCACTTTTGGTATTGATTGCTTCCACTAAACTTAAAAGACATTTTTGATCCTTTTGTATCTAACTAATTTACCCATCGGTCACAAACTGAACGCCATCATCCACTGAAGTGCCTGTTATGACTTCTCCCTCTAATGAGTTATTAATGGGATATAATATAAAATGTAACCGGTTATTAATATTGCTGTATGGATTAAACATCATCACGTTACTTATCATCTGAACAAGAGTCTTTGATGCCTCCACATATATGTAACTGTCAGCAAAATACAGAGCTGAGGCTTATCACAGAATTGGGCAGTTTATATGACACTTTTAACATTGTTCTGCATTATTTTTTCTACATTCTACCTCAATATAGAGAGCACATGGCAGGTCTAGATGCAGAGCAACAGTCGCAACACAACAACTAAATGAACACTAAGTCCTAAAACATCTTGATGATGTCAGTGTTGGAAAAAAACTCTCAAAGTCTGCATGCAGTCCAGTCCAGTTTTGATGTACCTGTATGAAAACAACACAAAGGGACTTCCAGCTCTCTGTGCCTCTGAAACCAGCAGAATAAAGAATGAGGCAGAGTTGGCATAATGCAGAAATGGAAACTCTTCAAAAACACTGATTGCATTGAAGGAGGGATGAAATATTCATATGGAGCTCACTTTTCAGAGAATAATAGAAAGTTCAGGACTCAATTTGAATCAAAAATGCCTCCATAAGAATGAGCTATTCAACAGTGCAGGACAACGTAGAGGATGATTGCCTGTCAAATATGAAAAATAATCTGCAAAATAGCTCACTGGTAAATGTAATGGACTTTGAAATATGAGGTGGCATTTAATAAAAGTGTTAGAACATCTCTATAGGATGGATTTAGTCTAGTTTTTTACTTTGGGGGTATTTTTGCTTCATATTCTGAACCTCAGCTAAAAAATGTTGCACAACACAAGCTGCACTTTTAATCAACAACTCGGGTCCCCAACCACTTGGCCACAGACTGTGACTGTAGATCATTTCTTCATCAAGCTGTAGATTAACAACGACAATTTAATTATCTATTTTAAATAACTTGGACGACAGATGTTTTGTTTTGCAAGGATGACCAGATCCTTGCATAATCATCTGTATCTAGCTTGACTGCACAGACTTTACACTGAGGATTCAGACTCTGCCATCACCGTGATGAATGAAAAAGTACAACCTCAGATAAACTCACGGTGAAACCTTGTACTAAAGCACTCTTCCACCTGCATATAGCTGGAAATATATATTTAATACTGACTGTATGACATATTAAACTGGAAGAACAACAAGGTAAATAAGAGCACTGAACTCCCTGGTGTTGAGGGATTAATTTTTCAAGGTAAGAACTAATGAAACATCGATCAGTAATCAGTAGTATACATCACATCAGCTTGAACTGATGACCGATGGATAAAACACATTGTTTCTACAATATGCACACCGCTTTAACAGCACTGTCCTCCATGCTCTGAAGATGTAACATTTTATTTAGTTACTGTGTCAACTGGTAACTTTCAGCTGACAGCATTGCTAAATGTCATTGTTAGACAGCTGCTAAAAATAGTGAGTTCTCATGAATGTCTCTTCACTGGGGTTAGGAAACAAGCCCATGGCTCTTCCTAACAGTGTTTAGGCGAGTAATACTCTTCTTAGCAGGAATGACAAAACTAAAAACAAACAGGCTGCGTGTCATTTTAATGCAAAGCAGCAGGCTTGGTCTTCAACAATTACAAATCTGCAGGCTCACCTCTTGGACAGGCACCCAAGTGAAGCAGCTTTGTCAAGCGTTTGACCCATGTGATTGTTTCAGCAGGCCCCTCTATGACCAGATATCTCAGTGTGCTCTTAAAAGGTTGTTTTGTGAACTCTCTACATTTTCCATTTGCTTTAGTGGAAATGTCAGCGTTAGAAGAACCTGAGTTATTGTTATGGTAATCAGATAAAACTGTCTTATAATCTCCTGAAATGCTTTGGGGGTCTTCTGGAGAAACATCGCCAGTAAAACCATTGTTTTCCTTTTTAACACCATGCATACCAAGTGCTTTTCTCTGCCACTGAGTGACCGACCTTATAAGCATTTCTTGATTGTGCATCAAATTGAAAAATTTCAACTTTTACAGAGAAGAAATGGAGTTGCAGCACTCATTTATGTCACTGTTTATTTCAAAATAGAAACTGGCGAAGAGGTAAGTGTGAGTGATTACTAATGTCCTTGGTGAGCTATCAGTAGTTTTTTGCCCAAATTAATAAGTTCACGTCAAGCACAGTGTGACAGAGCACAGCAGAGCTGAGAGCACAACATTTGTTTCAACCCATTTTCCTCTACTTTTATTTGACTGCATGTGTGTGGACGCAGACCCTCTCCTGACAGTTCTTTCTCCCTGAAGGCATTTTTGGTGCAGCTGAGTGACGTACTGTTACAGTACTGCTGCTTTCACCCTAAAATTAGCTAGTAAACACAGGTTTTGTCAACGCATGTAGACCCGCTAACACTGCCAGCAGACCCTGGTCTAACAGACAGCAGATGAGCTGCGTGGCTGTTTTTTTTATCCTCTGGTGTGTCAAGCTGTCATCACCTTGATGATATCATCAGCATGCCAAAGCACGTCCATATGAACAATGAAAGGAGCAAGGAAGCCGTGGATTTGGTGTCAACTTTTTTCTGTATTTTGTACTTTTGTACCTCTGTAAAAATGTACAAACTCAGTGCAGACAGAACGACATTCGAGCACCGATGATACAAAGGTGAATGGAATTTGTTACTGAGACAGCAAAGAGTCACATAAGTTACAGACGGAGGGGAAGGGCACGATATTATGCTGTGCCGACGTCATCCATAAGTTAAGCCCCAGTCACACACTCCCGTTTCTCATGGTGATTGTGCACGATTGTGATAATCCTGATAAAGCGTGCTTTGGTCGTGGTGCATGCGCTACTTGGTCTGGATCAGCGTTGTATAGTCGTGGATGAACGGTGGGGAACGTGGAAGGGTCCCGACAGTTTTGAACTGTTCAAAACTGTCGTGGAGAATTGCCGCACTCAGTGTAGCGGGGTGGAAGCCTAATGCAGACCTAATGCGAGCAGTATTAGCGTGGTATGTACGGAGCTCAGTCGGGTGAACGTGGCCCAATCGTGGCTCAATCCTGGAAGCTTTATGAGGACGACTGACAAGGATGTATCCGTATGAGCCCCGACTGTGTCCCGTTCAAGACGGCGCAAGCGACGGGGCTCAGTCGGGGCTTACGTGACGTGTACTGAGCTCGAGCGGAGCTGACGTCCTGTCAGCGCGATGGAATCCTCCTCATATCGATGTATTAACCTAACTGGAGCGGGAAGAACGCCCCCTGAAGTGCTGTAGCAGCGTCACTGACGGTGTATTTATGGGGTGTGTCCAGGGGTGAGACAGTCATTTAATCCCGTACCAGCCTCCTCAATCGTGTACAGTCGTGCACAGTCGCTATGAGAAACGGGAATGTGTGACATAGGTATTGGCGGGTTTATCTGGGTGTGATGTTCCCACTGGAGCTGATTGGAGGCAAGCTGATATAAACCCGTGTTGCTTTCAAGGTCAGCCACCCAGGGTCAAAATGAAGATTAGACCCTTTCCCACTGCCGACAGGAGGACTGTTACCTGGTTTGAACTGGTTTTTGGCCAGTCAGAATGGGGTATATGTGATTGGCCTCTTGGTGTCTGTGTTGCAGCTGACGAAAGGGAGGGGAGGTCCAGATATATTACAAGGTCAATGTGTTGTGTTGGAAATACATTCAAAATTGATTTTTGAGAAAAGTGATAGCTCCAGTTTACGATATTTAGGCCCCATCCACACAAAGCCAAACCGAGGTCTAAACTCATAAGTTTTTTGCCAAATCTGCGTATCATCCATACGAAGACAGCGCTTTGGGGGTCTGTAAACGATCATTTTTGAAACCCTGTTCCAGAGTGGAAAGATTTCAAAATGCCGGAAATGCAGCTCCTTGATTACTGGCTCAGTTTTCAGATACGCTTACGTCATAGTTTCATATCTTCATTGTCACACGTGCACCGCACGAGGCAACGTCAACAACAATGGCGGCGTACGTGAAGCATATGAGCTGATGAAGCTAGTGACCCTACTATCCCTGCTGCAGCAAGATCTCCTTTTTCTCAATCACCACCAAGTTAAACAAACAATTATCGAGGACACAATACGGCACTTTATGATCACTTTATCACAATCTTTGTTTACAACTTTTGCCGCAAGTGTGCATGCCCACTGTTTTTTTGTCTGTTTCCGCCTATTGTTACAGCGCCCCTAGAGGTCCGGCATGTGTTTTACAGCGTTTTCATGCGTATCGAGTGCATTCATATAGACACACTCATTTTCTGAAACGCCTTCGTCTTTATGACAATCGTTTTGGAAACTGTTCAGCATTTTGTCTTCGTGTGGATGAGGCCTTAGTTTATAGAAATCTGGAATGTCATCATGGGAAAAACTGCTTGGAAGACAACAGTGCAGATTTTGAGAAACAGCCAAAATTTATTTGATATAAAGGCAAAACAAATTAAAAAAAAAATATGGATGTAGGTCCTCGAAGGGCCTCTGGATATCACAGACTCTCTCTTCCAAGCCCCTACCCACAAATTGAACACCCCTGTTTGGAAAAGTGAGGCCTGTGAGGTTATGTGAAACAGTGTAATAACTATAAAGCCAAACAGGAGCAATTATATGAAATATGGCTGTTGACAACAATCCTGTCAGAACACTAAATGCACTGGCCCTTATTCACTCAATAAAGTCTCATTAACACAACATAGAACAACTGAATTAATGTGTCAATTAACATCTCCAATAAAATACAATATATCCCTCTGAAATATTGAGTATCTTCACGTGCTTTGGTTATATTTAGACACTAATGGTTTTGTGCTTGGGAAGTAATCCAACACTGTTTTGTTTGCTTGAGACTTCCTCCGCCATCGTTAAATAGATATACTTTCCTGAGCTGACAGCACGGTGCATGATTAATAGTACTTGGGTACTTTTTGACCCTTGCAGACATTTGATATGTGACTGTGGGGGCTCTGCGTGGTCTTAAATCACAACAATGGGGACGCTAACAGAGGGCAGGGGGTTTCAGAAAAGCTTCAGAGGATTCTTGGTTATTCTTGGTGCTGTGGCTCTGTCTGCTCACACAATGGGTAGGAGGTGGATGAAGTAATTCACCTCAGGCGTGTGGAAAAACATCAGCGCGTCTCTTTTGAAGCACATGTACGTACATATTGTTGCCTCTCCCCTTTTTGTCCACAACAGCATGACTCACCCGAGGGAAGAGCTTCTCGCCTGAAAATGTTCTAATTTGCTGTTTTTTTTCTCTTATTACCAGCAAGAAGAGAGAGAAGTGTAGTTGCTGTACTAACACTTTTTAATCTTTATGTCCCTAATCCACTTTTTTTTACTCTCAGCTCAGTGTCAAAACTCCAGTTTTATAGGAAGAGGAAGAATTATGTCACTGAGGAGCATTTTCTCACATGCCTTCACTGAAGCTGGGCAAGATACAGAGCTGTATTGAGTTTTAAGACACAACTAGTCACATGTAACATGTTTAGGTATTAATAGCATAAACATCCTAGAGAAGATAGCGGAAAATAACTTAGCTGTCTAATATCACCATGCGCCAGAGAGCAGTCCGTCACCAAAGCAAGGTCATAAACCAAAAATTGTGCAAGAGCAGTAACACAGCTAAAAATATCTGGATATTCTATAATAAATTTCTAGCTATTAATAGTTGTGATTTCACAGTAAAGTAATGCAAGTTGTTCACAGTTCCATAGCTAAAAATTTGAAAGTTTGGAGGTGCTCAAAAACAATTGGCTGGAATATACCATAGGTGCACAGGTTAGTTGGAATCAGCTGTGCCATAAATGGGTATAAAAGAATGTTGAATACTTTGTGAACAAATGCATGAGCGGATATTCCAGAAAATATTATAGCAATGCGTCTCAATGTGCAATTGCAAAGGATTTAGCGATTTCATCATCTACGGTTCATAATATCATCAAAAGATTCCAAGAGTTTTGAAGAAATCTCTGCACGTAAGCAGAAAGGCCAAAAACCAACACTGACTGCTGTGACCTTTGATTTCTAATCATTCTGTAAAGGATTTCACCACACAGGCTCACGAACACTTGAAAAACTCAGTCAGTGAGTTACCACAGAAGTGCAGGTTAAAACTCTGCTATGCAAAGTGAAAACCATTTATCAACAACACCCAGAAACACTGCTGGCTTTTCTGGGTCTGGGTTCATCTCAGATGAGGTGAAAAGTATGGAAAAGTGTTCTGTGGTCTGCCTGCAGTCCAGACCTGCCTCCCTCTGAAAACTCTTGGAACATTATGAAACGCAAAACACAACAACAGAGACCTTGGACTGTTGAGCAACTGAGGTCATACATCAAGCAGGAATTTACCCTACAAAGTTTCAACAATTAGTTCAGCTCCCAAACACTTACTGAGAGTTGCTAAAAGGAAAGGTGATGCAACACAGCGTTAAACATGCCAGAATTCTTTGAACATGTGGTGGGCATCAAATCTAAATGAGTGAATATTTGCAAAAAGAAAAAAAGTATACTGGCATCAGTTGGAACATTAAATATCTTTAATTTAACTTCATTTGTATTTACCACACCATGTCCAAATTTCATAACTGTAATTTAACAGAGGCTGTAGAATGTTGTAAAATCACAGCAGTTATTTTAATTAGTACAGTGATTTTTTTTTTCATTTGTACATTTATAACTATAAATTCCACTGCTCTATTGTGAAATTACAGTATGACGCTGTCTAGTGCTCACAGCAGTTACCTGATTTAACATTCCTACTGTATAACCACTGCAGCCAGTAGCCTATGAATTTCCCAGCATGCAAAACTTTGAATCCTTGTGTTTTAACAGCATATGATAGTGGGTAGGGCTGGGTTAAAAAAATCAATATAATCGATTTAAATCGATTTTCCTTTAACTGGTTTATAATCAATCCATAAAATCCAAAGATCGAACTTTAACTTGGGTAGTTTTTTCTTCTTTGGATGTGCAGAGAAGCAGCCTGTGGGATCAACCCTGCTAGTCTCGTTTGATCAGTATTTAGCGCTGCTTTCCACTGAACAAGATCTCATGAGATGTTACTGCAAACAAACATGGTGGAAGCACTATATGGGCACCACTGGCAAGTTTAAAAGCTAATGTTTGGATGTACAGTATTTTAGGTTTAACAAGTACAAAGGAAAATACGAGTTGGACAAAACACAAGTAATATGCAGAATATGCATTAATGCTTATAATTAAAATATGATTAATCTAACTGCTTTGGGTTTATTTCTTCATGTTAAAACAATTTTAATGATGTACAAAGTCAAAAGGTTACTTTTAAATTTACAGCACCATTTTAACTAAGATATCCCAGACTGAATAAATATCTAATTGAATCGTGACCTTGTAATATCGAATCGAATCGATCCAGAAAATCTGAATCAACACCCAGCCCTAATAGTGGGTATATCAATATGCTACTGGTGCATTCATTACTATTTCTCCATTACATGTCAAATCTTCCCTGCCAGCAACATATACATTGTGCTGCACATATTGTTGCTTGGACCTTGTTTTTATTCATGACATCAACTGCATCTTGTCAAAGTCGACTTAACTTTCCTCATACAAAAATCCAGTTTAAAAATTCTGAAGTCATGCAACCAATCCAAATGACTTGAGGAGAGGACATAATTTATCTTAATGCCCAGCCATTTCCTTCTTATTACCTTCCACTTAGTTCAAAGTGCCCCACCTAACAATGACATCACGCTATCTTGAAAAGCAGAAACAAAGACAAAGGCAAGGAGGACGGTAAGAAGCAGAAGAAGTCTAAAGTGTGGATCACTTTGACATAGAATGATGAAAAGAGCTAAACATGCACTGTCTGTGAGACCTGAAGCATCGTTCGAAATACAAGCAGCACGTTGGAGCATTTGTTGACAATGCACGACATTAACCATCAAGAACGTCGTGTTGCTGGTACCAAAAATCTGAGTAGGCCTACATTGTCCATATTAAAAAGCAACAGGAATCAATGAAAAGAATGAATAATTGCAGTAATATACAGAAATTTGACCACTACCCAACTAAAATATGCTTACTGGTCGCAAAAATGTGACATGTTTAGTCTACACTGTGTTTTCTTTTTTTCCGATTTATTTCATATCTATTAAAGCAGCATTTATAATATAAGTAAAAATTTCAGAAAACACTGATACCTGTCTGATTCCTCTGTAAAAGGAACTGAAATCCCTCACACAACATTGTGTAACTTATTATTGTTTTTTCTCTGATCAAAACAGCTGACAAACTAGTGCATACTTTCTTATTTTGCACATGTTGGCAACATTCGAGGAAGAGGATAAAACTGGCTTAAAGCCAACCAGTATCACACCCACTTGTTTCAGACAGTGTACTCTGTCTTCTAGTTAAAATATAACAATAGACATTTCACATTTACATTACTTATTGATATCAAAGATCAATAAAATAATGTAAATGTTACCATTTTGAAGCGGCAAGAGTATCATTTTAGAAAAAAATAAACATAAATGCATCATTTGTCGTACAACTGAAACAGTTTTAATGTTTTTCAGTCAGTTTTCAGTGAAGAGCATTGTCTAAATGGCAAAAATACACTGGCAAAAAAATAAACATAAATGCATCATTTGTCGTACAACTGAAACAGTTTTAATGTTTTTCAGTCAGTTTTCAGTGAAGAGCATTGTCTAAATGGCAAAAATACACTGGCAAAAAAATACATTGGCATTATTAGAAAAGTATAAAATTGGCAAGGAGTGATGGAAACAATATGTTGGCAAAAAAAATGCTATTTTGGCAACGTGTAGGAATTTATGTGCTATTGGATAACTGGCTGAACAAGGCTCTTTTGTGTTGCTGTGCATCAAACCAAAAGCTTAGCATTCTGGTATTGAGGCTATGCTTTGTTCATTATAAATGTAGATATGGTCCATGTTGTGCTTTTAAGATAAAAAAAAACTATATAATTTCTTGTATGTCTCAGTCTGATGGGTAATACATACCCAGAATAGCTGAAAACATTAATATTAATATGAGGAATAGAATTAAATTCAAAGCTTTGACTGATTGTAAGTGTTTTGCTTTTTAGGGAATATTTATTTTATTTAGAGAAAGGGTGGAGATCATTTCTTATCCGTCATATTCACAGCAGGTATGGATGATGGTTGGTGTTAAAACAGTATTCATATCCCTGAAGTTGAAAATTATACTAATTTTGTCCACATTAATGTGAGATATCTACCCACTAATTCATGCTGCTTTCAATAAGTAACGATAAAGGTAGAGACAGAGAACTTCCAAAAGTAGATAAAGACATTTGCAAAGCATTTCCACACCTTCACACTTTATGAAATTTTATCCTTCAACGTCCTTGTACGACTTCATTCCTTTTAAAATCCTTCTTAGTATCACCATGTGGATAAAAGATACTGCGCTTTGACTCTTGGTCCTGATCGCCCAGACGTCTTAACCCATTTCTGTGTGGAAACGCTGTGTGCAGCTTCAGCACTTCTTCACTCAGATGCTCATACATAGAGACAGCAGAGAGAAGGTGGATAGTCTTAAGTCTCGCTGTGAAATTATAGCCTTGATCTAAATAATATGAAGAGCTTTGTTTTGGGGGATTTCTGTTAAGAAGCATACAGACAAATCTGCAATCTGCACAGGAGGATTGGTCTTAAATCCTTTTACACTGAGACTATACTCATCTAACTTCTTTGAGAAAAAGGGAGATATTCTCACGTTTAGAGCTATTCTAATCAAAGATAAAACAACACTGAAGCACTAACTAACATAAGGTAGAAGCCATTCCTCTTTAACTCGTTTACACTTTTGACTGTAAATGTCTTCTCATCACTGAATTGCTTTCTTTATCTCACAAATATCAGGATATATTTTTTCTTTCTATAATCCTATTTTTTTTCTAAATCATAGCCAAAGTGTAGAAACACTGATTGCAGCTTCAGTGATTATACCTGGAGCAGCTGAGAGTGAAGATTGGAAAATCGAGACTGGATTCTAAAACCGTCATTTAAATGAAGAAAAGTGCTATGCTTTCACTTGTGTAAGTAAATTGTCAGATGGAGACAAACTCCGACTCAAAGAAAGGTGGTGCCTCAAGTATATCACATTCAGATTAAATTTATATTGGTTTTGTAAGAATACGATATTTTTCAATTTGAAGCTGTCTAAATCAAAGTAAAGATGAGGTCAAATGCTCTGACACATTTCCACATCTTTACTCTTTCATCATTTTGCAACTGAGTCCCCTTATTGTGGCTTGTTCCTTTGGTATTCCCGTGCATCAACATTTATCCTAATAAAAATCACTATAGATTTTTGATCTTGACTTTATTGCTGATAACCAATGCCCCATTTTCAAACTTATTTCTAAGTGATGTTGATGCCAGTGTATGGATTTGATGATTTTTTTTTCTATTTTACTAATCACAGCAATTTCATCAGCCTTTTTGAGAGGCACAACAACCATTCAGTATCCTGCTGACAGAATATTGTCCTTTTTCCATGACGCTTGTGCTCTCAAATTTAAATTATCTCTGTAAATTCCACACTAAATGCTGATACATAAAGCAGGAACACGGGCAGTAAATCCCAGCTATATTTCTCATCTTTGCAAAAAATAAACTGAAATCAGATTACCTGCCAACACAGAGACCAATTTCACAACAAGAATGCCATGCGTTCATGCTGGTCCATATTTCCATGCCCGAGATTAACCAAAACCTGTGCGTAAAAATGCCCTGTGCAGCTTCTGCGCTTATTTACATCAAAATTAGGCACTCTGGTGTTCATCCTGGAGGTCGCTGCTGGTTGGGGGTGTACATTCTCTCACTTTAAGGATTAGAGCCATTATTCAGAGCTTATAAGGTTAAGAGGGTGGTTATTTTGGGGGTATAATTCTTAAGAGGGCATAGATGTAAAATGGAGACAATGCTTAACCTGTCATGCAGAAGGGTGGATGATGTTTAAGCCCTTTGCGTTAAGATAACACTCAGTAATGTGACCAATTTGCTCACTTTAAAGCTCTTTTCATTTAAGTCGAGGGCGTAAAACTTACCTGGAGCAGAGAGAAGCATTTGCGACGCATTTCCACACCTTTACTCTTCACATAATTCTGTCCTTGAAAGCCTTCTTTTGAATTAACTGCTTCTCTTATCCCCCTGTAGTGAGATTATCCTCTGTGTGAAGAAAAAGCGACACCACTACGATCAGCTGTGGAGTCAAAAATGTGCTGTTGTTGTTGTTGGAAATGTCACTGGAGTCAGCTGAAAGAGCGCACAGCCGGATGGAGGTGTCCGGATCAAATCAGAGGTTACGATCCATGCAGGGTATCTCATAAGTCAGCAGGTCTTCCAATGATGAACTCTCCTCTCTGTTTGGTTCGTTTCCACCTGAATATTCAAACTGAAAAGTCCATCGGTCAAGTGGTGTCACCAGGCTAAAAGCTGAATCCTCAATTGAGAGACGCGCACCGCCACATGGAGCCTGCTGCAGCCTTCAGTCACGGTTCAAACTCTCTTCAAAAGCGTGTTTTAGTCCACAAGGTCCCCGGAGCTTGAGCGCCATGCCCCACTGCTTCTCATCCAGCCTGTGAGCGCCGCGCTGCCGTGCCGCTACTATTCACCTCCTCGACGCGCCGCCCACGTTGTGCCACTTCGTCGACGCGACTGTGGAACAACTCAATTCCTCGCCGTAGAGTTAATTATGCAACGAGCGCGCGCTGCTCCAGATCCTAATCTCTAATCCCTCCTGTTATAGACGTCAGTGTGTGAGAGAAAGTTAAAGACGGGTTGTTGGAGGAGGGTCCGCGCGCTCTGCTCAAAAAGAAGAGAAGCTCTAATTAAGAATCGGAGAAAGAGGAGCTTTAAACATGTGTCCTCGATTTCACTGGATTACGGAGACAAACAGCGGCAGTAAATCAGGCTGGAGGCCACAAAGAGCAGATGGCCACACGCTGGGTCTAAACAGCGGTGTCTCCAAGATCTTTTTGCGCAAAGACTAAAATAACCGGAACGATAAAGACACTGTGTATGTAAAGAAGTGGATGACAGATGTTCTTCATTAGGCGTCTGGAAGTGTGCCAATAACAGCTGATTTTTAGTAATTGACTAGTGGTCTTCTGAGTGCTTCTAGATAGGGTCTGGATATAGAACAAATTTCATATCTCAAAATCTTTTAGCATTTATGGAGATACATCTTATCAGTTTTATTGTTGCTGTTGCCATTGTTGTTTTTTAATGGGAGATAGTGGCAGCACTCCATATCAGTCAAATATTAAATATCACAAAAGCTCTTTTAAAAATCAGCAGAAAATTTTACATATCACAACATTGAAAATCAACATTTTAATCCACTCTCCACCTATAATACGGTGCTTCCATTGCATTAACATATGGAGACTATCCAAGGTCACATCTTCATCCATTGGCAATTCAGAGTCACTTATTAACTTAACAATCATGAAGTTAGTCTGTTGGAGGGATCCAGAGGAAGCCCAAACATGCAGGGGGAGAACATGCAAACTCAACACAGAAAGGCCCTGTATGACTGGACATCAAAACGGGGAACATTCTGGCTATGTGGAAACTGCAATACTCACTGCTCAACAGTGATAATCCAACAGTTATAATAGCCAAACTATCTTGGCAGCCACCTCGATGGAGCTTCTATACAGACGCAGGCTCTGAGTGTTGCAATGGAAACACTGGATGTCAAAGCTTGAATCACAATCTTTGCCCATTCTGGACCATAGCATGAGCAAACTCTCCCCATAAAGTATGGTGCCATTATCCCACAACTCTTCAATATGGTGTTGCCCAAGCTGACCCATCGTCACTGCTCATTTCATCATTTAGCGGAAGATGTTTTTTAGTTATCCTTCTTTACGTGAAAGCATCTTTGACACGTCCAAAACACAAAAGAACAAGTATTAAAGCACATGTAGCTGAAAGTCAGGTCCCTACCAAAGACCAGCCACTAGTGTTGAAAAATTAAGCTAACAGATGTTGATGTGCCAAAAACTGCAGTTCCTTCGGTGTCCACTGGAGGCTTCCTGTAGAAACCCCAGAACCGACAAACAGCAACTGTCCACACAGAGATGAATTCAGTTTTGCTACACAACTCTTCTATCTTGCCAGTTTTGTGCAAAATGGACAAATATCTATGGGATGAAAGCATGTTGTACCAAAGAAACTTTGAATATGATGGGTGTCCTACAGTTTTGAGCCAGAGTTTACAGATGAGGAGCTCATGAAAAGGAGGCTTCCTGTAGAGCAAAGAGAAAACAGCAACTGTCCAAGAGAGCACTGAATCAGAGGCAAACGTTTTCTGTCTTCAGTTCAGAGGTCAGCACAGTCCACAAAGATGTTTGATCCACACAGACTATAATGGAGGATTTTTGCCAAAGGACTATGATGAAATATTGAGTGAAACTAATGAGTTTTTGGACATTAACAGTTTTAGGAGGGAGCACATCACTGTGCTACCATTATGGCAAATGTTTTCTGCTCTCCGATTTTTCTAAATATCTGTACATGTTATCACTCATAAGGTTCCTTCTTTATAGAAAAACAGCTGACATCATTGTCTTTGTCCAGTTTATTTACAATCTATTGCCTCTGCACTCTCCCTTTTGTTATTGTTTGAATTAGGGCCCCCTGGTGGTGGAATCAGCACTTAAATGATTTCAACTAAGCATCACATAAAAATGTGCTTTTAACAAAACACAATTTTGAATCCTCTGTCACACTTAACATTTTAATCAATGATCCAGTGTTCACTAAGCATGTTATTGCTGTTTCTTACTGTAAACAATCTTTATAGTGAGCATTAGGACTGACATATGTATTTCTTTAACCATATAAACTATATCAACGTAGAGGGCAATTATTTTCCCTTATGTCTGATATGTTATTATAAGCCTATTTAAAAAACTAAATGCATTTCCCAGTTCTTCAAAAGAGTCAGTGTGGCACAGAAAGATGCTCTTCATCATGCTCTTGATATGCAAATACCACTGATGCAATAATTAATTAGTTAATGACAGGAAAAGGATCATCAACGGTTCAGAA